>CAXKWD010000004.1:70768969-71124337 GCA_964059195.1 Ectobius pallidus | reverse complement strand
GAAGGCTAACACATTTGAAAATTTCGAAAAATGCGCCCAGAATTCCGAGAAGGCTAACCCCTTTGAAAATTTCGAAAAATGCGCCAGAATTCCGAGAAGGCTAACCTCTTTGAAAATTTCGAAAAATGCGGCAGAATTCCGAGAAGGCTAACCCCTTTGAAAATTTCGAAAAATGCGCCCAGAATTCCGAGAAGGCTAACCCCTTTCAAAATTTCGAAAAATGCTCCCAGAATTCCGAGAAGGCTAACCCCTTTGAAAATTTCGGAAAATGCGCCCAGAATTCCGAGAAGGCTAACCCCTTTGAAAATTTCGAAAAATGCACCCAGAATTCCGAGAAGGCTAACACATTTGAAAATTTCGAAAAATGCGCCCAGAATTCCGAGAAGGCTAACCCCTTTCAAAATTCCGAAATATGCGCCCAGAATTGCGAGAAGGCTACCCCCTTTGAAAATTTCGAAAAATGCGCCCAGAATTGCGAGAAGGCTAACCCCTTTGAAAATTTCAGAAAATGCGCCCAGAATTCCGAGAAGGCTAACCCCTTTGAAAATTTCGGAAAATGCGCCCAGAATTCCGAAAAGGCTAACCCCTTTGAAAATTTCGAAAAATGCGCCCAGAATTCCGAGAAGGCTAACCCCTTTGAAAATTTCGAAAAATGCGCCCAGAATTCCGAGAAGGCTAACCCCTTTGAAAATTTCGAAAAATGCGCCCAGAATTCCGAGAAGGCTAACCCCTTTGAAAATTTCGAAAAATGCGGCAGAATTCTGAGAAGGCTAACCCCCTTGAAAATTTCGAAAAATGCGCCCAGAATTCCGAGAAGGCTAACCCCTTTGAAAATTTCGAAAAATGCGCCCAGAATTCTGAGACGGCTAACCCCTTTGGGAATTTCGAAAAATGCGTCCAGAATTCCGAGAAGGCTAACCCCTTTGAAAATTTTGAAAAATGCGCCCAGAATTCCGAGAAGGCTAACCCCTTTGAAAATTTCGAAAAATGCGCCCAGAATTTTGAGAAGGCTAACCCCTTTGAAAATTCGCCCAGAATTCCGAGAAGGCTAACCCCTTTGATAATTTCGAAAAATGCGCACAGAATTCCGAGAAGGCTAACCTCTTTGAAAATTTCGAAAAATGCGCCCAGAATTCCGAGAAGGCTAACCCCTTTGAAAATTTCGAAAAATGCGCCCAGAATTCCGAGAAGGCTAACCCCTTTGAAAATTTCGAAAAATGCGCTCAGAATTCCGAGAAGGCTAACCCCTTTGAAAATTTCGAAAAATGCGCCCAGATTTGCGAGAAGGCTAACCTTTTGAAAAATTCGAAAAATGCGCCCAGAATTCCGAGAAGGCTAACCCCTTTGAAAATGTCGAAAATGCGCCCAGAATTCCGAGAAGGCTAACCTCTTTGATAATTTCGAAAAATGCGCCCAGAATTCCGAGAAGGCTAACCTCTTTGAAAATTTCGAAAAATGCGCCCAGAATTCCGAGAAGGCTAACCCCTTTGAGAATTTCGAAAAATGCGCCCAGAATTCCGAGAAGTCTAACCCCTTTGAAAATTTCGAAAAATGCGCCCAGAATTCCGAGAAGGCTGACCGCTTTGAAAATCCCGAAAAATGCGCCCAGAATTCCGAGAAGGCTAACCCCTTTGAAAATATCGAAAAATGCGCCCAGAATTCCGAGAAGGCTAAACCCTTTGAAAATTTCGAAAAATGCGCCCAGAATTCCGAGAAGGCTAACAGCTTTGGAAATTTCGAAAAATGCGCCCAGAATTCTGAGAAGGTTAACCACTTTGAAAATTTCGAAAAATGCGCCCAGAATTCCGAGAAGGCTAACCCCTTTGAAAATTTCGAAAAATGCGCCCAGAATTACGAGAAGCCTAACCCCTTAGTAAATTTCGAAAAGTACGCCCAGAATTCCGAGAAGGCTAAACCCTTTGAAAATTTCGAAAAATGCGCCCAAAATTCCGAGAAGGCTAACCCCTTTGAAAATTTCAAAAAATGCGCCCAGAATTCCGAGAAGGCTAACCCCTTTGAAAATTTCGAAAAATGCGCCAGAATTCCGAGAAGGCTAACCCCTTTGAAAATTTCGAAAAATGCGGCAGAATTCCGAGAAGGCTAACCCCTTTGAAAATTTCGAAAAATGCGCCCAGAATTCCGAGAAGGCTAACCCCTTTCAAAATTTCGAAAAATGCTCCCAGAATTCCGAGAAGGCTAACCCCTTAGAAAATTTCGAAAAATACGCCCAGAATTCCGAGAAGGCTAACCCCTTGGAAAATTTCGAAAAATGCGCCCAGAATTCCGAGAAGGCTAACCCCTGTGAAAATTTCGAAAAATGCGCCCAGAATTCCGAGAAGCCTAACCCCTTTGAAAATTTCGAAAAATGCGCCCAGAATTCCGAGAAGGCTAACCCCTTTGAAAATTTCGAAATATGCGCCCAGAATTGCGAGAAGGCTACCCCCTTTGAAAATTTCGAAAAATTCGCCCAGCATTCCGAGAAGGCTAACCCCTTTGAAAATTTCGGAAAATGCGCCCAGAATTCCGAGAAGGCTAACCCCTTTGAAAATTTCGAAAAATGCACCCAGAATTCCGAGAAGGCTAACACATTTGAAAATTTCGAAAAATGCGCCCAGAATTCCGAGAAGGCTAACCCCTTTGAAAATTTCGAAATATGCGCCCAGAATTGCGAGAAGGCTACCCCCTTTGAAAATTTCGAAAAATGCGCCCAGCATTCCGAGAAGGCTAACCCCTTTGAAAATTTCGGAAAATGCGCCGAGAATTCCGAGAAGGCTAACCCCTTTGAAAATTTCGAAAAATGCGCCCAGAATTCCGAGAAGGCTTAACCCCTTTCAAAATTCCGAAATATGCGCCCAGAATTGCGAGAAGGCTACCCCCTTTGAAAATTTCAGAAAATGCGCCCAGAATTCCGAGAAGGCTAACCCCTTTGAAAATTTCGGAAAATGCGCCCAGAATTCCGAAAAGGCTAACCCCTTTGGGAATTTCGAAAAATGCGCCCAGAATTCCGAGAAGGCTAACCCCTTTGAAAATTTTGAAAATTGCGCCCAGAATTCCGAGAAGGCTAACCCCTTTGAAAATTTCGAAAAATGCGCCCAGAATTTTGAGAAGGCTAACCCCTTTGAAAATTCGCCCAGAATTCCGAGAAGGCTAACCCCTTTGATAATTTCGAAAAATGCGCACAGAATTCCGAGAAGGCTAACCTCTTTGAAAATTTCGAAAAATGCGCCCAGAATTCCGAGAAGGCTAACCCCTTTGAAAATTTCGAAAAATGCGCCCAGAATTCTGAGAAGGCTAACCCCTTTGAAAATTTCGAAAAATGCGCTCAGAATTCCGAGAAGGCTAACCCCTTTGAAAATTTCGAAAAATGCGCCCAGATTTGCGAGAAGGCTAACCCCTTTGAAAAATTCGAAAAATGCGCCCAGAATTCCGAGAAGGCTAACCCCTTTGAAAATGTCGAAAATGCGCCCAGAATTCCGAGAAGGCTAACCTCTTTTATAATTTCGAAAAATGCGCCCAGAATTCCGAGAAGGCTAACCTCTTTGAAAATTTCGAAAAATGCGCCCAGAATTCCGAGAAGGCTAACCCCTTTGAGAATTTCGAAAAATGCGCCCAGAATTCCGAGAAGGCTAACCCCTTTGAAAATTTCGAAAAATGCGCCCAGAATTCCGAGAAGGCTGACCGCTTTGAAAATCCCGAAAAATGCGCCCAGAATTCCGAGAAGGCTAACCCCTGTGAAAATTTCGAAAAATGCGCCCAGAATTCCGAGAAGCCTAACCCCTTTGAAAATTTCGAAAAATGCGCCCAGAATTCCGAGAAGGCTAACCCCTTTGAAAATTTCGAAATATGCGCCCAGAATTGCGAGAAGGCTACCCCCTTTGAAAATTTCGAAAAATGCGCCCAGCATTCCGAGAAGGCTAACCCCTTTGAAAATTTCGGAAAATGCGCCCAGATTTCCGAGAAGGCTAACCCCTTTGAAAATTTCGAAAAATGCACCCAGAATTCCGAGAAGGCTAACACATTTGAAAATTTCGAAAAATGCGCCCAGAATTCCGAGAAGGCTAACCCCTTTGAAAATTTCGAAAAATGCGCCCAGATTTGCGAGAAGGCTAACCTTTTGAAAAATTCGAAAAATGCGCCCAGAATTCCGAGAAGGCTAACCCCTTTGAAAATGTCGAAAATGCGCCCAGAATTCCGAGAAGGCTAACCTCTTTGATAATTTCGAAAAATGCGCCCAGAATTCCGAGAAGGCTAACCTCTTTGAAAATTTCGAAAAATGCGCCCAGAATTCCGAGAAGGCTAACCCCTTTGAGAATTTCGAAAAATGCGCCCAGAATTCCGAGAAGTCTAACCCCTTTGAAAATTTCGAAAAATGCGCCCAGAATTCCGAGAAGGCTGACCGCTTTGAAAATCCCGAAAAATGCGCCCAGAATTCCGAGAAGGCTAACCCCTTTGAAAATATCGAAAAATGCGCCCAGAATTCCGAGAAGGCTAAACCCTTTGAAAATTTCGAAAAATGCGCCCAGAATTCCGAGAAGGCTAACAGCTTTGGAAATTTCGAAAAATGCGCCCAGAATTCTGAGAAGGTTAACCACTTTGAAAATTTCGAAAAATGCGCCAGAATTCCGAGAAGGCTAACCTCTTTGAAAATTTCGAAAAATGCGGCAGAATTCCGAGAAGGCTAACCCCTTTGAAAATTTCGAAAAATGCGCCCAGAATTCCGAGAAGGCTAACCCCTTTCAAAATTTCGAAAAATGCTCCCAGAATTCCGAGAAGGCTAACCCCTTAGAAAATTTCGAAAAATACGCCCAGAATTCCGAGAAGGCTAACCCCTTGGAAAATTTCGAAAAATGCGCCCAGAATTCCGAGAAGGCTAACCCCTGTGAAAATTTCGAAAAATGTGCCCAGAATTCCGAGAAGGCTAACCCCTTTGAAAATTTCGAAATATGCGCCCAGAATTGCGAGAAGGCTACCCCCTTTGAAAATTTCGAAAAATGCGCCCAGCACTCCGAGAAGGCTAACCCCTTTGAAAATTTCGGAAAATGCGCCCAGAATTCCGAGAAGGCTAACCCCTTTGAAAATTTCGAAAAATGCACCCAGAATTCCGAGAAGGCTAACACATTTGAAAATTTCGAAAAATGCGCCCAGAATTCCGAGAAGGCTAACCCCTTTCAAAATTCCGAAATATGCGCCCAGAATTGCGAGAAGGCTACCCCCTTTGAAAATTTCGAAAAATGCGCCCAGAATTGCGAGAAGGCTAACCCCTTTGAAAATTTCAGAAAATGCGCCCAGAATTCCGAGAAGGCTAACCCCTTTGAAAATTTCGGAAAATGCGCCCAGAATTCCGAAAAGGCTAACCCCTTTGAAAATTTCGAAAAATGCGCCCAGAATTCCGAGAAGGCTAACCCCTTTGAAAATTTCGAAAAATGCGCCCAGAATTCCGAGAAGGCTAACCCCTTTGAAAATTTCGAAAAATGCGCCCAGAATTCCGAGAAGGCTAACCCCTTTGAAAATTTCGAAAAATGCGGCAGAATTCTGAGAAGGCTAACCCCCTTGAAAATTTCGAAAAATGCGCCCAGAATTCCGAGAAGGCTAACCCCTTTGAAAATTTCGAAAAATGCGCCCAGAATTCTGAGACGGCTAACCCCTTTGGGAATTTCGAAAAATGCGTCCAGAATTCCGAGAAGGCTAACCCCTTTGAAAATTTTGAAAAATGCGCCCAGAATTCCGAGAAGGCTAACCCCTTTGAAAATTTCGAAAAATGCGCCCAGAATTTTGAGAAGGCTAACCCCTTTGAAAATTCGCCCAGAATTCCGAGAAGGCTAACCCCTTTGATAATTTCGAAAAATGCGCACAGAATTCCGAGAAGGCTAACCTCTTTGAAAATTTCGAAAAATGCGCCCAGAATTCCGAGAAGGCTAACCCCTTTGAAAATTTCGAAAAATGCGCCCAGAATTCCGAGAAGGCTAACCCCTTTGAAAATTTCGAAAAATGCGCTCAGAATTCCGAGAAGGCTAACCCCTTTGAAAATTTCGAAAAATGCGCCCAGATTTGCGAGAAGGCTAACCTTTTGAAAAATTCGAAAAATGCGCCCAGAATTCCGAGAAGGCTAACCCCTTTGAAAATGTCGAAAATGCGCCCAGAATTCCGAGAAGGCTAACCTCTTTGATAATTTCGAAAAATGCGCCCAGAATTCCGAGAAGGCTAACCTCTTTGAAAATTTCGAAAAATGCGCCCAGAATTCCGAGAAGGCTAACCCCTTTGAGAATTTCGAAAAATGCGCCCAGAATTCCGAGAAGTCTAACCCCTTTGAAAATTTCGAAAAATGCGCCCAGAATTCCGAGAAGGCTGACCGCTTTGAAAATCCCGAAAAATGCGCCCAGAATTCCGAGAAGGCTAACCCCTTTGAAAATATCGAAAAATGCGCCCAGAATTCCGAGAAGGCTAAACCCTTTGAAAATTTCGAAAAATGCGCCCAGAATTCCGAGAAGGCTAACAGCTTTGGAAATTTCGAAAAATGCGCCCAGAATTCTGAGAAGGTTAACCACTTTGAAAATTTCGAAAAATGCGCCCAGAATTCCGAGAAGGCTAACCCCTTTGAAAATTTCGAAAAATGCGCCCAGAATTACGAGAAGCCTAACCCCTTAGTAAATTTCGAAAAGTACGCCCAGAATTCCGAGAAGGCTAAACCCTTTGAAAATTTCGAAAAATGCGCCCAAAATTCCGAGAAGGCTAACCCCTTTGAAAATTTCAAAAAATGCGCCCAGAATTCCGAGAAGGCTAACCCCTTTGAAAATTTCGAAAAATGCGCCAGAATTCCGAGAAGGCTAACCCCTTTGAAAATTTCGAAAAATGCGGCAGAATTCCGAGAAGGCTAACCCCTTTGAAAATTTCGAAAAATGCGCCCAGAATTCCGAGAAGGCTAACCCCTTTCAAAATTTCGAAAAATGCTCCCAGAATTCCGAGAAGGCTAACCCCTTAGAAAATTTCGAAAAATACGCCCAGAATTCCGAGAAGGCTAACCCCTTGGAAAATTTCGAAAAATGCGCCCAGAATTCCGAGAAGGCTAACCCCTGTGAAAATTTCGAAAAATGCGCCCAGAATTCCGAGAAGCCTAACCCCTTTGAAAATTTCGAAAAATGCGCCCAGAATTCCGAGAAGGCTAACCCCTTTGAAAATTTCGAAATATGCGCCCAGAATTGCGAGAAGGCTACCCCCTTTGAAAATTTCGAAAAATTCGCCCAGCATTCCGAGAAGGCTAACCCCTTTGAAAATTTCGGAAAATGCGCCCAGAATTCCGAGAAGGCTAACCCCTTTGAAAATTTCGAAAAATGCACCCAGAATTCCGAGAAGGCTAACACATTTGAAAATTTCGAAAAATGCGCCCAGAATTCCGAGAAGGCTAACCCCTTTGAAAATTTCGAAATATGCGCCCAGAATTGCGAGAAGGCTACCCCCTTTGAAAATTTCGAAAAATGCGCCCAGCATTCCGAGAAGGCTAACCCCTTTGAAAATTTCGGAAAATGCGCCGAGAATTCCGAGAAGGCTAACCCCTTTGAAAATTTCGAAAAATGCGCCCAGAATTCCGAGAAGGCTTAACCCCTTTCAAAATTCCGAAATATGCGCCCAGAATTGCGAGAAGGCTACCCCCTTTGAAAATTTCAGAAAATGCGCCCAGAATTCCGAGAAGGCTAACCCCTTTGAAAATTTCGGAAAATGCGCCCAGAATTCCGAAAAGGCTAACCCCTTTGGGAATTTCGAAAAATGCGCCCAGAATTCCGAGAAGGCTAACCCCTTTGAAAATTTTGAAAATTGCGCCCAGAATTCCGAGAAGGCTAACCCCTTTGAAAATTTCGAAAAATGCGCCCAGAATTTTGAGAAGGCTAACCCCTTTGAAAATTCGCCCAGAATTCCGAGAAGGCTAACCCCTTTGATAATTTCGAAAAATGCGCACAGAATTCCGAGAAGGCTAACCTCTTTGAAAATTTCGAAAAATGCGCCCAGAATTCCGAGAAGGCTAACCCCTTTGAAAATTTCGAAAAATGCGCCCAGAATTCTGAGAAGGCTAACCCCTTTGAAAATTTCGAAAAATGCGCTCAGAATTCCGAGAAGGCTAACCCCTTTGAAAATTTCGAAAAATGCGCCCAGATTTGCGAGAAGGCTAACCCCTTTGAAAAATTCGAAAAATGCGCCCAGAATTCCGAGAAGGCTAACCCCTTTGAAAATGTCGAAAATGCGCCCAGAATTCCGAGAAGGCTAACCTCTTTTATAATTTCGAAAAATGCGCCCAGAATTCCGAGAAGGCTAACCTCTTTGAAAATTTCGAAAAATGCGCCCAGAATTCCGAGAAGGCTAATCCCTTTGAGAATTTCGAAAAATGCGCCCAGAATTCCGAGAAGGCTAACCCCTTTGAAAATTTCGAAAAATGCGCCCAGAATTCCGAGAAGGCTGACCGCTTTGAAAATCCCGAAAAATGCGCCCAGAATTCCGAGAAGGCTAACCCCTGTGAAAATTTCGAAAAATGCGCCCAGAATTCCGAGAAGCCTAACCCCTTTGAAAATTTCGAAAAATGCGCCCAGAATTCCGAGAAGGCTAACCCCTTTGAAAATTTCGAAATATGCGCCCAGAATTGCGAGAAGGCTACCCCCTTTGAAAATTTCGAAAAATGCGCCCAGCATTCCGAGAAGGCTAACCCCTTTGAAAATTTCGGAAAATGCGCCCAGATTTCCGAGAAGGCTAACCCCTTTGAAAATTTCGAAAAATGCACCCAGAATTCCAAGAAGGCTAACACATTTGAAAATTTCGAAAAATGCGCCCAGAATTCCGAGAAGGCTAACCCCTTTGAAAATTTCGAAATATGCGCCCAGAATTGCGAGAAGGCTACCCCCTTTGAAAATTTCGAAAAATGCGCCCAGCATTCCGAGAAGGCTAACCCCTTTGAAAATTTCGGAAAATGCGCCCAGAATTCCGAGAAGGCTAACCCCTTTGAAAATTTCGAAAAATGCACCCAGAATTCCGAGAAGGCTAACACATTTGAAAATTTCGAAAAATGCGCCCAGAATTCCGAGAAGGCTAACCCCTTTGAAAATTTCGAAATATGCGCCCAGAATTGCGAGAAGGCTACCCCCCTTTGAAAATTTCGAAAAATGCGCCCAGCATTCCGAGAAGGCTAACCCCTTTGAAAATTTCGGAAAATGCGCCGAGAATTCCGAGAAGGCTAACCCCTTTGAAAATTTCGAAAAATGCGCCCAGAATTCCGAGAAGGCTAACCCCTTTCAAAATTCCGAAATATGCGCCCAGAATTGCGAGAGGGCTACCCCCTTTGAAAATTTCGAAAAATGCGCCCAGAATTGCGAGAAGGCTAACCCCTTTGAAAATTTCAGAAAATGCGCCCAGAATTCCGAGAAGGCTAACCCCTTTGAAAATTTCGGAAAATGCGCCCAGAATTCCGAAAAGGCTAACCCCTTTGGGAATTTCGAAAAATGCGCCCAGAATTCCGAGAAGGCTAACCCGTTTGAAAATTTTGAAAATTGCGCCCAGAATTCCGAGAAGGCTAACCCCTTTGAAAATTTCGAAAAATGCGCCCAGAATTTTGAGAAGGCTAACCCCTTTGAAAATTCGCCCAGAATTCCGAGAAGGCTAACCCCTTTGATAATTTCGAAAAATGCGCACAGAATTCCGAGAAGGCTAACCCCTTTGATAATTTCGAAAAATGCGCACAGAATTCCGAGAAGGCTAACCTCTTTGAAAATTTCGAAAAATGCGCCCAGAATTCCGAGAAGGCTAACCCCTTTGAAAATTTCGAAAAATGCGCCCAGAATTCCGAGAAGGCTAACCCCTTTGAAAATTTCGAAAAATGCGCTCAGAATTCCGAGAAGGCTAACCCCTTTGAAAATTTCGAAAAATGCGCCCAGATTTGCGAGAAGGCTAACCCCTTTGAAAAATTCGAAAAATGCGCCCAGAATTCCGAGAAGGCTAACCCCTTTGAAAATGTCGAAAATGCGCCCAGAATTCCGAGAAGGCTAACCTCTTTGATAATTTCGAAAAATGCGCCCAGAATTCCGAGAAGGCTAACCTCTTTGAAAATTTCGAAAAATGCGCCCAGAATTCCGAGAAGGCTAACCCCTTTGAGAATTTCGAAAAATGCGCCCAGAATTCCGAGAAGGCTAACCCCTTTGAAAATTTCGAAAAATGCGCCCAGAATTCCGAGAAGGCTGACCGCTTTGAAAATCCCGAAAAATGCGCCCAGAATTCCGAGAAGGCTAACCCCTTTGAAAATATCGAAAAATGCGCCCAGAATTCCGAGAAGGCTAACCCCTTTGAAAATTTCGAAAAATGCGCCCAGAATTCCGAGAAGGCTAACACCTTTGGAAATTTCGAAAAATGCGCCCAGAATTCTGAGAAGGTTAACCACTTTGAAAATTTCGAAAAATGCGCCCAGAATTCCGAGAAGGCTAACCCCTTTGAGAATTTCGAAAAATGCGCCCAGAATTCCGAGAAGGCTAACCCCTTTGAATATTTCGAAAAATGCGCCCAGAATTCCGACAAGGCTGACCGCTTTGAAAATCCCGAAAAATGCGCCCAGAATTCCGAGAAGGCTAACCCCTTTGAAAATATCGAAAAATGCGCCCAGAATTCCGAGAAGGCTAACCCATTTGAAAATTTCGAAAAATGCGCCCAGAATTCCGAGAAGGCTAAAGCCTTTGGAAATTTCGAAAAATGCGCCCAGAATTCCGAGAAGGTTAACCACTTTGAAAATTTCGAAAAATGCGCCCAGAATTCCGAGAAGGCTAACCCCTTTGAAAATTTCGAAAAATGCGCCCAGAATTCCCAGAAGGCTAACCGTTTGAAAATTTCGAAAAATGCGCCCAGAATTACGAGAAGGCTAACCCCTTGGAAAATTTCGAAAAATGCGCCCAGAATTACGAGAAGCCTAACCCCTTAGAAAATTTCGAAAAGTACGCCCAGAATTCCGAGAAGGCTAAACCCTTTGATAATTTCGAAAAATGCGCCCAAAATTCCGAGAAGGCTAACCCCTTTGAAAATTTCAAAAAATGCGCCCAGAATTCCGAGAAGGCTAACTCCTTTGAAAATTTAAAAAAATGCGCCCAGAATTCCGGGAAGGCTAACCCCTTTGAAAACTTCGAAAAATGCGCCCAGAATTCCGAGAAGGCTACCCCCTTTGAAAATTTCGAAAAATGCGCCGAGAATTCCGAGAAGGCTAACCCCAATGAAAATTTCGAAAAATGCGCCCAGAATTCCGAGAAGGCTAACCCCTTTGAAAATTTCGAAAAATGCGCCCAGAATTCCGAGAAGGCTAACCCCTTTGAAAATTTCGAAAAATGCACCCAGAATTCCGAGAAGGCTAACCCCTTTGAAAATTTCGAAAAATGCGCCCAGAATTCCGAGAAGGCTAACCCCTTTGAAAATTTCGAAAAATGCGCCCAGAATTCCGAGAAGGCTAACCCCTTTGAAAATTTCGAAAAATGCGCCCAGAACTCCGAGAAGGCTAACGCCTTTGAAAATTTCGAAAAATGCGCCCAGAACTCCGAGAAGGCTAACCCCTTTGAAAATTTCGAACAACGCGTCCAGAATTCTGAGAAGGCTACCCGCTTTGAAAATTTCGAAAAACGCGCCCAGAATTACGAGAAGGCTACCCCCCTTTGAAAATTTCGAAAAATGCGCCCAGAATTCCGAGAAGGCTAACCCCTTTGAAAATTTCGAAAAATGCGCCCAGAATTCCGAGAAGGCTAACCCCTTTCAAAATTTCGAAAAATGCGCCCAGAATTCCGAGAAGGCTAACCCCTTAGAAAATTTCGAAAAGTACGCCCAGAATTCCGAGAAGGCTAAACCCTTTGAAAATTTCGAAAAATGCGCCCAAAATTCCGAGAAGGCTAACCCCTTTGAAAATTTCAAAAAATGCGCCCAGAATTCCGAGAAGGCTAACTCCTTTGAAAATTTAAAAAAATGCGCCCAGAATTCCGGGAAGGCTAACCCCTTTGAAAACTTCGAAAAATGCGCCCAGAATTCCGAGAAGGCTACCCCCTTTGAAAATTTCGAAAAATGCGCCGAGAATTCCGAGAAGGCTAACCCCAATGAAAATTTCGAAAAATGCGCCCAGAATTCCGAGAAGGCTAACCCCTTTGAAAATTTCGAAAAATGCGCCCAGAATTCCGAGAAGGCTAACCCCTTTAAAATTTCGAAAAATGCACCCAGAATTCCGAGAAGGCTAACCCCTTTGAAAATTTCGAAAAATGCGCCCAGAATTCCGAGAAGGCTAACCCCTTTGAAAATTTCGAAAAATGCGCCCAGAATTCCGAGAAGGCTAACCCCTTTGAAAATTTCGAAAAATGCGCCCAGAATTCCGAGAAGGCTAACCCCTTTGAAAATTTCGAAAAATGCGCCCAGAACTCCGAGAAGGCTAACGCCTTTGAAAATTTCGAAAAATGCGCCCTGAACTCCGAGAAGGCTAACCCCTTTGAAAATTTCGAAGAACGCGCCCAGAATTCTGAGAAGGCTACCCGCTTTGAAAATTTCGAAAAACGCGCCCAGAATTACGAGAAGGCTACCCCCCTTTGAAAATTTCGAAAAATGCGCCCAGAATTCCGAGAAGGCTAACCCCTTTGAGAATTTCGAAAAATGCGCCCAGAATTCCGAGAAGGCTAACCCCTTTCAAAATTTCGAAAAATGCGCCCAGAATTCCGAGAAGGCTAACCCCTTTGAAAATTTCGAAATATGCGCCCAGAATTGCGAGAAGGCTACCCCCTTTGAAAATTTCGAAAAATGCGCCCAGCATTCCGAGATGGCTAACCTCTTTGAAAATTTCGAAAACGCGCCCAGAATTTCGAGAAGGCTAACCCCTTTGAAAATTTCGAAAAATGCGCCCAGAATTCCGAGAAGGCTAACCCCTTTGAAAATTTCGAAAAATGCGCCCAGCATTCCGAGAAGGCTAACCCCTTTGAAAATTTCGGAAAATGCGCCCAGAATTCCGAGAAGGCTAACCCCTTTGAAAATTTCGAAAAATGCGCCCAGAATTCCGAGAACGCTAACCCCTTTCAAAATTTCGAAAAATGCGCCCAGAATTCCGAGAAGGCTAACCCCTTTGAAAATTTCGAAATATGCGCCCAGAATTGCGAGAAGGCTACCCCCTTTGAAAATTTCGAAAAATGCGCCCAGCATTCCGAGATGGCTAACCCCTTTGAAAATTTCGAAAAACGCGCCCAGAATTTCGAGAAGGCTAACCCCTTTGAAAATTTCGAAAAATGCGCCCAGAATTCCGAGAAGGCTAACCTCTTTGAAAATTTCGAAAAATGCGCCCAGAATTCCGAGAAGGCTAACCCCTTTGAAAATTTCGAAAAATGCGCCGAGAATTGCGAGAAGGCTAACCCCTTTGACAATTTCGAAAAATGCGCCCAGAATTGCGAGAAGGCTAACCCCTTTGAAAATATCGAAAAAAGCGCCCAGAATTCCGAGAAGGCTAACCCCTTTGAAAATTTCGAAAAATGCGCCAGAATTCCGAGAAGGCTAACCCCTTTGAAAATTTCGAAAAATGCGGCAGAATTCCGAGAAGGCTAACCCCTTTGAAAATTTCGAAAAATGCGCCCAGAATTCCGAGAAGGCTAACCCCTTTCAAAATTTCGAAAAATGCTCCCAGAATTCCGAGAAGGCTAACCCCTTAGAAAATTTCGAAAAATACGCCCAGAATTCCGAGAAGGCTAACCCCTTGGAAAATTTCGAAAAATGCGCCCAGAATTCCGAGAAGGCTAACCCCTGTGAAAATTTCGAAAAATGCGCCCAGAATTCCGAGAAGCCTAACCCCTTTGAAAATTTCGAAAAATGCGCCCAGAATTCCGAGAAGGCTAACCCCTTTGAAAATTTCGAAATATGCGCCCAGAATTGCGAGAAGGCTACCCCCTTTGAAAATTTCGAAAAATGCGCCCAGCATTCCGAGAAGGCTAACCCCTTTGAAAATTTCGGAAAATGCGCCCAGAATTCCGAGAAGGCTAACCCCTTTGAAAATTTCGAAAAATGCACCCAGAATTCCGAGAAGGCTAACACATTTGAAAATTTCGAAAAATGCGCCCAGAATTCCGAGAAGGCTAACCCCTTTCAAAATTCCGAAATATGCGCCCAGAATTGCGAGAAGGCTACCCCCTTTGAAAATTTCGAAAAATGCGCCCAGAATTGCGAGAAGGCTAACCCCTTTGAAAATTTAAGAAAATGCGCCCAGAATTCCGAGAAGGCTAACCCCTTTGAAAATTTCGGAAAATGCGCCCAGAATTCCGAAAAGGCTAACCCCTTTGGGAATTTCGAAAAATGCGCCCAGAATTCCGAGAAGGCTAACCCCTTTGAAAATTTTGAAAATTGCGCCCAGAATTCCGAGAAGGCTAACCCCTTTGAAATCTTCGAAAAATGCGCCCAGAATTTTGAGAAGGCTAACCCCTTTGAAAATTCGCCCAGAATTCCGAGAAGGCTAACCCCTTTGATAATTTCGAAAAATGCGCACAGAATTCCGAGAAGGCTTAACCTCTTTGAAAATTTCTAAAAATGCGCCCAGAATTCCGAGAAGGCTAACCCCTTTGAAAATATCGAAAAATGCGCCCAGAATTCCGAGAAGGCTAACCCATTTGAAAATTTCGAAAAATGCGCCCAGAATTCCGAGAAGGCTAACACCTTTGGAAATTTCGAAAAATGCGCCCAGAATTCCGAGAAGGTTAACCACTTTGAAAATTTCGAAAAATGCGCCCAGAATTCCGAGAAGGCTAACCCCTTTGAAAATTTCGAAAAATGCGCCCAGAATTCCCAGAAGGCTAACCGTTTGAAAATTTCGAAAAATGCGCCCAGAATTACGAGAAGGCTAACCCCTTGGAAAATTTCGAAAAATGCGCCCAGAATTACGAGAAGCCTAACCCCTTAGAAAATTTCGAAAAGTACGCCCAGAATTCCGAGAAGGCTAAACCCTTTGATAATTTCGAAAAATGCGCCCAAAATTCCGAGAAGGCTAACCCCTTTGAAAATTTCAAAAAATGCGCCGCAGAATTCCGAGAAGGCTAACTCCTTTGAAAATTTAAAAAAATGCGCCCAGAATTCCGGGAAGGCTAACCCCTTTGAAAACTTCGAAAAATGCGCCCAGAATTCCGAGAAGGCTACCCCCTTTGAAAATTTAGAAAAATGCGCCGAGAATTCCGAGAAGGCTAACCCCAATGAAAATTTCGAAAAATGCGCCCAGAATTCCGAGAAGGCTAACCCCTTTGAAAATTTCGAAAAATGCGCCCAGAATTCCGAGAAGGCTAACCCCTTTGAAAATTTCGAAAAATGCACCCAGAATTCCGAGAAGGCTAACCCCTTTGAAAATTTCGAAAAATGCGCCCAGAATTCCGAGAAGGCTAACCCCTTTGAAAATTTCGAAAAATGCGCCCAGAATTCCGAGAAGGCTAACCCCTTTGAAAATTTCGAAAAATGCGCCCAGAACTCCGAGAAGGCTAACGCCTTTGAAAATTTCGAAAAATGCGCCCAGAACTCCGAGAAGGCTAACCCCTTTGAAAATTTCGAAGAACGCGCCCAGAATTTTGAGAAGGCTACCCGCTTTGAAAATTTCGAAAAACGCGCCCAGAATTACGAGAAGGCTACCCCCCTTTGAAAATTTCGAAAAATGCGCCCAGAATTCCGAGAAGGCTAACCCCTTTGAAAATTTCGAAAAATGCGCCCAGAATTCCGAGAAGGCTAACCCCTTTCAAAATTTCGAAAAATGCGCCCAGAATTCCGAGAAGGCTAACCCCTTTGAAAATTTCTAAATATGCGCCCAGAATTGCGAGAAGGCTACCCCCTTTGAAAATTTCGAAAAATGCGCCCAGCATTCCGAGATGGCTAACCCCTTTGAAAATTTCGAAAAATGCGCCGAGATTTGCGAGAAGGCTAACCCCTTTGAAAAATTCGAAAAATGCGCCCAGAATTCCGAGAAGGCTAACCCCTTTGAAAATGTCGAAAATGCGCCCAGAATTCCGAGAAGGCTAACCTCTTTGATAATTTCGAAAAATGCGCCCAGAATTCCGAGAAGGCTAACACCTTTGCAAATTTCGAAAAATGCGCCCAGAATTCCGAGAAGGTTAACCACTTTGAAAATTTCGAAAAATGCGCCCAGAATTCCGAGAAGGCTAACCCCTTTGAAAATTTCGAAAAATGCGCTAGAATTCCCAGAAGGCTAACCGTTTGAAAATTTCGAAAAATGCGCCCAGAATTCCGAGAAGGCTAACCCCTTTGAAAATTTCGAAAAATGCGCCCAGAATTACGAGAAGCCTAACCCCTTAGAAAATTTCGAAAAGTACGCCCAGAATTCCGAGAAGGCTAAACCCTTTGAAAATTTCGAAAAATGCGCCCAAAATTCCGAGAAGGCTAACCCCTTTGAAAATTTCAAAAATTGCGCCCAGAATTCCGAGAAGGCTAACTCCTTTGAAAATTTAAAAAAATGCGCCCAGAATTCCGGGAAGGCTAACCCCTTTGAAAACTTCGAAAAATGCGCCCAGAATTCCGAGAAGGCTACCCCCTTTGAAAATTTCGAAAAATGCGCCGAGAATTCCGAGAAGGCTAACCCCAATGAAAATTTCGAAAAATGCGCCCAGAATTCCGAGAAGGCTAACCCCTTTGAAAATTTCGAAAAATGCGCCCAGAATTCCGAGAAGGCTAACCCCTTTGAAAATTTCGAAAAATGCACCCAGAATTCCGAGAAGGCTAACCCCTTTGAAAATTTCGAAAAATGCGCCCAGAATTCCGAGAAGGCTAACCCCTTTGAAAATTTCGAAAAATGCGCCCAGAATTCCGAGAAGGCTAACCCCTTTGAAAATTTCGAAAAATGCGCCCAGAATTCCGAGAAGGCTAACCCCTTTGAAAATTTCGAAAAATGCGCCCAGAACTCCGAGAAGGCTAACGCCTTTGAAAATTTCGAAAAATGCGCCCAGAACTCCGAGAAGGCTAACCCCTTTGAAAATTTCGAAGAACGCGCCCAGAATTCTGAGAAGGCTACCCGCTTTGAAAATTTCGAAAAACGCGCCCAGAATTACGAGAAGGCTACCCCCCTTTGAAAATTTCGAAAAATGCGCCCAGAATTCCGAGAAGGCTAACCCCTTTGAAAATTTCGAAAAATGCGCCCAGAATTCCGAGAAGGCTAACCCCTTTCAAAATTTCGATAAATGCGCCCAGAATTCCGAGAAGGCTAACCCCTTTGAAAATTTCGAAATATGCGCCCAGAATTGCGAGAAGGCTACCCCCTTTGAAAATTTCGAAAAATGCGCCCAGCATTCCGAGATGGCTAACCTCTTTGAAAATTTCGAAATCGCGCCCAGAATTTCGAGAAGGCTAACCCCTTTGAAAATTTCGAAAAATGCGCCCAGAATTCCGAGAAGGCTAACCCCTTTGAAAATTTCGAAAAATGCGCCCAGCATTCCGAGAAGGCTAACCCCTTTGAAAATTTCGGAAAATGCGCCCAGAATTCCGAGAAGGCTAACCCCTTTGAAAATTTCGAAAAATGCGCCCAGAATTCCGAGAAGGCTAACCCCTTTCAAAATTTCGAAAAATGCGCCTAGAATTCCGAGAAGGCTAACCCCTTTGAAAATTTCGAAATATGCGCCCAGAATTGCGAGAAGGCTACCCCCTTTGAAAATTTCGAAAAATGCGCCCAGCATTCCGAGATGGCTAACCCCTTTGAAAATTTCGAAAAACGCGCCCAGAATTTCGAGAAGGCTAACCCCTTTGAAAATTTCGAAAAATGCGCCCAGAATTCCGAGAAGGCTAACCTCTTTGAAAATTTCGAAAAATGCGCCCAGAATTCCGAGAAGGCTAACCCCTTTGAAAATTTCGAAAAATGCGCCGAGAATTGCGAGAAGGCTAACCCCTTTGACAATTTCGAAAAATGCGCCCAGAATTGCGAGAAGGCTAACCCCTTTGAAAATATCGAAAAAAGCGCCCAGAATTCCGAGAAGGCTAACCCCTTTGAAAATTTCGAAAAATGCGCCAGAATTCCGAGAAGGCTAACCCCTTTGAAAATTTCGAAAAATGCGGCAGAATTCCGAGAAGGCTAACCCCTTTGAAAATTTCGAAAAATGCGCCCAGAATTCCGAGAAGGCTAACCCCTTTCAAAATTTCGAAAAATGCTCCCAGAATTCCGAGAAGGCTAACCCCTTAGAAAATTTCGAAAAATACGCCCAGAATTCCGAGAAGGCTAACCCCTTGGAAAATTTCGAAAAATGCGCCCAGAATTCCGAGAAGGCTAACCCCTGTGAAAATTTCGAAAAATGCGCCCAGAATTCCGAGAAGCCTAACCCCTTTGAAAATTTCGAAAAATGCGCCCAGAATTCCGAGAAGGCTAACCCCTTTGAAAATTTCGAAATATGCGCCCAGAATTGCGAGAAGGCTACCCCCTTTGAAAATTTCGAAAAATGCGCCCAGCATTCCGAGAAGGCTAACCCCTTTGAAAATTTCGGAAAATGCGCCCAGAATTCCGAGAAGGCTAACCCCTTTGAAAATTTCGAAAAATGCACCCAGAATTCCGAGAAGGCTAACACATTTGAAAATTTCGAAAAATGCGCCCAGAATTCCGAGAAGGCTAACCCCTTTCAAAATTCCGAAATATGCGCCCAGAATTGCGAGAAGGCTACCCCCTTTGAAAATTTCGAAAAATGCGCCCAGAATTGCGAGAAGGCTAACCCCTTTGAAAATTTCAGAAAATGCGCCCAGAATTCCGAGAAGGCTAACCCCTTTGAAAATTTCGGAAAATGCGCCCAGAATTCCGAAAAGGCTAACCCCTTTGGGAATTTCGAAAAATGCGCCCAGAATTCCGAGAAGGCTAACCCCTTTGAAAATTTTGAAAATTGCGCCCAGAATTCCGAGAAGGCTAACCCCTTTGAAATCTTCGAAAAATGCGCCCAGAATTTTGAGAAGGCTAACCCCTTTGAAAATTCGCCCAGAATTCCGAGAAGGCTAACCCCTTTGATAATTTCGAAAAATGCGCACAGAATTCCGAGAAGGCTTAACCTCTTTGGAAATTTCTAAAAATGCGCCCAGAATTCCGAGAAGGCTAACCCCTTTGAAAATTTCGAAAAATGCGCCCAGAATTCCGAGAAGGCTAACCCCTTTGAAAATTTCGAAAAATGCGCTCAGAATTCCGAGAAGGCTAACCCCTTTGAAAATTTCGAAAAATGCGCCCAGATTTGCGAGAAGGCTAACCCCTTTGAAAAATTCGAAAAATGCGCCCAGAATTCCGAGAAGGCTAACCCCTTTGAAAATGTCGAAAATGCGCCCAGAATTCCGAGAAGGCTAACCTCTTTGATAATTTCGAAAAATGCGCCCAGAATTCCGAGAAGGCTAACCTCTTTGAAAATTTCGAAAAATGCGCCCAGAATTCCGAGAAGGCTAACCCCTTTGAGAATTTCGAAAAATGCGCCCAGAATTCCGAGAAGGCTAAGCCCTTTGAAAATTCGAAAAATGCGCCCAGTATTCCGAGAAGGCTGACCGCTTTGAAAATCCCGAAAAATGCGCCCAGAATTCCGAGAAGGCTAACCCCTTTGAAAATATCGAAAAATGCGCCCAGAATTCCGAGAAGGCTAACCCCTTTGAAAATTTCGAAAAATGCGCCCAGAATTCTGAGAAGGTTAACCACTTTGAAAATTTCGAAAAATGCGCCCAGAATTCCGAGAAGGCTAACCCCTTTGAAAATTTCGAAAAATGCGCCCAGAATTACGAGAAGTAAATTTCGAAAAGTACGCCCAGAATTCCTAGAAGGCTAAACCCTTTGAAAATTTCGAAAAATGCGCCCAAAATTCCGAGAAGGCTAACCCCTTTGAAAATTTCAAAAAATGCGCCCAGAATTCCGAGTAGGCTAACTCCTTTGAAAATTTAAAAAAATGCGCCCAGAATTCCGGGAAGGCTAACCCCTTTGAAAACTTCGAAAAATGCGCCCAGAATTCCGAGAAGGCTACCCCCTTTGAAAATTTCGAAAAATGCGCCGAGAATTCCGAGAAGGCTAATCCCTTTGAAAATTTCGAAAAATGCACCCAGAATTGCGAGAAGGCTAACCCCTTTGAAAATTTCGAAAAATGCGCCAAGAATTCCGAGAAGGCTAACCCCTTTGAAAATTTCGGATAATGCGCCCAGAATTCCGAGAAGGCTAACCCCTTTGAAAATTTCGAAAAATGCGCCCAGAATTCCGAGAAGGCTAACCCCTTTGAAAATTTCGAAAAATGCGCCCAGAACTCCGAGAAGGCTAACGCCTTTGAAAATTTCGAAAAATGCGCCCAGAACTCCGAGAAGGCTAACCCCTTTGAAAATTTCGAAGAACGCGCCCAGAATTCTGAGAAGGCTACCCGCTTTGAAAATTTCGAAAAACGCGCCCAGAATTACGAGAAAGCTACCCCCCTTTGAAAATTTCGAAAAATGCGCCCAGAATTCCGAGAAGGCTAACCCCTTTGAAAATTTCGAAAAATGCGCCCAGAATTCCGAGAAGGCTAACCCCTTTGAAAATTTCGAAAAATGCGCCCAGCATTCCGAGAAGGCTAACCCCTTTGAAAATTTCGGAAAATGCGCCCAGAATTCCGAGAAGGCTAACCCCTTTGAAAATTTCGAAAAATGCGCCCAGAATTCCGAGAAGGCTAACCCCTTTGAAAATTTCGAAAAATGCGCCCAGAATTCCGAGAAGGCTAACCCCTTTGAAAATTTCGAAGAACGCGCCCAGAATTGCGAGAAGGCTACCCCCTTTGAAAATTTCGAAAAATGCGCCCAGCATTCCGAGATGGCTAACCCCTTTGAAAATTTCGAAAAACGCGCCCAGAATTTCGAGAAGGCTAACCCCTTTGAAAATTTCGAAAAATGCGCCCAGAATTCCGAGAAGGCTAACCTCTTTGAAAATTTCGAAAAATGCGCCCAGAATTCCGAGAAGGCTAACCCCTTTGAAAATTTCGAAAAATGCGCCGAGAATTGCGAGAAGGCTAACCCCTTTGACAATTTCGAAAAATGCGCCCAGAATTGCGAGAAGGCTAACCCCTTTGAAAATATCGAAAAAAGCGCCCAGAATTCCGAGAAGGCTAACCCCTTTGAAAATTTCGAAAAATGCGCCAGAATTCCGAGAAGGCTAACCCCTTTGAAAATTTCGAAAAATGCGGCAGAATTCCGAGAAGGCTAACCCCTTTGAAAATTTCGAAAAATGCGCCCAGAATTCCGAGAAGGCTAACCCCTTTCAAAATTTCGAAAAATGCTCCCAGAATTCCGAGAAGGCTAACCCCTTAGAAAATTTCGAAAAATACGCCCAGAATTCCGAGAAGGCTAACCCCTTGGAAAATTTCGAAAAATGCGCCCAGAATTCCGAGAAGGCTAACCCCTGTGAAAATTTCGAAAAATGCGCCCAGAAATCCGAGAAGCCTAACCCCTTTGAAAATTTCGAAAAATGCGCCCAGAATTCCGAGAAGGCTAACCCCTTTGAAAATTTCGAAATATGCGCCCAGAATTGCGAGAAGGCTACCCCCTTTGAAAATTTCGAAAAATGCGCCCAGCATTCCGAGAAGGCTAACCCCTTTGAAAATTTCGGAAAATGCGCCCAGAATTCCGAGAAGGCTAACCCCTTTGAAAATTTCGAAAAATGCACCCAGAATTCCGAGAAGGCTAACACATTTGAAAATTTCGAAAAATGCGCCCAGAATTCCGAGAAGGCTAACCCCTTTGAAAATTTCGAAATATGCGCCCAGAATTGCGAGAAGGCTACCCCCTTTGAAAATTTCGAAAAATGCGCCCAGCATTCCGAGAAGGCTAACCCCTTTGAAAATTTAGGAAAATGCGCCGAGAATTCCGAGAAGGCTAACCCCTTTGAAAATTTCGAAAAATGCACCCAGAATTCCGAGAAGGCTAACACATTTGAAAATTTCGAAAAATGCGCCCAGAATTCCGAGAAGGCTAACCCCTTTCAAAATTCCGAAATATGCGCCCAGAATTGCGAGAAGGCTACCCCCTTTGAAAATTTCGAAAAATGCGCCCAGAATTGCGAGAAGGCTAACCCCTTTGAAAATTTCGAAAAATCCGCCCAGAATTTTGAGAAGGCTAACCCCTTTGAAAATTCGCCCAGAATTCCGAAAAGGCTAACCCCTTTGGGAATTTCGAAAAATGCGCCCAGAATTCCGAGAAGGCTAACCCCTTTGAAAATTTTGAAAATTGCGGCCAGAATTCCGAGAAGGCTAACCCCTTTGAAAATTTCGAAAAATGCGCCCAGAATTTTGAGAAGGCTAACCCCTTTGAAAATTCGCCCAGAATTCCGAGAAGGCTAACCCCTTTGATAATTTCGAAAAAAGCGCACAGAATTCCGAGAAGGCTAACCTCTTTGAAAATTTCGAAAAATGCGCCCAGAATTCCGAGAAGGCTAACCCCTTTGAAAATTTCGAAAAATGCGCCCAGAATTCCGAGAAGGCTAACCCCTTTGAAAATTTCGAAAAATGCGCTCAGAATTCCGAGAAGGCTAACCCCTTTGAAAATTTCGAAAAATGCGCCCAGATTTGCGAGAAGGCTAACCCCTTTGAAAAATTCGAAAAATGCGCCCAGAATTCCGAGAAGGCTAACCCCTTTGAAAATGTAAAAAATGCGCCCAGAATTCCGAGAAGGCTAACCTCTTTGATAATTTCGAAAAATGCGCCCAGAATTCCGAGAAGGCTAACCTCTTTGAAAATTTCGAAAAATGCGCCCAGAATTCCGAGAAGGCTAACCCCTTTGAGAATTTCGAAAAATGCGCCCAGAATTCCGAGAAGGCTAACCCCTTTGAAAATTTCGAAAAATGCGCCCAGAATTCCGAGAAGGCTGACCGCTTTGAAAATCCCGAAAAATGCGCCCAGAATTCCGAGAAGGCTAACCCCTTTGAAAATATCGAAAAATGCGCCCAGAATTCCGAGAAGGCTAACCCCTTTGAAAATTTCGAAAAATACGCCCAGAATTCCGAGAAGGCTAACCCCTTTGAAAATTTCAAAAAATGCGCCCAGAATTCCGAGAAGGCTAACCCCTTTGAAAATTTCGAAAAATGCGCCAGAATTCCGAGAAGGCTAACCCCTTTGAAAATTTCGAAAAATGCGGCAGAATTCCGAGAAGGCTAACCCCTTTGAAAATTTCGAAAAATGCGCCCAGAATTCCGAGAAGGCTAACCCCTTTCAAAATTTCGAAAAATGCTCCCAGAATTCCGAGAAGGCTAACCCCTTAGAAAATTTCGAAAAATACGCCCAGAATTCCGAGAAGGCTAACCCCTTGGAAAATTTCGAAAAATGCGCCCAGAATTCCGAGAAGGCTAACCCCTGTGAAAATTTCGAAAAATGCGCCCAGAATTCCGAGAAGCCTAACCCCTTTGAAAATTTCGAAAAATGCGCCCAGAATTCCGAGAAGGCTAACCCCTTTGAAAATTTCGAAATATGCGCCCAGAATTGCGAGAAGGCTACCCCCTTTGAAAATTTCGAAAAATTCGCCCAGCATTCCGAGAAGGCTAACCCCTTTGAAAATTTCGGAAAATGCGCCCAGAATTCCGAGAAGGCTAACCCCTTTGAAAATTTCGAAAAATGCACCCAGAATTCCGAGAAGGCTAACACATTTGAAAATTTCGAAAAATGCGCCCAGAATTCCGAGAAGGCTAACCCCTTTGAAAATTTCGAAATATGCGCCCAGAATTGCGAGAAGGCTACCCCCTTTGAAAATTTCGAAAAATGCGCCCAGCATTCCGAGAAGGCTAACCCCTTTGAAAATTTCGGAAAATGCGCCGAGAATTCCGAGAAGGCTAACCCCTTTGAAAATTTCGAAAAATGCGCCCAGAATTCCGAGAAGGCTTAACCCCTTTCAAAATTCCGAAATATGCGCCCAGAATTGCGAGAAGGCTACCCCCTTTGAAAATTTCAGAAAATGCGCCCAGAATTCCGAGAAGGCTAACCCCTTTGAAAATTTCGGAAAATGCGCCCAGAATTCCGAAAAGGCTAACCCCTTTGGGAATTTCGAAAAATGCGCCCAGAATTCCGAGAAGGCTAACCCCTTTGAAAATTTTGAAAATTGCGCCCAGAATTCCGAGAAGGCTAACCCCTTTGAAAATTTCGAAAAATGCGCCCAGAATTTTGAGAAGGCTAACCCCTTTGAAAATTCGCCCAGAATTCCGAGAAGGCTAACCCCTTTGATAATTTCGAAAAATGCGCACAGAATTCCGAGAAGGCTAACCTCTTTGAAAATTTCGAAAAATGCGCCCAGAATTCCGAGAAGGCTAACCCCTTTGAAAATTTCGAAAAATGCGCCCAGAATTCTGAGAAGGCTAACCCCTTTGAAAATTTCGAAAAATGCGCTCAGAATTCCGAGAAGGCTAACCCCTTTGAAAATTTCGAAAAATGCGCCCAGATTTGCGAGAAGGCTAACCCCTTTGAAAAATTCGAAAAATGCGCCCAGAATTCCGAGAAGGCTAACCCCTTTGAAAATGTCGAAAATGCGCCCAGAATTCCGAGAAGGCTAACCTCTTTTATAATTTCGAAAAATGCGCCCAGAATTCCGAGAAGGCTAACCTCTTTGAAAATTTCGAAAAATGCGCCCAGAATTCCGAGAAGGCTAATCCCTTTGAGAATTTCGAAAAATGCGCCCAGAATTCCGAGAAGGCTAACCCCTTTGAAAATTTCGAAAAATGCGCCCAGAATTCCGAGAAGGCTGACCGCTTTGAAAATCCCGAAAAATGCGCCCAGAATTCCGAGAAGGCTAACCCCTGTGAAAATTTCGAAAAATGCGCCCAGAATTCCGAGAAGCCTAACCCCTTTGAAAATTTCGAAAAATGCGCCCAGAATTCCGAGAAGGCTAACCCCTTTGAAAATTTCGAAATATGCGCCCAGAATTGCGAGAAGGCTACCCCCTTTGAAAATTTCGAAAAATGCGCCCAGCATTCCGAGAAGGCTAACCCCTTTGAAAATTTCGGAAAATGCGCCCAGATTTCCGAGAAGGCTAACCCCTTTGAAAATTTCGAAAAATGCACCCAGAATTCCAAGAAGGCTAACACATTTGAAAATTTCGAAAAATGCGCCCAGAATTCCGAGAAGGCTAACCCCTTTGAAAATTTCGAAATATGCGCCCAGAATTGCGAGAAGGCTACCCCCTTTGAAAATTTCGAAAAATGCGCCCAGCATTCCGAGAAGGCTAACCCCTTTGAAAATTTCGGAAAATGCGCCCAGAATTCCGAGAAGGCTAACCCCTTTGAAAATTTCGAAAAATGCACCCAGAATTCCGAGAAGGCTAACACATTTGAAAATTTCGAAAAATGCGCCCAGAATTCCGAGAAGGCTAACCCCTTTGAAAATTTCGAAATATGCGCCCAGAATTGCGAGAAGGCTACCCCCCTTTGAAAATTTCGAAAAATGCGCCCAGCATTCCGAGAAGGCTAACCCCTTTGAAAATTTCGGAAAATGCGCCGAGAATTCCGAGAAGGCTAACCCCTTTGAAAATTTCGAAAAATGCGCCCAGAATTCCGAGAAGGCTAACCCCTTTCAAAATTCCGAAATATGCGCCCAGAATTGCGAGAGGGCTACCCCCTTTGAAAATTTCGAAAAATGCGCCCAGAATTGCGAGAAGGCTAACCCCTTTGAAAATTTCAGAAAATGCGCCCAGAATTCCGAGAAGGCTAACCCCTTTGAAAATTTCGGAAAATGCGCCCAGAATTCCGAAAAGGCTAACCCCTTTGGGAATTTCGAAAAATGCGCCCAGAATTCCGAGAAGGCTAACCCGTTTGAAAATTTTGAAAATTGCGCCCAGAATTCCGAGAAGGCTAACCCCTTTGAAAATTTCGAAAAATGCGCCCAGAATTTTGAGAAGGCTAACCCCTTTGAAAATTCGCCCAGAATTCCGAGAAGGCTAACCCCTTTGATAATTTCGAAAAATGCGCACAGAATTCCGAGAAGGCTAACCCCTTTGATAATTTCGAAAAATGCGCACAGAATTCCGAGAAGGCTAACCTCTTTGAAAATTTCGAAAAATGCGCCCAGAATTCCGAGAAGGCTAACCCCTTTGAAAATTTCGAAAAATGCGCCCAGAATTCCGAGAAGGCTAACCCCTTTGAAAATTTCGAAAAATGCGCTCAGAATTCCGAGAAGGCTAACCCCTTTGAAAATTTCGAAAAATGCGCCCAGATTTGCGAGAAGGCTAACCCCTTTGAAAAATTCGAAAAATGCGCCCAGAATTCCGAGAAGGCTAACCCCTTTGAAAATGTCGAAAATGCGCCCAGAATTCCGAGAAGGCTAACCTCTTTGATAATTTCGAAAAATGCGCCCAGAATTCCGAGAAGGCTAACCTCTTTGAAAATTTCGAAAAATGCGCCCAGAATTCCGAGAAGGCTAACCCCTTTGAGAATTTCGAAAAATGCGCCCAGAATTCCGAGAAGGCTAACCCCTTTGAAAATTTCGAAAAATGCGCCCAGAATTCCGAGAAGGCTGACCGCTTTGAAAATCCCGAAAAATGCGCCCAGAATTCCGAGAAGGCTAACCCCTTTGAAAATATCGAAAAATGCGCCCAGAATTCCGAGAAGGCTAACCCCTTTGAAAATTTCGAAAAATGCGCCCAGAATTCCGAGAAGGCTAACACCTTTGGAAATTTCGAAAAATGCGCCCAGAATTCTGAGAAGGTTAACCACTTTGAAAATTTCGAAAAATGCGCCCAGAATTCCGAGAAGGCTAACCCCTTTGAGAATTTCGAAAAATGCGCCCAGAATTCCGAGAAGGCTAACCCCTTTGAATATTTCGAAAAATGCGCCCAGAATTCCGACAAGGCTGACCGCTTTGAAAATCCCGAAAAATGCGCCCAGAATTCCGAGAAGGCTAACCCCTTTGAAAATATCGAAAAATGCGCCCAGAATTCCGAGAAGGCTAACCCATTTGAAAATTTCGAAAAATGCGCCCAGAATTCCGAGAAGGCTAAAGCCTTTGGAAATTTCGAAAAATGCGCCCAGAATTCCGAGAAGGTTAACCACTTTGAAAATTTCGAAAAATGCGCCCAGAATTCCGAGAAGGCTAACCCCTTTGAAAATTTCGAAAAATGCGCCCAGAATTCCCAGAAGGCTAACCGTTTGAAAATTTCGAAAAATGCGCCCAGAATTACGAGAAGGCTAACCCCTTGGAAAATTTCGAAAAATGCGCCCAGAATTACGAGAAGCCTAACCCCTTAGAAAATTTCGAAAAGTACGCCCAGAATTCCGAGAAGGCTAAACCCTTTGATAATTTCGAAAAATGCGCCCAAAATTCCGAGAAGGCTAACCCCTTTGAAAATTTCAAAAAATGCGCCCAGAATTCCGAGAAGGCTAACTCCTTTGAAAATTTAAAAAAATGCGCCCAGAATTCCGGGAAGGCTAACCCCTTTGAAAACTTCGAAAAATGCGCCCAGAATTCCGAGAAGGCTACCCCCTTTGAAAATTTCGAAAAATGCGCCGAGAATTCCGAGAAGGCTAACCCCAATGAAAATTTCGAAAAATGCGCCCAGAATTCCGAGAAGGCTAACCCCTTTGAAAATTTCGAAAAATGCGCCCAGAATTCCGAGAAGGCTAACCCCTTTGAAAATTTCGAAAAATGCACCCAGAATTCCGAGAAGGCTAACCCCTTTGAAAATTTCGAAAAATGCGCCCAGAATTCCGAGAAGGCTAACCCCTTTGAAAATTTCGAAAAATGCGCCCAGAATTCCGAGAAGGCTAACCCCTTTGAAAATTTCGAAAAATGCGCCCAGAACTCCGAGAAGGCTAACGCCTTTGAAAATTTCGAAAAATGCGCCCAGAACTCCGAGAAGGCTAACCCCTTTGAAAATTTCGAACAACGCGTCCAGAATTCTGAGAAGGCTACCCGCTTTGAAAATTTCGAAAAACGCGCCCAGAATTACGAGAAGGCTACCCCCCTTTGAAAATTTCGAAAAATGCGCCCAGAATTCCGAGAAGGCTAACCCCTTTGAAAATTTCGAAAAATGCGCCCAGAATTCCGAGAAGGCTAACCCCTTTCAAAATTTCGAAAAATGCGCCCAGAATTCCGAGAAGGCTAACCCCTTAGAAAATTTCGAAAAGTACGCCCAGAATTCCGAGAAGGCTAAACCCTTTGAAAATTTCGAAAAATGCGCCCAAAATTCCGAGAAGGCTAACCCCTTTGAAAATTTCAAAAAATGCGCCCAGAATTCCGAGAAGGCTAACTCCTTTGAAAATTTAAAAAAATGCGCCCAGAATTCCGGGAAGGCTAACCCCTTTGAAAACTTCGAAAAATGCGCCCAGAATTCCGAGAAGGCTACCCCCTTTGAAAATTTCGAAAAATGCGCCGAGAATTCCGAGAAGGCTAACCCCAATGAAAATTTCGAAAAATGCGCCCAGAATTCCGAGAAGGCTAACCCCTTTGAAAATTTCGAAAAATGCGCCCAGAATTCCGAGAAGGCTAACCCCTTTAAAATTTCGAAAAATGCACCCAGAATTCCGAGAAGGCTAACCCCTTTGAAAATTTCGAAAAATGCGCCCAGAATTCCGAGAAGGCTAACCCCTTTGAAAATTTCGAAAAATGCGCCCAGAATTCCGAGAAGGCTAACCCCTTTGAAAATTTCGAAAAATGCGCCCAGAATTCCGAGAAGGCTAACCCCTTTGAAAATTTCGAAAAATGCGCCCAGAACTCCGAGAAGGCTAACGCCTTTGAAAATTTCGAAAAATGCGCCCTGAACTCCGAGAAGGCTAACCCCTTTGAAAATTTCGAAGAACGCGCCCAGAATTCTGAGAAGGCTACCCGCTTTGAAAATTTCGAAAAACGCGCCCAGAATTACGAGAAGGCTACCCCCCTTTGAAAATTTCGAAAAATGCGCCCAGAATTCCGAGAAGGCTAACCCCTTTGAGAATTTCGAAAAATGCGCCCAGAATTCCGAGAAGGCTAACCCCTTTCAAAATTTCGAAAAATGCGCCCAGAATTCCGAGAAGGCTAACCCCTTTGAAAATTTCGAAATATGCGCCCAGAATTGCGAGAAGGCTACCCCCTTTGAAAATTTCGAAAAATGCGCCCAGCATTCCGAGATGGCTAACCTCTTTGAAAATTTCGAAAACGCGCCCAGAATTTCGAGAAGGCTAACCCCTTTGAAAATTTCGAAAAATGCGCCCAGAATTCCGAGAAGGCTAACCCCTTTGAAAATTTCGAAAAATGCGCCCAGCATTCCGAGAAGGCTAACCCCTTTGAAAATTTCGGAAAATGCGCCCAGAATTCCGAGAAGGCTAACCCCTTTGAAAATTTCGAAAAATGCGCCCAGAATTCCGAGAACGCTAACCCCTTTCAAAATTTCGAAAAATGCGCCCAGAATTCCGAGAAGGCTAACCCCTTTGAAAATTTCGAAATATGCGCCCAGAATTGCGAGAAGGCTACCCCCTTTGAAAATTTCGAAAAATGCGCCCAGCATTCCGAGATGGCTAACCCCTTTGAAAATTTCGAAAAACGCGCCCAGAATTTCGAGAAGGCTAACCCCTTTGAAAATTTCGAAAAATGCGCCCAGAATTCCGAGAAGGCTAACCTCTTTGAAAATTTCGAAAAATGCGCCCAGAATTCCGAGAAGGCTAACCCCTTTGAAAATTTCGAAAAATGCGCCGAGAATTGCGAGAAGGCTAACCCCTTTGACAATTTCGAAAAATGCGCCCAGAATTGCGAGAAGGCTAACCCCTTTGAAAATATCGAAAAAAGCGCCCAGAATTCCGAGAAGGCTAACCCCTTTGAAAATTTCGAAAAATGCGCCAGAATTCCGAGAAGGCTAACCCCTTTGAAAATTTCGAAAAATGCGGCAGAATTCCGAGAAGGCTAACCCCTTTGAAAATTTCGAAAAATGCGCCCAGAATTCCGAGAAGGCTAACCCCTTTCAAAATTTCGAAAAATGCTCCCAGAATTCCGAGAAGGCTAACCCCTTAGAAAATTTCGAAAAATACGCCCAGAATTCCGAGAAGGCTAACCCCTTGGAAAATTTCGAAAAATGCGCCCAGAATTCCGAGAAGGCTAACCCCTGTGAAAATTTCGAAAAATGCGCCCAGAATTCCGAGAAGCCTAACCCCTTTGAAAATTTCGAAAAATGCGCCCAGAATTCCGAGAAGGCTAACCCCTTTGAAAATTTCGAAATATGCGCCCAGAATTGCGAGAAGGCTACCCCCTTTGAAAATTTCGAAAAATGCGCCCAGCATTCCGAGAAGGCTAACCCCTTTGAAAATTTCGGAAAATGCGCCCAGAATTCCGAGAAGGCTAACCCCTTTGAAAATTTCGAAAAATGCACCCAGAATTCCGAGAAGGCTAACACATTTGAAAATTTCGAAAAATGCGCCCAGAATTCCGAGAAGGCTAACCCCTTTCAAAATTCCGAAATATGCGCCCAGAATTGCGAGAAGGCTACCCCCTTTGAAAATTTCGAAAAATGCGCCCAGAATTGCGAGAAGGCTAACCCCTTTGAAAATTTAAGAAAATGCGCCCAGAATTCCGAGAAGGCTAACCCCTTTGAAAATTTCGGAAAATGCGCCCAGAATTCCGAAAAGGCTAACCCCTTTGGGAATTTCGAAAAATGCGCCCAGAATTCCGAGAAGGCTAACCCCTTTGAAAATTTTGAAAATTGCGCCCAGAATTCCGAGAAGGCTAACCCCTTTGAAATCTTCGAAAAATGCGCCCAGAATTTTGAGAAGGCTAACCCCTTTGAAAATTCGCCCAGAATTCCGAGAAGGCTAACCCCTTTGATAATTTCGAAAAATGCGCACAGAATTCCGAGAAGGCTTAACCTCTTTGAAAATTTCTAAAAATGCGCCCAGAATTCCGAGAAGGCTAACCCCTTTGAAAATATCGAAAAATGCGCCCAGAATTCCGAGAAGGCTAACCCATTTGAAAATTTCGAAAAATGCGCCCAGAATTCCGAGAAGGCTAACACCTTTGGAAATTTCGAAAAATGCGCCCAGAATTCCGAGAAGGTTAACCACTTTGAAAATTTCGAAAAATGCGCCCAGAATTCCGAGAAGGCTAACCCCTTTGAAAATTTCGAAAAATGCGCCCAGAATTCCCAGAAGGCTAACCGTTTGAAAATTTCGAAAAATGCGCCCAGAATTACGAGAAGGCTAACCCCTTGGAAAATTTCGAAAAATGCGCCCAGAATTACGAGAAGCCTAACCCCTTAGAAAATTTCGAAAAGTACGCCCAGAATTCCGAGAAGGCTAAACCCTTTGATAATTTCGAAAAATGCGCCCAAAATTCCGAGAAGGCTAACCCCTTTGAAAATTTCAAAAAATGCGCCGCAGAATTCCGAGAAGGCTAACTCCTTTGAAAATTTAAAAAAATGCGCCCAGAATTCCGGGAAGGCTAACCCCTTTGAAAACTTCGAAAAATGCGCCCAGAATTCCGAGAAGGCTACCCCCTTTGAAAATTTAGAAAAATGCGCCGAGAATTCCGAGAAGGCTAACCCCAATGAAAATTTCGAAAAATGCGCCCAGAATTCCGAGAAGGCTAACCCCTTTGAAAATTTCGAAAAATGCGCCCAGAATTCCGAGAAGGCTAACCCCTTTGAAAATTTCGAAAAATGCACCCAGAATTCCGAGAAGGCTAACCCCTTTGAAAATTTCGAAAAATGCGCCCAGAATTCCGAGAAGGCTAACCCCTTTGAAAATTTCGAAAAATGCGCCCAGAATTCCGAGAAGGCTAACCCCTTTGAAAATTTCGAAAAATGCGCCCAGAACTCCGAGAAGGCTAACGCCTTTGAAAATTTCGAAAAATGCGCCCAGAACTCCGAGAAGGCTAACCCCTTTGAAAATTTCGAAGAACGCGCCCAGAATTTTGAGAAGGCTACCCGCTTTGAAAATTTCGAAAAACGCGCCCAGAATTACGAGAAGGCTACCCCCCTTTGAAAATTTCGAAAAATGCGCCCAGAATTCCGAGAAGGCTAACCCCTTTGAAAATTTCGAAAAATGCGCCCAGAATTCCGAGAAGGCTAACCCCTTTCAAAATTTCGAAAAATGCGCCCAGAATTCCGAGAAGGCTAACCCCTTTGAAAATTTCTAAATATGCGCCCAGAATTGCGAGAAGGCTACCCCCTTTGAAAATTTCGAAAAATGCGCCCAGCATTCCGAGATGGCTAACCCCTTTGAAAATTTCGAAAAATGCGCCGAGATTTGCGAGAAGGCTAACCCCTTTGAAAAATTCGAAAAATGCGCCCAGAATTCCGAGAAGGCTAACCCCTTTGAAAATGTCGAAAATGCGCCCAGAATTCCGAGAAGGCTAACCTCTTTGATAATTTCGAAAAATGCGCCCAGAATTCCGAGAAGGCTAACACCTTTGCAAATTTCGAAAAATGCGCCCAGAATTCCGAGAAGGTTAACCACTTTGAAAATTTCGAAAAATGCGCCCAGAATTCCGAGAAGGCTAACCCCTTTGAAAATTTCGAAAAATGCGCTAGAATTCCCAGAAGGCTAACCGTTTGAAAATTTCGAAAAATGCGCCCAGAATTCCGAGAAGGCTAACCCCTTTGAAAATTTCGAAAAATGCGCCCAGAATTACGAGAAGCCTAACCCCTTAGAAAATTTCGAAAAGTACGCCCAGAATTCCGAGAAGGCTAAACCCTTTGAAAATTTCGAAAAATGCGCCCAAAATTCCGAGAAGGCTAACCCCTTTGAAAATTTCAAAAATTGCGCCCAGAATTCCGAGAAGGCTAACTCCTTTGAAAATTTAAAAAAATGCGCCCAGAATTCCGGGAAGGCTAACCCCTTTGAAAACTTCGAAAAATGCGCCCAGAATTCCGAGAAGGCTACCCCCTTTGAAAATTTCGAAAAATGCGCCGAGAATTCCGAGAAGGCTAACCCCAATGAAAATTTCGAAAAATGCGCCCAGAATTCCGAGAAGGCTAACCCCTTTGAAAATTTCGAAAAATGCGCCCAGAATTCCGAGAAGGCTAACCCCTTTGAAAATTTCGAAAAATGCACCCAGAATTCCGAGAAGGCTAACCCCTTTGAAAATTTCGAAAAATGCGCCCAGAATTCCGAGAAGGCTAACCCCTTTGAAAATTTCGAAAAATGCGCCCAGAATTCCGAGAAGGCTAACCCCTTTGAAAATTTCGAAAAATGCGCCCAGAATTCCGAGAAGGCTAACCCCTTTGAAAATTTCGAAAAATGCGCCCAGAACTCCGAGAAGGCTAACGCCTTTGAAAATTTCGAAAAATGCGCCCAGAACTCCGAGAAGGCTAACCCCTTTGAAAATTTCGAAGAACGCGCCCAGAATTCTGAGAAGGCTACCCGCTTTGAAAATTTCGAAAAACGCGCCCAGAATTACGAGAAGGCTACCCCCCTTTGAAAATTTCGAAAAATGCGCCCAGAATTCCGAGAAGGCTAACCCCTTTGAAAATTTCGAAAAATGCGCCCAGAATTCCGAGAAGGCTAACCCCTTTCAAAATTTCGATAAATGCGCCCAGAATTCCGAGAAGGCTAACCCCTTTGAAAATTTCGAAATATGCGCCCAGAATTGCGAGAAGGCTACCCCCTTTGAAAATTTCGAAAAATGCGCCCAGCATTCCGAGATGGCTAACCTCTTTGAAAATTTCGAAATCGCGCCCAGAATTTCGAGAAGGCTAACCCCTTTGAAAATTTCGAAAAATGCGCCCAGAATTCCGAGAAGGCTAACCCCTTTGAAAATTTCGAAAAATGCGCCCAGCATTCCGAGAAGGCTAACCCCTTTGAAAATTTCGGAAAATGCGCCCAGAATTCCGAGAAGGCTAACCCCTTTGAAAATTTCGAAAAATGCGCCCAGAATTCCGAGAAGGCTAACCCCTTTCAAAATTTCGAAAAATGCGCCTAGAATTCCGAGAAGGCTAACCCCTTTGAAAATTTCGAAATATGCGCCCAGAATTGCGAGAAGGCTACCCCCTTTGAAAATTTCGAAAAATGCGCCCAGCATTCCGAGATGGCTAACCCCTTTGAAAATTTCGAAAAACGCGCCCAGAATTTCGAGAAGGCTAACCCCTTTGAAAATTTCGAAAAATGCGCCCAGAATTCCGAGAAGGCTAACCTCTTTGAAAATTTCGAAAAATGCGCCCAGAATTCCGAGAAGGCTAACCCCTTTGAAAATTTCGAAAAATGCGCCGAGAATTGCGAGAAGGCTAACCCCTTTGACAATTTCGAAAAATGCGCCCAGAATTGCGAGAAGGCTAACCCCTTTGAAAATATCGAAAAAAGCGCCCAGAATTCCGAGAAGGCTAACCCCTTTGAAAATTTCGAAAAATGCGCCAGAATTCCGAGAAGGCTAACCCCTTTGAAAATTTCGAAAAATGCGGCAGAATTCCGAGAAGGCTAACCCCTTTGAAAATTTCGAAAAATGCGCCCAGAATTCCGAGAAGGCTAACCCCTTTCAAAATTTCGAAAAATGCTCCCAGAATTCCGAGAAGGCTAACCCCTTAGAAAATTTCGAAAAATACGCCCAGAATTCCGAGAAGGCTAACCCCTTGGAAAATTTCGAAAAATGCGCCCAGAATTCCGAGAAGGCTAACCCCTGTGAAAATTTCGAAAAATGCGCCCAGAATTCCGAGAAGCCTAACCCCTTTGAAAATTTCGAAAAATGCGCCCAGAATTCCGAGAAGGCTAACCCCTTTGAAAATTTCGAAATATGCGCCCAGAATTGCGAGAAGGCTACCCCCTTTGAAAATTTCGAAAAATGCGCCCAGCATTCCGAGAAGGCTAACCCCTTTGAAAATTTCGGAAAATGCGCCCAGAATTCCGAGAAGGCTAACCCCTTTGAAAATTTCGAAAAATGCACCCAGAATTCCGAGAAGGCTAACACATTTGAAAATTTCGAAAAATGCGCCCAGAATTCCGAGAAGGCTAACCCCTTTCAAAATTCCGAAATATGCGCCCAGAATTGCGAGAAGGCTACCCCCTTTGAAAATTTCGAAAAATGCGCCCAGAATTGCGAGAAGGCTAACCCCTTTGAAAATTTCAGAAAATGCGCCCAGAATTCCGAGAAGGCTAACCCCTTTGAAAATTTCGGAAAATGCGCCCAGAATTCCGAAAAGGCTAACCCCTTTGGGAATTTCGAAAAATGCGCCCAGAATTCCGAGAAGGCTAACCCCTTTGAAAATTTTGAAAATTGCGCCCAGAATTCCGAGAAGGCTAACCCCTTTGAAATCTTCGAAAAATGCGCCCAGAATTTTGAGAAGGCTAACCCCTTTGAAAATTCGCCCAGAATTCCGAGAAGGCTAACCCCTTTGATAATTTCGAAAAATGCGCACAGAATTCCGAGAAGGCTTAACCTCTTTGGAAATTTCTAAAAATGCGCCCAGAATTCCGAGAAGGCTAACCCCTTTGAAAATTTCGAAAAATGCGCCCAGAATTCCGAGAAGGCTAACCCCTTTGAAAATTTCGAAAAATGCGCTCAGAATTCCGAGAAGGCTAACCCCTTTGAAAATTTCGAAAAATGCGCCCAGATTTGCGAGAAGGCTAACCCCTTTGAAAAATTCGAAAAATGCGCCCAGAATTCCGAGAAGGCTAACCCCTTTGAAAATGTCGAAAATGCGCCCAGAATTCCGAGAAGGCTAACCTCTTTGATAATTTCGAAAAATGCGCCCAGAATTCCGAGAAGGCTAACCTCTTTGAAAATTTCGAAAAATGCGCCCAGAATTCCGAGAAGGCTAACCCCTTTGAGAATTTCGAAAAATGCGCCCAGAATTCCGAGAAGGCTAAGCCCTTTGAAAATTCGAAAAATGCGCCCAGTATTCCGAGAAGGCTGACCGCTTTGAAAATCCCGAAAAATGCGCCCAGAATTCCGAGAAGGCTAACCCCTTTGAAAATATCGAAAAATGCGCCCAGAATTCCGAGAAGGCTAACCCCTTTGAAAATTTCGAAAAATGCGCCCAGAATTCTGAGAAGGTTAACCACTTTGAAAATTTCGAAAAATGCGCCCAGAATTCCGAGAAGGCTAACCCCTTTGAAAATTTCGAAAAATGCGCCCAGAATTACGAGAAGTAAATTTCGAAAAGTACGCCCAGAATTCCTAGAAGGCTAAACCCTTTGAAAATTTCGAAAAATGCGCCCAAAATTCCGAGAAGGCTAACCCCTTTGAAAATTTCAAAAAATGCGCCCAGAATTCCGAGTAGGCTAACTCCTTTGAAAATTTAAAAAAATGCGCCCAGAATTCCGGGAAGGCTAACCCCTTTGAAAACTTCGAAAAATGCGCCCAGAATTCCGAGAAGGCTACCCCCTTTGAAAATTTCGAAAAATGCGCCGAGAATTCCGAGAAGGCTAATCCCTTTGAAAATTTCGAAAAATGCACCCAGAATTGCGAGAAGGCTAACCCCTTTGAAAATTTCGAAAAATGCGCCAAGAATTCCGAGAAGGCTAACCCCTTTGAAAATTTCGGATAATGCGCCCAGAATTCCGAGAAGGCTAACCCCTTTGAAAATTTCGAAAAATGCGCCCAGAATTCCGAGAAGGCTAACCCCTTTGAAAATTTCGAAAAATGCGCCCAGAACTCCGAGAAGGCTAACGCCTTTGAAAATTTCGAAAAATGCGCCCAGAACTCCGAGAAGGCTAACCCCTTTGAAAATTTCGAAGAACGCGCCCAGAATTCTGAGAAGGCTACCCGCTTTGAAAATTTCGAAAAACGCGCCCAGAATTACGAGAAAGCTACCCCCCTTTGAAAATTTCGAAAAATGCGCCCAGAATTCCGAGAAGGCTAACCCCTTTGAAAATTTCGAAAAATGCGCCCAGAATTCCGAGAAGGCTAACCCCTTTGAAAATTTCGAAAAATGCGCCCAGCATTCCGAGAAGGCTAACCCCTTTGAAAATTTCGGAAAATGCGCCCAGAATTCCGAGAAGGCTAACCCCTTTGAAAATTTCGAAAAATGCGCCCAGAATTCCGAGAAGGCTAACCCCTTTGAAAATTTCGAAAAATGCGCCCAGAATTCCGAGAAGGCTAACCCCTTTGAAAATTTCGAAGAACGCGCCCAGAATTGCGAGAAGGCTACCCCCTTTGAAAATTTCGAAAAATGCGCCCAGCATTCCGAGATGGCTAACCCCTTTGAAAATTTCGAAAAACGCGCCCAGAATTTCGAGAAGGCTAACCCCTTTGAAAATTTCGAAAAATGCGCCCAGAATTCCGAGAAGGCTAACCTCTTTGAAAATTTCGAAAAATGCGCCCAGAATTCCGAGAAGGCTAACCCCTTTGAAAATTTCGAAAAATGCGCCGAGAATTGCGAGAAGGCTAACCCCTTTGACAATTTCGAAAAATGCGCCCAGAATTGCGAGAAGGCTAACCCCTTTGAAAATATCGAAAAAAGCGCCCAGAATTCCGAGAAGGCTAACCCCTTTGAAAATTTCGAAAAATGCGCCAGAATTCCGAGAAGGCTAACCCCTTTGAAAATTTCGAAAAATGCGGCAGAATTCCGAGAAGGCTAACCCCTTTGAAAATTTCGAAAAATGCGCCCAGAATTCCGAGAAGGCTAACCCCTTTCAAAATTTCGAAAAATGCTCCCAGAATTCCGAGAAGGCTAACCCCTTAGAAAATTTCGAAAAATACGCCCAGAATTCCGAGAAGGCTAACCCCTTGGAAAATTTCGAAAAATGCGCCCAGAATTCCGAGAAGGCTAACCCCTGTGAAAATTTCGAAAAATGCGCCCAGAAATCCGAGAAGCCTAACCCCTTTGAAAATTTCGAAAAATGCGCCCAGAATTCCGAGAAGGCTAACCCCTTTGAAAATTTCGAAATATGCGCCCAGAATTGCGAGAAGGCTACCCCCTTTGAAAATTTCGAAAAATGCGCCCAGCATTCCGAGAAGGCTAACCCCTTTGAAAATTTCGGAAAATGCGCCCAGAATTCCGAGAAGGCTAACCCCTTTGAAAATTTCGAAAAATGCACCCAGAATTCCGAGAAGGCTAACACATTTGAAAATTTCGAAAAATGCGCCCAGAATTCCGAGAAGGCTAACCCCTTTGAAAATTTCGAAATATGCGCCCAGAATTGCGAGAAGGCTACCCCCTTTGAAAATTTCGAAAAATGCGCCCAGCATTCCGAGAAGGCTAACCCCTTTGAAAATTTAGGAAAATGCGCCGAGAATTCCGAGAAGGCTAACCCCTTTGAAAATTTCGAAAAATGCACCCAGAATTCCGAGAAGGCTAACACATTTGAAAATTTCGAAAAATGCGCCCAGAATTCCGAGAAGGCTAACCCCTTTCAAAATTCCGAAATATGCGCCCAGAATTGCGAGAAGGCTACCCCCTTTGAAAATTTCGAAAAATGCGCCCAGAATTGCGAGAAGGCTAACCCCTTTGAAAATTTCGAAAAATCCGCCCAGAATTTTGAGAAGGCTAACCCCTTTGAAAATTCGCCCAGAATTCCGAAAAGGCTAACCCCTTTGGGAATTTCGAAAAATGCGCCCAGAATTCCGAGAAGGCTAACCCCTTTGAAAATTTTGAAAATTGCGGCCAGAATTCCGAGAAGGCTAACCCCTTTGAAAATTTCGAAAAATGCGCCCAGAATTTTGAGAAGGCTAACCCCTTTGAAAATTCGCCCAGAATTCCGAGAAGGCTAACCCCTTTGATAATTTCGAAAAAAGCGCACAGAATTCCGAGAAGGCTAACCTCTTTGAAAATTTCGAAAAATGCGCCCAGAATTCCGAGAAGGCTAACCCCTTTGAAAATTTCGAAAAATGCGCCCAGAATTCCGAGAAGGCTAACCCCTTTGAAAATTTCGAAAAATGCGCTCAGAATTCCGAGAAGGCTAACCCCTTTGAAAATTTCGAAAAATGCGCCCAGATTTGCGAGAAGGCTAACCCCTTTGAAAAATTCGAAAAATGCGCCCAGAATTCCGAGAAGGCTAACCCCTTTGAAAATGTAAAAAATGCGCCCAGAATTCCGAGAAGGCTAACCTCTTTGATAATTTCGAAAAATGCGCCCAGAATTCCGAGAAGGCTAACCTCTTTGAAAATTTCGAAAAATGCGCCCAGAATTCCGAGAAGGCTAACCCCTTTGAGAATTTCGAAAAATGCGCCCAGAATTCCGAGAAGGCTAACCCCTTTGAAAATTTCGAAAAATGCGCCCAGAATTCCGAGAAGGCTGACCGCTTTGAAAATCCCGAAAAATGCGCCCAGAATTCCGAGAAGGCTAACCCCTTTGAAAATATCGAAAAATGCGCCCAGAATTCCGAGAAGGCTAACCCCTTTGAAAATTTCGAAAAATACGCCCAGAATTCCGAGAAGGCTAACACCTTTGGAAATTTCGAAAAATGCGCCCAGAATTCTGAGAAGGTTAACCACTTTGAAAATTTCGAAAAATGCGCCCAGAATTCCGAGAAGGCTAACCCCTTTGAAAATTTCGATAAATGCGCCCAGAATTCCGAGAAGGCTAACCCCTTTGAAAATTTCGAAAAATGCGCCCATCATTCCGAGAAGGCTTTGAAAATTTCGAAAAATGCGCCCAGAATTCCGAGAAGGCTAAACCCTTTCAATATTTCGAAAAATGCGCCCAGAATTCCGAGAAGGCTAACCCCATAGAAAATTTCGATAAATGCGCCCAGAATTCCAAGAAGGCTAACCCCATAGAAAATTTCGATAAATGCGCCCAGAATTCCGAGAAGGCTAACCCATTTGAAAATTTCGAAAAATGCGCCCAGAAACCCGAGAAGGCTAACCCCTTTGAAAATTTCGAAAAATGCCCCCAGAATTCCGAGAAGGCTAACCCCATAGAACATTTCGAAAAATCCGCCCAGAATTCCGAGAAGGCTAACCCCCTTTGAAAATTTCGAAAAATGCGCCCAGAATTCCGAGAAGGCTAACCCCTTTGAAAATTTCGAAAAATGCGCCCAGAATTCCGAGAAGGCTAACTCCTTTGAAAATTTCGAAAAATGCGCCCAGAATTCCGAGAAGGCTAACCCCTTTGAAAATTTCGATAAATGCGCCCAGAATTCCGAGAAGGCTAACCCTTTGTAGATTTTGAAAAATGCGCCCAGAATTTCGAGAAAGCTATCCCCTTTGAAAGTTTCGAAAAATGCGCCCAGAAATCCGAGAAGGCTAACCCCTTTGAAAATTTCGAAAAATGCGCCCAGAAATCCGAGAAGGCTAACCCCTTTGAAAATTTCGAAAAATGCGCCCAGAATTCCGAGAAGGCTAACCCCTTTGAAAATCTCCACTAATTCGCCCAGAATTCCGAGAAGGCTAACCCCTTTGAAAATTTCGAAAAATGCGCCCAGAATTCAGAGAAGGCTAACCCCTTTGAAAATTTCGAAAAATGCGCCCAGAATTCCGAGAAGGCTAACCCCATAGAAAATTTCGAAAAATGCGCCCAGAATTCCGAGAAGGCTAACCCCTTTGAAAATTTCTAAAAATGCGCCCCTTTGAAAATTTCGAAAAATGCGCCCAGAATTCCGAGAAGGCTAACCCCCTTTGAAAATTTCGAAAAATGCGCCTAGAATTCCGAGAAGGCTAACCCCTTTGAAAATTTCGAAAAATGCGCCCAGAATTCCGAGAAGGCTAACCCCTTTGAAAATTTCCACTACTTCGCCCAGAATTCCGAGAAGGCTAACCCCTTTGAAAATTTCGAAAAATGCGCCCAGAATTCCGAGAAGGCTAACCCTTTGAAAATTTCGAAAAATGCGCCCAGAATTCAGAGAAGGCTAACCCCTTTGAAAATTTCGAAAAATGCGCCCAAAATTCCGAGAAGGCTAACCCCATAGAAAATTTCGAAAAATGCGCCCAGAATTCCGAGAAGGCTAACCCCTTTGAAAATTTCGAAAAATGCTTCCAGAATTCCGAGAAGGCTAACCCATTTGAAAATTTCGAAAAATGCGCCCAGAAATCCGAGAAGGCTCACCCCATAGAACATTTCGAAAAATCCGTCCAGAATTCCGATAAGGCTATCCCCTCTGAAAATTTCGAAAAATGCGCCCAGAATTCCGAGAAGGCTAACCCCTTTGAAAATTTCGAAAAATGCGCCCAGAATTCCGAGAAGGCTAACCCCTTTGAAAATTTCGAAAAATGCGCCCAGAAATCCGAGAAGGCTAACCCCTTTGAAAATTTCGAAAAATGCGCCCAGAATTCCGAGAAGGCTAACCCCTTTGAAAATCTCCACTAATTCGCCCAGAATTGTGAGAAGGCTAACCCCTTTGAAAATTTCGAAAAATGCGCCCAGAATTCAGAGAAGGCTAACCCCTTTGAAAATTTCCACTAATTCGCCCAGAATTCCGAGAAGGCTAACCCTTTGAAAATTTCGAAAAATGCGCCTCGAATTCAGAGAAGGCTAACCCCTTTGAAAATTTCGAAAAATGCGCCCAAAATTCCGAGAAGGCTAACCCCATAGAAAATTTCGAAAAATGCGCCCAGAATTCCGAGAAGGCTAACCCCTTTGAAAATTTCGAAAAATGCGCCTCTTTGAAAATTTCGAAAAATGCGCCCAGAATTCCGAGAAGGCTAACCCCTTTGAAATTTCGAAAAATGCGCCCATAATTCAGAGAAGGCTTTGAAAATTTCGAAAAATGCGCCCAGAATTCCGAGAAGGCTAACCCCTTTCAAAATTTCGAAAAATGCGCCCAGAATTCCGAGAAGGCTAACCCCTTTGAAAATTTCGAAAAATGCGCCCAGAATTCCGAGAAGGCTAACCCCTTTGAAAATTTCGAAAAATGCTTCCAGAATTCCGAGAAGGCTAACCCCATAGAAAATTTCGATAAATGCGCCCAGAATTCCAAGAAGGCTAACCCCATAGAAAATTTCGATAAATGCGCCCAGAATTCCGAGAAGGCTAACCCATTTGAAAATTTCGAAAATTGCGGCCAGAATTCCGAGAAGGCTAACCCCTTTGAAAATTTCGAAAAATGCGCCCAGAATTTTGAGAAGGCTAACCCCTTTGAAAATTCGCCCAGAATTCCGAGAAGGCTAACCCCTTTGATAATTTCGAAAAAAGCGCACAGAATTCCGAGAAGGCTAACCTCTTTGAAAATTTCGAAAAATGCGCCCAGAATTCCGAGAAGGCTAACCCCTTTGAAAATTTCGAAAAATGCGCCCAGAATTCCGAGAAGGCTAACCCCTTTGAAAATTTCGAAAAATGCGCTCAGAATTCCGAGAAGGCTAACCCCTTTGAAAATTTCGAAAAATCCGCCCAGAATTTTGAGAAGGCTAACCCCTTTGAAAATTCGCCCAGAATTCCGAAAAGGCTAACCCCTTTGGGAATTTCGAAAAATGCGCCCAGAATTCCGAGAAGGCTAACCCCTTTGAAAATTTTGAAAATTGCGGCCAGAATTCCGAGAAGGCTAACCCCTTTGAAAATTTCGAAAAATGCGCCCAGAATTTTGAGAAGGCTAACCCCTTTGAAAATTCGCCCAGAATTCCGAGAAGGCTAACCCCTTTGATAATTTCGAAAAAAGCGCACAGAATTCCGAGAAGGCTAACCTCTTTGAAAATTTCGAAAAATGCGCCCAGAATTCCGAGAAGGCTAACCCCTTTGAAAATTTCGAAAAATGCGCCCAGAATTCCGAGAAGGCTAACCCCTTTGAAAATTTCGAAAAATGCGCTCAGAATTCCGAGAAGGCTAACCCCTTTGAAAATTTCGAAAAATGCGCCCAGATTTGCGAGAAGGCTAACCCCTTTGAAAAATTCGAAAAATGCGCCCAGAATTCCGAGAAGGCTAACCCCTTTGAAAATGTAAAAAATGCGCCCAGAATTCCGAGAAGGCTAACCTCTTTGATAATTTCGAAAAATGCGCCCAGAATTCCGAGAAGGCTAACCTCTTTGAAAATTTCGAAAAATGCGCCCAGAATTCCGAGAAGGCTAACCCCTTTGAGAATTTCGAAAAATGCGCCCAGAATTCCGAGAAGGCTAACCCCTTTGAAAATTTCGAAAAATGCGCCCAGAATTCCGAGAAGGCTGACCGCTTTGAAAATCCCGAAAAATGCGCCCAGAATTCCGAGAAGGCTAACCCCTTTGAAAATATCGAAAAATGCGCCCAGAATTCCGAGAAGGCTAACCCCTTTGAAAATTTCGAAAAATACGCCCAGAATTCCGAGAAGGCTAACACCTTTGGAAATTTCGAAAAATGCGCCCAGAATTCTGAGAAGGTTAACCACTTTGAAAATTTCGAAAAATGCGCCCAGAATTCCGAGAAGGCTAACCCCTTTGAAAATTTCGATAAATGCGCCCAGAATTCCGAGAAGGCTAACCCCTTTGAAAATTTCGAAAAATGCGCCCATAATTCCGAGAAGGCTTTGAAAATTTCGAAAAATGCGCCCAGAATTCCGAGAAGGCTAAACCCTTTCAATATTTCGAAAAATGCGCCCAGAATTCCGAGAAGGCTAACCCCATAGAAAATTTCGATAAATGCGCCCAGAATTCCAAGAAGGCTAACCCCATAGAAAATTTCGATAAATGCGCCCAGAATTCCGAGAAGGCTAACCCATTTGAAAATTTCGAAAAATGCGCCCAGAAACCCGAGAAGGCTAACCCCTTTGAAAATTTCGAAAAATGCCCCCAGAATTCCGAGAAGGCTAACCCCATAGAACATTTCGAAAAATCCGCCCAGAATTCCGAGAAGGCTAACCCCCTTTGAAAATTTCGAAAAATGCGCCCAGAATTCCGAGAAGGCTAACCCCTTTGAAAATTTCGAAAAATGCGCCCAGAATTCCGAGAAGGCTAACTCCTTTGAAAATTTCGAAAAATGCGCCCAGAATTCCGAGAAGGCTAACCCCTTTGAAAATTTCGATAAATGCGCCCAGAATTCCGAGAAGGCTAACCCTTTGTAGATTTTGAAAAATGCGCCCAGAATTTCGAGAAAGCTATCCCCTTTGAAAGTTTCGAAAAATGCGCCCAGAAATCCGAGAAGGCTAACCCCTTTGAAAATTTCGAAAAATGCGCCCAGAAATCCGAGAAGGCTAACCCCTTTGAAAATTTCGAAAAATGCGCCCAGAATTCCGAGAAGGCTAACCCCTTTGAAAATCTCCACTAATTCGCCCAGAATTCCGAGAAGGCTAACCCCTTTGAAAATTTCGAAAAATGCGCCCAGAATTCAGAGAAGGCTAACCCCTTTGAAAATTTCGAAAAATGCGCCCAGAATTCCGAGAAGGCTAACCCCATAGAAAATTTCGAAAAATGCGCCCAGAATTCCGAGAAGGCTAACCCCTTTGAAAATTTCTAAAAATGCGCCCCTTTGAAAATTTCGAAAAATGCGCCCAGAATTCCGAGAAGGCTAACCCCCTTTGAAAATTTCGAAAAATGCGCCTAGAATTCCGAGAAGGCTAACCCCTTTGAAAATTTCGAAAAATGCGCCCAGAATTCCGAGAAGGCTAACCCCTTTGAAAATTTCCACTACTTCGCCCAGAATTCCGAGAAGGCTAACCCCTTTGAAAATTTCGAAAAATGCGCCCAGAATTCCGAGAAGGCTAACCCTTTGAAAATTTCGAAAAATGCGCCCAGAATTCAGAGAAGGCTAACCCCTTTGAAAATTTCGAAAAATGCGCCCAAAATTCCGAGAAGGCTAACCCCATAGAAAATTTCGAAAAATGCGCCCAGAATTCCGAGAAGGCTAACCCCTTTGAAAATTTCGAAAAATGCTTCCAGAATTCCGAGAAGGCTAACCCATTTGAAAATTTCGAAAAATGCGCCCAGAAATCCGAGAAGGCTCACCCCATAGAACATTTCGAAAAATCCGTCCAGAATTCCGATAAGGCTATCCCCTCTGAAAATTTCGAAAAATGCGCCCAGAATTCCGAGAAGGCTAACCCCTTTGAAAATTTCGAAAAATGCGCCCAGAATTCCGAGAAGGCTAACCCCTTTGAAAATTTCGAAAAATGCGCCCAGAAATCCGAGAAGGCTAACCCCTTTGAAAATTTCGAAAAATGCGCCCAGAATTCCGAGAAGGCTAACCCCTTTGAAAATCTCCACTAATTCGCCCAGAATTGTGAGAAGGCTAACCCCTTTGAAAATTTCGAAAAATGCGCCCAGAATTCAGAGAAGGCTAACCCCTTTGAAAATTTCCACTAATTCGCCCAGAATTCCGAGAAGGCTAACCCTTTGAAAATTTCGAAAAATGCGCCTCGAATTCAGAGAAGGCTAACCCCTTTGAAAATTTCGAAAAATGCGCCCAAAATTCCGAGAAGGCTAACCCCATAGAAAATTTCGAAAAATGCGCCCAGAATTCCGAGAAGGCTAACCCCTTTGAAAATTTCGAAAAATGCGCCTCTTTGAAAATTTCGAAAAATGCGCCCAGAATTCCGAGAAGGCTAACCCCTTTGAAATTTCGAAAAATGCGCCCATAATTCAGAGAAGGCTTTGAAAATTTCGAAAAATGCGCCCAGAATTCCGAGAAGGCTAACCCCTTTCAAAATTTCGAAAAATGCGCCCAGAATTCCGAGAAGGCTAACCCCTTTGAAAATTTCGAAAAATGCGCCCAGAATTCCGAGAAGGCTAACCCCTTTGAAAATTTCGAAAAATGCTTCCAGAATTCCGAGAAGGCTAACCCCATAGAAAATTTCGATAAATGCGCCCAGAATTCCAAGAAGGCTAACCCCATAGAAAATTTCGATAAATGCGCCCAGAATTCCGAGAAGGCTAACCCATTTGAAAATTTCGAAAAATGCGCCCAGAAACCCGAGAAGGCTAACCCCTTTGAAAATTTCGAAAAATGCCCCCAGAATTCCGAGAAGGCTAACCCCATAGAACATTTCGAAAAATCCGCCCAGAATTCCGAGAAGGCTAACCCCCTTTGAAAATTTCGAAAAATGCGCCCAGAATTCCGAGAAGGCTAACCCCTTTGAAAATTTCGAAAAATGCGCCCAGAATTCCGAGAAGGCTAACTCCTTTGAAAATTTCGAAAAATGCGCCCAGAATTCCGAGAAGGCTAACCCCTTTGAAAATTTCGATAAATGCGCCCAGAATTCCGAGAAGGCTAACCCTTTGTAGATTTTGAAAAATGCGCCCAGAATTTCGAGAAAGCTATCCCCTTTGAAAGTTTCGAAAAATGCGCCCAGAAATCCGAGAAGGCTAACCCCTTTGAAAATTTCGAAAAATGCGCCCAGAAATCCGAGAAGGCTAACCCCTTTGAAAATTTCGAAAAATGCGCCCAGAATTCCGAGAAGGCTAACCCCTTTGAAAATCTCCACTAATTCGCCCAGAATTCCGAGAAGGCTAACCCCTTTGAAAATTTCGAAAAATGCGCCCAGAATTCAGAGAAGGCTAACTCCTTTGAAAATTTCGAAAAATGCGCCCAGAATTCCGAGAAGGCTAACCCCTTTGAAAATTTCGAAAAATGCGCCCAGAATTCCGAGAAGGCTAACCCCATAGAAAATTTCGAAAAATGCGCCCAGAATTCCGAGAAGGCTAACCCCTTTGAAAATTTCGAAAAATGCGCCCCTTTGAAAATTTCGAAAAATGCGCCCAGAATTCCGAGAAGGCTAACCCCCTTTGAAAATTTCGAAAAATGCGCCCAGAATTCCGAGAAGGCTAACCCCTTTGAAAATTTCCACTACTTCGCCCAGAATTCCGAGAAGGCTAACCCCTTTGAAAATTTCGAAAAATGCGCCCAGAATTCCGAGAAGGCTAACCCTTTGAAAATTTCGAAAAATGCGCCCAGAATTCAGAGAAGGCTAACCCCTTTGAGAATTTCGAAAAATGCGCCCAAAATTCCGAGAAGGCTAACCCCATAGAAAATTTCGAAAAATGCGCCCAGAATTCCGAGAAGGCTAACCCCTTTGAAAATTTCGAAAAATGCTTCCAGAATTCCGAGAAGGCTAACCCATATGAAAATTTCGAAAAATGCGCCCAGAAATCCGAGAAGGCTAACCCCTTTGAAAATTTCGAAAAATGCGCCCAGAATTCCGAGAAGGCTAACCCCATAGAACATTTCGAAAAATCCGTCCAGAATTCCGATAAGGCTATCCCCTCTGAAAATTTCGAAAAATGCGCCCAGAATTCCGAGAAGGCTAACCCCTTTGAAAATTTCGAAAAATGCGCCCAGAAATCCGAGAAGGCTAACCCCTTTGAAAATTTCGAAAAATGCACCCAGAATTCCGAGAAGGCTAACCCCTTTGAAAATTTCGAAAAATGCGCCCAGAAATCCGAGAAGGCTAACCCCTTTGAAAATTTCGAAAAATGCTCCCAGAATTCCGAGAAGGCTAACCCCTTTGAAAATTTCGAAAAATGCGCCCAGAATTCCGAGAAGGGTAACCCCTTTGAAAATTTCCACTAATTCGCCCAGAATTCCGAGAAGGCTAACCCCATAGAAAATTTCGAAAAATGCGCCCAGAATTCCGAGAAGGCTAACCCCTTTGAAAATTTCGAAAAATGCGCCCCTTTGAAAATTTCGAAAAATGCGCCCAGAATTCCGAGAAGGCTAACCCCCTTTGAATATTTCGAAAAATGCGCCTAGAATTCCGAGAAGGCTTACCCCTTTGAAAATTTCGAAAAATGCGCCCAGAAATCCGAGAAGGCTAACCCCTTTGAAAATTTCGAAAAATGCGCCGAGAATTGCGAGAAGGCTAACCCCTTTGACAATTTCGAAAAATGCGCCCAGAATTGCGAGAAGGCTAACCCCTTTGAAAATATCGAAAAAAGCGCCCAGAATTCCGAGAAGGCTAACCCCTTTGAAAATTTCGAAAAATGCGCCAGAATTCCGAGAAGGCTAACCCCTTTGAAAATTTCGAAAAATGCGGCAGAATTCCGAGAAGGCTAACCCCTTTGAAAATTTCGAAAAATGCGCCCAGAATTCCGAGAAGGCTAACCCCTTTCAAAATTTCGAAAAATGCTCCCAGAATTCCGAGAAGGCTAACCCCTTAGAAAATTTCGAAAAATACGCCCAGAATTCCGAGAAGGCTAACCCCTTGGAAAATTTCGAAAAATGCGCCCAGAATTCCGAGAAGGCTAACCCCTGTGAAAATTTCGAAAAATGCGCCCAGAAATCCGAGAAGCCTAACCCCTTTGAAAATTTCGAAAAATGCGCCCAGAATTCCGAGAAGGCTAACCCCTTTGAAAATTTCGAAATATGCGCCCAGAATTGCGAGAAGGCTACCCCCTTTGAAAATTTCGAAAAATGCGCCCAGCATTCCGAGAAGGCTAACCCCTTTGAAAATTTCGGAAAATGCGCCCAGAATTCCGAGAAGGCTAACCCCTTTGAAAATTTCGAAAAATGCACCCAGAATTCCGAGAAGGCTAACACATTTGAAAATTTCGAAAAATGCGCCCAGAATTCCGAGAAGGCTAACCCCTTTGAAAATTTCGAAATATGCGCCCAGAATTGCGAGAAGGCTACCCCCTTTGAAAATTTCGAAAAATGCGCCCAGCATTCCGAGAAGGCTAACCCCTTTGAAAATTTCGGAAAATGCGCCGAGAATTCCGAGAAGGCTAACCCCTTTGAAAATTTCGAAAAATGCACCCAGAATTCCGAGAAGGCTAACACATTTGAAAATTTCGAAAAATGCGCCCAGAATTCCGAGAAGGCTAACCCCTTTCAAAATTCCGAAATATGCGCCCAGAATTGCGAGAAGGCTACCCCCTTTGAAAATTTCGAAAAATGCGCCCAGAATTGCGAGAAGGCTAACCCCTTTGAAAATTTCGAAAAATGCGCCCAGAATTTTGAGAAGGCTAACCCCTTTGAAAATTCGCCCAGAATTCCGAAAAGGCTAACCCCTTTGGGAATTTCGAAAAATGCGCCCAGAATTCCGAGAAGGCTAACCCCTTTGAAAATTTTGAAAATTGCGGCCAGAATTCCGAGAAGGCTAACCCCTTTGAAAATTTCGAAAAATGCGCCCAGAAACCCGAGAAGGCTAACCCCTTTGAAAATTCGCCCAGAATTCCGAGAAGGCTAACCCCTTTGATAATTTCGAAAAATGCGCACAGAATTCCGAGAAGGCTAACCTCTTTGAAAATTTCGAAAAATGCGCCCAGAATTCCGAGAAGGCTAACCCCTTTGAAAATTTCGAAAAATGCGCCCAGAATTCCGAGAAGGCTAACCCCTTTGAAAATTTCGAAAAATGCGCTCAGAATTCCGAGAAGGCTAACCCCTTTGAAAATTTCGAAAAATGCGCCCAGATTTGCGAGAAGGCTAACCCCTTTGAAAAATTCGAAAAATGCGCCCAGAATTCCGAGAAGGCTAACCCCTTTGAAAATGTAAAAAATGCGCCCAGAATTCCGAGAAGGCTAACCTCTTTGATAATTTCGAAAAATGCGCCCAGAATTCCGAGAAGGCTAACCTCTTTGAAAATTTCGAAAAATGCGCCCAGAATTCCGAGAAGGCTAACCCCTTTGAGAATTTCGAAAAATGCGCCCAGAATTCCGAGAAGGCTAACCCCTTTGAAAATTTCGAAAAATGCGCCCAGAATTCCGAGAAGGCTAACCCCTTTGAAAATATCGAAAAATGCGCCCAGAATTCCGAGAAGGCTAACCCCTTTGAAAATTTCGAAAAATACGCCCAGAATTCCGAGAAGGCTAACACCTTTGGAAATTTCGAAAAATGCGCCCAGAATTCTGAGAAGGTTAACCACTTTGAAAATTTCGAAAAATGCGCCCAGAATTCCGAGAAGGCTAACCCCTTTGAAAATTTCGAAAAATGCGCCCAGAATTACGAGAAGCCTAACCCCTTAGTAAATTTCGAAAAGTACGCCCAGAATTCCGAGAAGGCTAAACCCTTTGAAAATTTCAAAAATGCGCCCAAAATTCCGAGAAGGCTAACCCCTTTGAAAATTTCAAAAAATGCGCCCAGAATTCCAAGTAGGCTAACTCCTTTGAAAATTTAAAAAAATGCGCCCAGAATTCCGGGAAGGCTAACCCCTTTGAAAACTTCGAAAAATGCGCCCAGAATTCCGAGAAGGCTACCCCCTTTGAAAATTTCGAAAAATGCGCCGAGAATTCCGAGAAGGCTAACCCCAATGAAAATTTCGAAAAATGCGCCCAGAATTCCGAGAAGGCTAATCCCTTTGAAAATTTCGAAAAATGCGCCCAGAATTCCGAGAAGGCTAACCCCTTTGAAAATTTCGAAAAATGCACCCAGAATTCCGAGAAGGCTAACCCCTTTGAAAATTTCGAAAAATGCGCCTAGAATTCCGAGAAGGCTAACCCCTTTGAAAATTTCGGATAATGCGCCCAGAATTCCGAGAAGGCTACCCGCTTTGAAAATTTCGAAAAACGCGCCCTGAATTACGAGAAGGCTACCCCCCTTTGAAAATTTCGAAAAATGCGCCCAGAATTCCGAGAAGGCTAACCCCTTTGAAAATTTCGAAAAATGCGCCCAGAATTCCGAGAAGGCTAACCCCTTTGAAAATTTCGAAAAATGCGCCCAGCATTCCGAGAAGGCTAACCTCTTTCAAAATTTCGGAAAATGCGCCCAGAATTCCGAGAAGGCTAACCCCTTTGAAAATTTCGAAAAATGCGCCCAGTATTCCGAGAAGGCTAACCCCTTTCAAAATTTCGAAAAATGCGCCCAGAATTCCGAGAAGGCTAACCCCTTTGAAAATTTCGAAATATGCGCCCAGAATTGCGAGAAGGCTACCCCCTTTGAAAATTTCGAAAAATGCGCCCAGCATTCCGAGATGGCTAACCCCTTTGAAAATTTCGAAAAACGCGCCCAGAAATCCGAGAAGGCTAACCCATTTGAAAATTTCGAAAAATGCGCCCAGAAATCCGAGAAGGCTAACCCCTTTGAAAATTTCGAAAATTGCGCCCAGAATTCCGAGAAGGCTAACCCCATAGAACATTTCGAAATATCCGCCCAGAATTCCGAGAAGGCTAACCCCCTTTGAAAATTTCGAAAAACGCGCCCAGAATTCCGAGAAGGCTAACCCCTTTGAAAATTTCGAAAAATGCGACCAGAATTCCGAGAAGGCTAACTCCTTTGAAAATTTCGAAAAATGCGCCCAGAATTCCGAGAAGGCTAACCCCTTTGAAAATTTCGATAAATGCGCCCAGAATTCCGAGAAGGCTAACCCCTTTGTAGATTTTGAAAAATGCGCCCAGAATTTCGAGAAAGCTATCCCCTTTGAAAATTTCGAAAAATGCGCCCAGAAATCCGAGAAGGCTAACCCCTTTGAAAATTTCGAAAAATGCGCCCAGAATTCCGAGAAGGCTAACCCCTTTGAAAATTTCCACTAATTCGCCCAGAATTCCGAGAAGGCTAACCCCTTTGAAAATTTCGAAAAATGCGCCCAGAATTCCGAGAAGGCTAACCCTTTGAAAATTTCGAAAAATGCGCCTCGAATTCAGAGAAGGCTAACCCCTTTGAAAATTTCGAAAAATGCGCCCAAAATTCCGAGAAGGCTAACCCCATAGAAAATTTCGAAAAATGCGCCCAGAATTCCGAGAAGGCTAACCCCTTTGAAAATTTCGAAAAATGCGCCTCTTTGAAAATTTCGAAAAATGCGCCCAGAATTCCGAGAAGGCTAACCCCTTTGAAAATTTCGATAAATGCGCCCAGAATTCCGAGAAGGCTAACCCCTTTGAAAATTTCGAAAAATGCGCCCATAATTCCGAGAAGGCTTTGAAAATTTCGAAAAATGCGCCCAGAATTCCGAGAAGGCTAAACCCTTTCAATATTTCGAAAAATGCGCCCAGAATTCCGAGAAGGCTAACCCCATAGAAAATTTCGATAAATGCGCCCAGAATTCCAAGAAGGCTAACCCCATAGAAAATTTCGATAAATGCGCCCAGAATTCCGAGAAGGCTAACCCATTTGAAAATTTCGAAAAATGCGCCCAGAAACCCGAGAAGGCTAACCCCTTTGAAAATTTCGAAAAATGCCCCCAGAATTCCGAGAAGGCTAACCCCATAGAACATTTCGAAAAATCCGCCCAGAATTCCGAGAAGGCTAACCCCCTTTGAAAATTTCGAAAAATGCGCCCAGAATTCCGAGAAGGCTAACCCCTTTGAAAATTTCGAAAAATGCGCCCAGAATTCCGAGAAGGCTAACTCCTTTGAAAATTTCGAAAAATGCGCCCAGAATTCCGAGAAGGCTAACCCCTTTGAAAATTTCGATAAATGCGCCCAGAATTCCGAGAAGGCTAACCCTTTGTAGATTTTGAAAAATGCGCCCAGAATTTCGAGAAAGCTATCCCCTTTGAAAGTTTCGAAAAATGCGCCCAGAAATCCGAGAAGGCTAACCCCTTTGAAAATTTCGAAAAATGCGCCCAGAAATCCGAGAAGGCTAACCCCTTTGAAAATTTCGAAAAATGCGCCCAGAATTCCGAGAAGGCTAACCCCTTTGAAAATTTCGAAAAATGCGCCCAGAATTCAGAGAAGGCTAACCCCTTTGAAAATTTCGAAAAATGCGCCCAGAATTCCGAGAAGGCTAACCCCATAGAAAATTTCGAAAAATGCGCCCAGAATTCCGAGAAGGCTAACCCCTTTGAAAATTTCGAAAAATGCGCCCCTTTGAAAATTTCGAAAAATGCGCCCAGAATTCCGAGAAGGCTAACCCCCTTTGAAAATTTCGAAAAATGCGCCTAGAATTCCGAGAAGGCTAACCCCTTTGAAAATTTCGAAAAATGCGCCCAGAATTCCGAGAAGGCTAACCCCTTTGAAAATTTCCACTACTTCGCCCAGAATTCCGAGAAGGCTAACCCCTTTGAAAATTTCGAAAAATGCGCCCAGAATTCCGAGAAGGCTAACCCTTTGAAAATTTCGAAAAATGCGCCCAGAATTCAGAGAAGGCTAACCCCTTTGAAAATTTCGAAAAATGCGCCCAAAATTCCGAGAAGGCTAACCCCATAGAAAATTTCGAAAAATGCGCCCAGAATTCCGAGAAGGCTAACCCCTTTGAAAATTTCGAAAAATGCTTCCAGAATTCCGAGAAGGCTAACCCATTTGAAAATTTCGAAAAATGCGCCCAGAAATCCGAGAAGGCTCACCCCATAGAACATTTCGAAAAATCCGTCCAGAATTCCGATAAGGCTATCCCCTCTGAAAATTTCGAAAAATGCGCCCAGAATTCCGAGAAGGCTAACCCCTTTGAAAATTTCGAAAAATGCGCCCAGAATTCCGAGAAGGCTAACCCCTTTGAAAATTTCGAAAAATGCGCCCAGAAATCCGAGAAGGCTAACCCCTTTGAAAATTTCGAAAAATGCGCCCAGAATTCCGAGAAGGCTAACCCCTTTGAAAATCTCCACTAATTCGCCCAGAATTGTGAGAAGGCTAACCCCTTTGAAAATTTCGAAAAATGCGCCCAGAATTCAGAGAAGGCTAACCCCTTTGAAAATTTCCACTAATTCGCCCAGAATTCCGAGAAGGCTAACCCTTTGAAAATTTCGAAAAATGCGCCTCGAATTCAGAGAAGGCTAACCCCTTTGAAAATTTCGAAAAATGCGCCCAAAATTCCGAGAAGGCTAACCCCATAGAAAATTTCGAAAAATGCGCCCAGAATTGCGAGAAGGCTAACCCCTTTGAAAATTTCGAAAAATGCGCCTCTTTGAAAATTTCGAAAAATGCGCCCAGAATTCCGAGAAGGCTAACCCCTTTGAAATTTCGAAAAATGCGCCCATAATTCCGAGAAGGCTTTGAAAATTTCGAAAAATGCGCCCAGAATTCCGAGAAGGCTAACCCCTTTCAAAATTTCGAAAAATGCGCCCAGAATTCCGAGAAGGCTAACCCCTTTGAAAATTTCGAAAAATGCGCCCAGAATTCCGAGAAGGCTAACCCCCTTTGAAAATTTCGAAAAATGCGCCCAGAATTCCGAGAAGGCTAACCCCTTTGAAAATCTCCACTAATTCGCCCAGAATTCCGAGAAGGCTAACCCCTTTGAAAATTTCGAAAAATGCGCCCAGAATTCAGAGAAGGCTAACTCCTTTGAAAATTTCGAAAAATGCGCCCAGAATTCCGAGAAGGCTAACCCCTTTGAAAATTTCGAAAAATGCTTCCAGAATTCCGAGAAGGCTAACCCCATAGAAAATTTCGATAAATGCGCCCAGAATTCCAAGAAGGCTAACCCCATAGAAAATTTCGATAAATGCGCCCAGAATTCCGAGAAGGCTAACCCATTTGAAAATTTCGAAAAATGCGCCCAGAAACCCGAGAAGGCTAACCCCTTTGAAAATTTCGAAAAATGCCCCCAGAATTCCGAGAAGGCTAACCCCATAGAACATTTCGAAAAATCCGCCCAGAATTCCGAGAAGGCTAACCCCCTTTGAAAATTTCGAAAAATGCGCCCAGAATTCCGAGAAGGCTAACCCCTTTGAAAATCTCCACTAATTCGCCCAGAATTCCGAGAAGGCTAACCCCTTTGAAAATTTCGAAAAATGCGCCCAGAATTCAGAGAAGGCTAACTCCTTTGAAAATTTCGAAAAATGCGCCCAGAATTCCGAGAAGGCTAACCCCTTTGAAAATTTCGAAAAATGCGCCCAGAATTCCGAGAAGGCTAACCCCATAGAAAATTTCGAAAAATGCGCCCAGAATTCCGAGAAGGCTAACCCCTTTGAAAATTTCGAAAAATGCGCCCCTTTGAAAATTTCGAAAAATGCGCCCAGAATTCCGAGAAGGCTAACCCCCTTTGAAAATTTCGAAAAATGCGCCCAGAATTCCGAGAAGGCTAACCCCTTTGAAAATTTCCACTACTTCGCCCAGAATTCCGAGAAGGCTAACCCCTTTGAAAATTTCGAAAAATGCGCCCAGAATTCCGAGAAGGCTAACCCTTTGAAAATTTCGAAAAATGCGCCCAGAATTCAGAGAAGGCTAACCCCTTTGAGAATTTCGAAAAATGCGCCCAAAATTCCGAGAAGGCTAACCCCATAGAAAATTTCGAAAAATGCGCCCAGAATTCCGAGAAGGCTAACCCCTTTGAAAATTTCGAAAAATGCTTCCAGAATTCCGAGAAGGCTAACCCATTTCAAAATTTCGAAAAATGCGCCCAGAAATCCGAGAAGGCTAACCCCTTTGAAAATTTCGAAAAATGCGCCCAGAATTCCGAGAAGGCTAACCCCATAGAACATTTCGAAAAATCCGTCCAGAATTCCGATAAGGCTATCCCCTCTGAAAATTTCGAAAAATGCGCCCAGAATTCCGAGAAGGCTAACCCCTTTGAAAATTTCGAAAAATGCGCCCAGAAATCCGAGAAGGCTAACCCCTTTGAAAATTTCGAAAAATGCACCCAGAATTCCGAGAAGGCTAACCCCTTTGAAAATTTCGAAAAATGCGCCCAGAAATCCGAGAAGGCTAACCCCTTTGAAAATTTCGAAAAATGCTCCCAGAATTCCGAGAAGGCTAACCCCTTTGAAAATTTCGAAAAATGCGCCCAGAATTCCGAGAAGGGTAACCCCTTTGAAAATTTCCACTAATTCGCCCAGAATTCCGAGAAGGCTAACCCCATAGAAAATTTCGAAAAATGCGCCCAGAATTCCGAGAAGGCTAACCCCTTTGAAAATTTCGAAAAATGCGCCCCTTTGAAAATTTCGAAAAATGCGCCCAGAATTCCGAGAAGGCTAACCCCCTTTGAATATTTCGAAAAATGCGCCTAGAATTCCGAGAAGGCTAACCCCTTTGAAAATTTCGAAAAATGCGCCCAGAATTCCGAGAAGGCTAACCCCTTTGAAAATTTCCACTACTTCGCCCAGAATTCCGAGAAGGCTAACCCCTTTGAAAATTTCGAAAAATGCGCCCAGAATTCCGAGAAGGCTAACCCTTTGAAAATTTCGAAAAATGCGCCCAGAATTCAGAGAAGGCTAACCCCTTTGAAAATTTCGAAAAATGCGCCCAAAATTCCGAAAAGGCTAACCCCATAGAAAATTTCGAAAAATGCGCCCAGAATTCCGAGAAGGCTAACCCCTTTGAAAATTTCGAAAAATGCTTCCAGAATTCCGAGAAGGCTAACCCATTTGAAAATTTCGAAAAATGCGCCCAGAAATCCGAGAAGGCTAACCCCATAGAACATTTCGAAAAATCCGTCCAGAATTCCGATAAGGCTATCCCCTCTGAAAATTTCGAAAAATGCGCCCAGAATTCCGAGAAGGCTAACCCCTTTGAAAATTTCGATAAATGCGCCCAGAATTCCGAGAAGGCTAACCCCTTTGAAAATTTCGAAAAATGCGCCCATAATTCCGAGAAGGCTTTGAAAATTTCGAAAAATGCGCCCAGAATTCCGAGAAGGCTAACCCCTTTCAAAATTTCGAAAAATGCGCCCAGAATTCCGAGAAGGCTAACCCCTTTGAAAATTTCGAAAAATGCGCCCAGAATTCCGAGAAGGCTAACCCCTTTGAAAATTTCGAAAAATGCTTCCAGAATTCCGAGAAGGCTAACCCCATAGAAAATTTCGATAAATGCGCCCAGAATTCCAAGAAGGCTAACCCCATAGAAAATTTCGATAAATGCGCCCAGAATTCCGAGAAGGCTAACCCATTTGAAAATTTCGAAAAATGCGCCCAGAAACCCGAGAAGGCTAACCCCTTTGAAAATTTCGAAAAATGCCCCCAGAATTCCGAGAAGGCTAACCCCATAGAACATTTCGAAAAATCCGCCCAGAATTCCGAGAAGGCTAACCCCTTTGAAAATTTCGATAAATGCGCCCAGAATTCCGAGAAGGCTAACCCTTTGTAGATTTTGAAAAATGCGCCCAGAATTTCGAGAAAGCTATCCCCTTTGAAAGTTTCGAAAAATGCGCCCAGAAATCCGAGAAGGCTAACCCCTTTGAAAATTTCGAAAAATGCGCCCAGAAATCCGAGAAGGCTAACCCCTTTGAAAATTTCGAAAAATGCGCCCAGAATTCCGAGAAGGCTAACCCCTTTGAAAATCTCCACTAATTCGCCCAGAATTCCGAGAAGGCTAACCCCTTTGAAAATTTCGAAAAATGCGCCCAGAATTCAGAGAAGGCTAACCCCTTTGAAAATTTCGAAAAATGCGCCCAGAATTCCGAGAAGGCTAACCCCATAGAAAATTTCGAAAAATGCGCCCAGAATTCCGAGAAGGCTAACCCCTTTGAAAATTTCGAAAAATGCGCCCCTTTGAAAATTTCGAAAAATGCGCCCAGAATTCCGAGAAGGCTAACCCCCTTTGAAAATTTCGAAAAATGCGCCTAGAATTCCGAGAAGGCTAACCCCTTTGAAAATTTCGAAAAATGCGCCCAGAATTCCGAGAAGGCTAACCCCTTTGAAAATTTCCACTACTTCGCCCAGAATTCCGAGAAGGCTAACCCCTTTGAAAATTTCGAAAAATGCGCCCAGAATTCCCAGAAGGCTAACCCCATAGAAAATTTCGATAAATGCGCCCAGAATTCCAAGAAGGCTAACCCCATAGAAAATTTCGATAAATGCGCCCAGAATTCCGAGAAGGCTAACCCATTTGAAAATTTCGAAAAATGCGCCCAGAAATCCGAGAAGGCTAACCCCTTTGAAAATTTCGAAAAATGAGCCCAGAATTCCGAGAAGGCTAACCCCATAGAACATTTCGAAAAATCCGCCCAGAATTGCGAGAAGGCTAACCCCCTTTGAAAATTTCGAAAAATGCGCCCAGAATTCCGAGAAGGCTAACCCCTTTGAAAATTTCGAAAAATGCGCCCAGAATTCCGAGAAGGCTAACTCCTTTGAAAATTTCGAAAAATGCGCCCAGAATTCCGAGAAGGCTAACCCCATAGAACATTTCGAAAAATCCGTCCAGAATTCCGATAAGGCTATCCCCTCTGAAAATTTCGAAAAATGCGCCCAGAATTCCGAGAAGGCTAACCCCTTTGAAAATTTCGAAAAATGCGCCCAGAAATCCGAGAAGGCTAACCCCTTTGAAAATTTCGAAAAATGCACCCAGAATTCCGAGAAGGCTAACCCCTTTGAAAATTTCGAAAAATGCGCCCAGAAATCCGAGAAGGCTAACCCCTTTGAAAATTTCGAAAAATGCGCCCAGAATTCCGAGAAGGCTAACCCCTTTGAAAATTTCGAAAAATGCGCCCAGAATTCCGAGAAGGGTAACCCCTTTGAAAATTTCCACTAATTCGCCCAGAATTCCGAGAAGGCTAACCCCATTGAAAATTTCGAAAAATGCGCCCAGAATTCCGAAAAGGCTAACCCTTTGAAAATTTCGAAAAATGCGCCCAGAATTCAGAGAAGGCTAACCCCTTTGAAAATTTCGAAAAATGCGCCCAGAATTCCGAGAAGGCTAACCCCATAGAAAATTTCGAAAAATGCGCCCAGAATTCCGAGAAGGCTAAACCCTTTGAAAATTTCAAAAAATGCGCCCCTTTGAAAATTTCGAAAAATGCGCCCAGAATTCCGAGAAGGCTAACCCCTTTGAAAATTTCGATAAATGCGCCCAGAATTCTGAGAAGGCTAACCCCTTTGAAAATTTCGAAAAATGCGCCCATAATTCCGAGAAGGCTTTGAAAATTTCGAAAAATGCGCCCAGAATTCCAACCCCTTTTAAAATTTTGAAAAATGCGCCCAGAATTCCGAGAAGGCTAACCCCTTTGAAAATTTCGAAAAATGCGCCCAGAATTCCGAGAAGGCTAACCCCTTAGAAAATTTCGAAAAATGCTTCCAGAATTCCGAGAAGGCTAACCCCATAGAAAATTTCGATAAATGCGCCCAGAATTCCAAGAAGGCTAACCCCATAGAAAATTTCGATAAATGCGCCCAGAATTCCGAGAAGGCTAACCCATTTGAAAATTTCGAAAAATGCGCCCAGAAATCCGAGAAGGCTAACCCCTTTGAAAATTTCGAAAAATGAGCCCAGAATTCCGAGAAGGCTAACCCCATAGAACATTTCGAAAATTCCGCCCAGAATTCCGAGAAGGCTAACCCCCTTTGAAAATTTCGAAAAATGCGCCCAGAATTCCGAGAAGGCTAACCCCTTTGAAAATTTCGAAAAATGCGCCCAGAATTCCGAGAAGGCTAACTCCTTTGAAAATTTCGAAAAATGCGCCCAGAATTCCGAGAAGGCTAACCCCTTTGAAAATTTCGATAAATGCGCCCAGAATTCCGAGAAGGCTAACCCCTTTGTAGATTTTGAAAAATGCGCCCAGAATTTCGAGAAAGCTATCCCTTTGAAAGTTTCGAAAAATGCGCCCAGAAATCCGAGAAGGCTAACCCATTTGAAAATTTCGAAAAATGCGCCCAGAAATCCGAGAAGGCTAACCCCTTTGAAAATTTCGAAAAATGCGCCCAGAAATCCGAGAAGGCTAACCCCTTTGAAAATTTCGAAAAATCCGCCCAGAATTCCGAGAAGGCTAACCCCTTTGAAAATTTCGAAAAATCCGCCCAGAATTCCGAGAAGGCTAACCCCTTTGAAAATTTCGAAAAATGCGCCCAGAAATCCGAGAAGGCTAACCAATTAGAAAATTTCGAAAAATGCTCCCAGAATTCCGGGAAGGCTAACCCCATAGAAAATTTCGAAAAATGCGCCCAGAATTCCAAGAAGGCTAACCCCTTTGAAAATTTCGAAAAATGCGCCCAGAATTCCGAGGATACCCCCATAGAAAATTTCGAAAAATGCGCCCAGAATTCCGAGAAGGCTAACCCCTTTGTAAATTTCGAAAAATGCGCCCAGAATTCCGAGAAGGCTAACCAATTTGAAAATTTCGAAAAATGCTCCCAGAATTCCGAGTATGCTAACCCCTTCGAAAAATTCGAAAAATGCGCCCAGAATCCAAGAAGGCTAACCCCTTTGAAAATATCGAAAAATGCGCCCAGAATTCCGAGAAGGCTAACCCCTTTGAAAATATCGAAAAATGCGCCCAGAATTCCGAGAAGGCTAACCCCTTTGAAAATTTCGAAAAATGCACCCAGAAATCCGAGAAGGCTAACCTCTTTGAAAATTTCGAAAAATGCGCCCAGAAATCCGAGAAGGCTATCCCCTTTGAAAATTTCGATAAATGCGCCCAGAATTCCGAGAAGGCTAACCCCTTTGAAAATTTCGAAAAATGCGCCCAGAAATCCGAGCAGGCTAACCCCTTTGAAAATTTCGAAAAATGCACCCAGAAATCCGAGAAGGCTAACCTCTTTGAAAATTTCGAAAAATGCGCCCAGAAATCCGAGAAGGCTATCCCTTTTGAAAATTTCGAAAAATGCGCCCAGAATTCCGAGAAGGCTAACCCCTTTGAAAATTTCGAAAAATGCGCCCAGAATTCCGAGAAGGCTAACCCCTTTGAAAATTTCCACTAATTCGCCCAGAATTCCGAGAAGGCTAACCCCATTGAAAATTTCGAAAAATGCGCCCAGAATTCCGAGAAGGCTAACCCTTTGAAAATTTCGAAAAATGCGCCCAGAATTCAGAGAAGGCTAACCCCTTTGAAAATTTCGAAAAATGCGCCCAGAATTCCGAGAAGGCTAACCCCATAGAAAATTTCGAAAAATGCGCCCAGAATTCCGAGAAGGCTAAACCCTTTGAAAATTTCGAAAAATGCGCCCCTTTGAAAATTTCAAAAAATGCGCCCAGAATTCCGAGAAGGCTAACCCCTTTGAAAATTTCGATAAATGCGCCCAGAATTCCGAGAAGGCTAACCCCTTTGAAAATTTCGAAAAATGCGCCCATAATTCCGAGGCTTTGAAAATTTCGAAAAATGCGCCCAGAATTCCGAGAAGGCTAACCCCTTTTAAAATTTCCAAATATGCGCCCAGAATTCCGAGAAGGCTAACCCCTTTGAAAATTTCGAAAAATGCGCCCAGAATTCCGAGAAGGCTAACCCCTTAGAAAATTTCGAAAAATGCTTCCAGAATTCCCAGAAGGCTAACCCCATAGAAAATTTCGATAAATGCGCCCAGAATTCCAAGAAGGCTAACCCCATAGAAAATTTCGATAAATGCGCCCAGAATTCCGAGAAGGCTAACCCATTTGAAAATTTCGAAAAATGCGCCCAGAAATCCGAGAAGGCTAACCCCTTTGAAAATTTCGAAAAATGAGCCCAGAATTCCGAGAAGGCTAACCCCATAGAACATTTCGAAAAATCCGCCCAGAATTGCGAGAAGGCTAACCCCCTTTGAAAATTTCGAAAAAAGCGCCCAGAATTCCGAGAAGGCTAACCCCTTTGAAAATTTCGAAAAATGCGCCCAGAATTCCGAGAAGGCTAACTCCTTTGAAAATTTCGAAAAATGCGCCCAGAATTCCGAGAAGGCTAACCCCATAGAACATTTCGAAAAATCCGTCCAGAATTCCGATAAGGCTAACCAATTAGAAAATTTCGAAAAATGCTCCCAGAATTCCGGGAAGGCTAACCCCATAGAAAATTTCGAAAAATGCGCCCAGAATTCCAAGAAGGCTAACCCCTTTGAAAATTTCGAAAAATGCGCCCAGAATTCCGAGGATACCCCCATAGAAAATTTCGAAAAATGCGCCCAGAATTCCGAGAAGGCTAACCCCTTTGTAAATTTCGAAAAATGCGCCCAGAATTCCGAGAAGGCTAACCAATTTGAAAATTTCGAAAAATGCTCCCAGAATTCCGAGTATGCTAACCCCTTCGAAAAATTCGAAAAATGCGCCCAGAATCCAAGAAGGCTAACCCCTTTGAAAATATCGAAAAATGCGCCCAGAATTCCGAGAAGGCTAACCCCTTTGAAAATATCGAAAAATGCGCCCAGAATTCCGAGAAGGCTAACCCCTTTGAAAATTTCGAAAAATGCACCCAGAAATCCGAGAAGGCTAACCTCTTTGAAAATTTCGAAAAATGCGCCCAGAAATCCGAGAAGGCTATCCCCTTTGAAAATTTCGATAAATGCGCCCAGAATTCCGAGAAGGCTAACCCCTTTGAAAATTTCGAAAAATGCGCCCAGAAATCCGAGCAGGCTAACCCCTTTGAAAATTTCGAAAAATGCACCCAGAAATCCGAGAAGGCTAACCTCTTTGAAAATTTCGAAAAATGCGCCCAGAAATCCGAGAAGGCTATCCCCTTTGAAAATTTCGAAAAATGCGCCCAGAATTCCGAGAAGGCTAACCCCTTTGAAAATTTCGAAAAATGCTTCCAGAATTCCGAGAAGGCTAACCCATTTGAAAATTTCGGAAAATGCGCCCAGAAATCCCAGAAGGCTAACCCCTTTGAAAATTTCGAAAAATGCGCCCAGAATTCCGAGAAGGCTAACCCCTTTGAAAATTTCGAAAAATGCGCCCAGAATTCCGAGAAGGCTAACCCCTTTGAAAATTTCCACTAATTCGCCCAGAATTCCGAGAAGGCTAACCCCATTGAAAATTTCGAAAAATGCGCCCAGAATTCCGAGAAGGCTAACCCTTTGAAAATTTCGAAAAATGCGCCCAGAATTCAGAGAAGGCTAACCCCTTTGAAAATTTCGAAAAATGCGCCCAGAATTCCGAGAAGGCTAACCCCATAGAAAATTTCGAAAAATGCGCCCAGAATTCCGAGAAGGCTAAACCCTTTGAAAATTTCGAAAAATGCGCCCCTTTGAAAATTTCAAAAAATGCGCCCAGAATTCCGAGAAGGCTAACCCCTTTGAAAATTTCGATAAATGCGCCCAGAATTCCGAGAAGGCTAACCCCTTTGAAAATTTCGAAAAATGCGCCCATAATTCCGAGGCTTTGAAAATTTCGAAAAATGCGCCCAGAATTCCGAGAAGGCTAACCCCTTTTAAAATTTCCAAATATGCGCCCAGAATTCCGAGAAGGCTAACCCCTTTGAAAATTTCGAAAAATGCGCCCAGAATTCCGAGAAGGCTAACCCCTTAGAAAATTTCGAAAAATGCTTCCAGAATTCCCAGAAGGCTAACCCCATAGAAAATTTCGATAAATGCGCCCAGAATTCCAAGAAGGCTAACCCCATAGAAAATTTCGATAAATGCGCCCAGAATTCCGAGAAGGCTAACCCATTTGAAAATTTCGAAAAATGCGCCCAGAAATCCGAGAAGGCTAACCCCTTTGAAAATTTCGAAAAATGAGCCCAGAATTCCGAGAAGGCTAACCCCATAGAACATTTCGAAAAATCCGCCCAGAATTGCGAGAAGGCTAACCCCCTTTGAAAATTTCGAAAAAAGCGCCCAGAATTCCGAGAAGGCTAACCCCTTTGAAAATTTCGAAAAATGCGCCCAGAATTCCGAGAAGGCTAACTCCTTTGAAAATTTCGAAAAATGCGCCCAGAATTCCGAGAAGGCTAACCCCATAGAACATTTCGAAAAATCCGTCCAGAATTCCGATAAGGCTATCCCCTCTGAAAATTTCGAAAAATGCGCCCAGAATTCCGAGAAGGCTAACCCCTTTGAAAATTTCGAAAAATGCGCCCAGAAATCCGAGAAGGCTAACCCCTTTGAAAATTTCGAAAAATGCACCCAGAATTCCAAGAAGGCTAACCCCTTCAAAATTTCGAAAAATGCGCCCAGAAATCCGAGAAGGCTAACCCCTTTGAAAATTTCGAAAAATGCGCCCAGAATTCCGAGAAGGCTAACCCCTTTGAAAATTTCGAAATATGCGCCCAGAATTCCGAGAAGGGTAACCCCTTTGAAAATTTCCACTAATTCGCCCAGAATTCCGAGAAGGCTAACCCCATTGAAAATTTCGAAAAATGCGCCCAGAATTCCGAGAAGGCTAACCCTTTGAAAATTTCGAAAAATGCGCCCAGAATTCAGAGAAGGCTAACCCCTTTGAAAATTTCGAAAAATGCGCCCAGAATTCCGAGAAGGCTAACCCCATAGAAAATTTCGAAAAATGCGCCCAGAATTCCGAGAAGGCTAAACCCTTTGAAAATTTCAAAAAATGCGCCCCTTTGAAAATTTCGAAAAATGCGCCCAGAATTCCGAGAAGGCTAACCCCTTTGAAAATTTCGATAAATGCGCCCAGAATTCTGAGAAGGCTAACCCCTTTGAAAATTTCGAAAAATGCGCCCATAATTCCGAGAAGGCTTTGAAAATTTCGAAAAATGCGCCCAGAATTCCAACCCCTTTTAAAATTTTGAAAAATGCGCCCAGAATTCCGAGAAGGCTAACCCCTTTGAAAATTTCGAAAAATGCGCCCAGAATTCCGAGAAGGCTAACCCCTTAGAAAATTTCGAAAAATGCTTCCAGAATTCCGAGAAGGCTAACCCCATAGAAAATTTCGATAAATGCGCCCAGAATTCCAAGAAGGCTAACCCCATAGAAAATTTCGATAAATGCGCCCAGAATTCCGAGAAGGCTAACCCATTTGAAAATTTCGAAAAATGCGCCCAGAAATCCGAGAAGGCTAACCCCTTTGAAAATTTCGAAAAATGAGCCCAGAATTCCGAGAAGGCTAACCCCATAGAACATTTCGAAAATTCCGCCCAGAATTCCGAGAAGGCTAACCCCCTTTGAAAATTTCGAAAAATGCGCCCAGAATTCCGAGAAGGCTAACCCCTTTGAAAATTTCGAAAAATGCGCCCAGAATTCCGAGAAGGCTAACTCCTTTGAAAATTTCGAAAAATGCGCCCAGAATTCCGAGAAGGCTAACCCCTTTGAAAATTTCGATAAATGCGCCCAGAATTCCGAGAAGGCTAACCCCTTTGTAGATTTTGAAAAATGCGCCCAGAATTTCGAGAAAGCTATCCCTTTGAAAGTTTCGAAAAATGCGCCCAGAAATCCGAGAAGGCTAACCCATTTGAAAATTTCGAAAAATGCGCCCAGAAATCCGAGAAGGCTAACCCCTTTGAAAATTTCGAAAAATGCGCCCAGAAATCCGAGAAGGCTAACCCCTTTGAAAATTTCGAAAAATCCGCCCAGAATTCCGAGAAGGCTAACCCCTTTGAAAATTTCGAAAAATCCGCCCAGAATTCCGAGAAGGCTAACCCCTTTGAAAATTTCGAAAAATGCGCCCAGAAATCCGAGAAGGCTAACCAATTAGAAAATTTCGAAAAATGCTCCCAGAATTCCGGGAAGGCTAACCCCATAGAAAATTTCGAAAAATGCGCCCAGAATTCCGAGGATACCCCCATAGAAAATTTCGAAAAATGCGCCCAGAATTCCGAGAAGGCTAACCCCTTTGTAAATTTCGAAAAATGCGCCCAGAATTCCGAGAAGGCTAACCAATTTGAAAATTTCGAAAAATGCTCCCAGAATTCCGAGTATGCTAACCCCTTCGAAAAATTCGAAAAATGCGCCCAGAATCCAAGAAGGCTAACCCCTTTGAAAATATCGAAAAATGCGCCCAGAATTCCGAGAAGGCTAACCCCTTTGAAAATATCGAAAAATGCGCCCAGAATTCCGAGAAGGCTAACCCCTTTGAAAATTTCGAAAAATGCGCCCAGAATTCCGAGAAGGCTAACCCCTTTGAAAATTTCGATAAATGCGCCCAGAATTCCGAGAAGGCTAACCCCTTTGAAAATTTCGAAAAATGCGCCCAGAAATCCGAGCAGGCTAACCCCTTTGAAAATTTCGAAAAATGCACCCAGAAATCCGAGAAGGCTAACCTCTTTGAAAATTTCGAAAAATGCGCCCAGAAATCCGAGAAGGCTATCCCCTTTGAAAATTTCGAAAAATGCGCCCAGAAATCCGAGAAGGCTATCCCCTTTGAAAATTTCGAAAAATGCGCCCAGAATTCCGAGAAGGCTAACCCCTTTGAAAATTTCGAAAAATGCTTCCAGAATTCCGAGAAGGCTAACCCATTTGAAAATTTCGGAAAATGCGCCCAGAAATCCGAGAAGGCTAACCCCTTTGAAAATTTCGAAAAATGCGCCCAGAATTCCGAGAAGGCTAACCCCTTTGAAAATTTCGAAAAATGCGCCCAGAATTCCGAGAAGGCTAACCCCTTTGAAAATTTCCACTAATTCGCCCAGAATTCCGAGAAGGCTAACCCCATTGAAAATTTCGAAAAATGCGCCCAGAATTCCGAGAAGGCTAACCCTTTGAAAATTTCGAAAAATGCGCCCAGAATTCAGAGAAGGCTAACCCCTTTGAAAATTTCGAAAAATGCGCCCAGAATTCCGAGAAGGCTAACCCCATAGAAAATTTCGAAAAATGCGCCCAGAATTCCGAGAAGGCTAAACCCTTTGAAAATTTAGAAAAATGCGCCCCTTTGAAAATTTCAAAAAATGCGCCCAGAATTCCGAGAACGCTAACCCCTTTGAAAATTTCGATAAATGCGCCCAGAATTCCGAGAAGGCTAACCCCTTTGAAAATTTCGAAAAATGCGCCCATAATTCCGAGGCTTTGAAAATTTCGAAAAATGCGCCCAGAATTCCGAGAAGGCTAACCCGTTTTAAAATTTCGAAAAATGCGCCCAGAATTCCGAGAAGGCTAACCCCTTTGAAAATTTCGAAAAATGCGCCCAGAATTCCGAGAAGGCGAACCCCTTAGAAAATTTCGAAAAATGCTTCCAGAATTCCCAGAAGGCTAACCCCATAGAAAATTTCGATAAATGCGCCCAGAATTCCAAGAAGGCTAACCCCATAGAAAATTTCGATAAATGCGCCCAGAATTCCGAGAAGGCTAACCCATTTGAAAATTTCGAAAAATGCGCCCAGAAATCCGAGAAGGCTAACCCCTTTGAAAATTTCGAAAAATGAGCCCAGAATTCCGAGAAGGCTAACCCCATAGAACATTTCGAAAAATCCGCCCAGAATTCCGAGAAGGCTAACCCCTTTGAAAATTTCGAAAAATGCGCCCAGAATTCCGAGAAGGCTAACTCCTTTGAAAATTTCGAAAAATGCGCCCAGAATTCCGAGAAGGCTAACCCCTTTGAAAATTTCGATAAATGCGCCCAGAATTCCGAGAAGGCTAACCCCTTTGTAGATTTTGAAAAATGCGCCCAGAATTTCGAGAAAGCTATCCCCTTTGAAAGTTTCGAAAAATGCGCCCAGAAATCCGAGAAGGCTAACCCATTTGAAAATTTCGAAAAATGCGCCCAGAAATCCGAGAAGGCTAACCCCTTTGAAAATTTCGAAAAATGCGCCCAGAATTCCGAGAAGGCTAACCCCATAGAACATTTCGAAAAATCCGCCCAGAATTCCGAGAAGGCTAACCCCCTTTGAAAATTTCGAAAAATGCGCCCAGAATTCCGAGAAGGCTAACCCTTTTGAAAATTTCGAAAAATGCGCCCAGAATTCCGAGAAGGCTAACTCCTTTGAAAATTTCGAAAAATGCGCCCAGAATTCCGAGAAGGCTAACCCCTTTGAAAATTTCGATAAATGCGCCCAGAATTCCGAGAAGGCTAACCCCTTTGTAGATTTTGAAAAATGCGCCCAGAATTTCGAGAAAGCTATCCCCTTTGAAAGTTTCGAAAAATGCGCCCAGAAATCCGAGAAGGCTAACCCCTTTGAAAATTTCGAAAAATGCGCCCAGAATTCCGAGAAGGTTAACCCTTTGAAAATTTCGAAAAATGCGCCCAGAATTCAGAGAAGACTAACCCCTTTGAAAATTTCGAAAAATGCGCCCAAAATTCCGAGAAGGCTAACCCCATAGAAAATTTCGAAAAATGCGCCCAGAATTCCGAGAAGGCTAACCCCTTTGAAAATTTCGAAAAATGCTTCCAGAATTCCAAGAAGGCTAACCCATTTGAAAATTTCGAAAAATGCGCACAGAAATCCGAGAAGGCTAACCCCTTTGAAAATTTCGAAAAATGCGCCCAGAATTCCGAGAAGGCTAACCCCATAGAACATTTCGAAAAATCCGTCCAGAATTCCGAGAAGGCTAACCCCTCTGAAAATTTCGAAAAATGCGCCCAGAATTCCGAGAAGGCTAACCCCTTTGAAAATTTCGAAAAATGCGCCCAGAAATCCGAGAAGGCTAACCCCTTTGAAAATTTCGAAAAATGCACCCAGAATTCCGAGAAGGCTAACCCCTTTGAAAATTTCGAAAAATGCGCCCAGAAATCCGAGAAGGCTAACCCCTTTGAAAATTTCGAAAAATGCGCCCAGAATTCCGAGAAGGCTAACCCCTTTGAAAATTTCGAAAAATGCGCCCAGAATTCCGAGAAGGCTAACCCCTTTGAAAATTTCCACTAATTCGCCCAGAATTCCGAGAAGGCTAACCCCATTGAAAATTTCGAAAAATGCGCCCAGAATTCCGAGAAGGCTAACCCCTTTGAAAATTTCGAAAAATGCGCCCAGAATTCAGAGAAGGCTAACCCCTTTGAAAATTTCGAAAAATGCGCCCAGAATTCCGAAAAGGCTAACCCCATAGAAAATTTCGAAAAATGCGCCCAGAATTCCGAGAAGGCTAAACCCTTTGAAAATTTCGAAAAATGCGCCCCTTTGAAAATTTCGAAAAACGCGCCCAGAATTCCGAGAAGGCTAACCCCTTTGAAAATATCGATAAATGCGCCCAGAATTCCGAGAAGGTTAACCCTTTGAAAATTTCGAAAAATGCGCCCAGAATTCAGAGAAGACTAACCCCTTTGAAAATTTCGAAAAATGCGCCCAAAATTCCGAGAAGGCTAACCCCATAGAAAATTTCGAAAAATGCGCCCAGAATTCCGAGAAGGCTAACCCCTTTGAAAATTTCGAAAAATGCTTCCAGAATTCCGAGAAGGCTAACCCATTTGAAAATTTCGAAAAATGCGCACAGAAATCCGAGAAGGCTAACCCCTTTGAAAATTTCGAAAAATGCGCCCAGAATTCCGAGAAGGCTAACCCCATAGAACATTTCGAAAAATCCGTCCAGAATTCCGAGAAGGCTAACCCCTCTGAAAATTTCGAAAAATGCGCCCAGAATTCCGAGAAGGCTAACCCCTTTGAAAATTTCGAAAAATGCGCCCAGAAATCCGAGAAGGCTAACCCCTTTGAAAATTTCGAAAAATGCACCCAGAATTCCGAGAAGGCTAACCCCTTTGAAAATTTCGAAAAATGCGCCCAGAAATCCGAGAAGGCTAACCCCTTTGAAAATTTCGAAAAATGCGCCCAGAATTCCGAGAAGGCTAACCCCTTTGAAAATTTCGAAAAATGCGCCCAGAATTCCGAGAAGGCTAAACTCTTTGAAAATTTCGAAAAATGCGCCCCTTTGAAAATTTCAAAAAATGCGCCCAGAATTCCGAGAAGGCTAACCCCTTTGAAAATTTCGATAAATGCGCCCAGAATTCCGAGAAGGCTAACCCCTTTGAAAATTTCGAAAAATGCGCCCATAATTCCGAGGCTTTGAAAATTTCGAAAAATGCGCCCAGAATTCCGAGAAGGCTAACCCCTTTTAAAATTTCCAAATATGCGCCCAGAATTCCGAGAAGGCTAACCCCTTTGAAAATTTCGAAAAATGCGCCCAGAATTCCGAGAAGGCTAACCCCTTAGAAAATTTCGAAAAATGCTTCCAGAATTCCCAGAAGGCTAACCCCATAGAAAATTTCGATAAATGCGCCCAGAATTCCAAGAAGGCTAACCCCATAGAAAATTTCGATAAATGCGCCCAGAATTCCGAGAAGGCTAACCCATTTGAAAATTTCGAAAAATGCGCCCAGAAATCCGAGAAGGCTAACCCCTTTGAAAATTTCGAAAAATGAGCCCAGAATTCCGAGAAGGCTAACCCCATAGAACATTTCGAAAAATCCGCCCAGAATTGCGAGAAGGCTAACCCCCTTTGAAAATTTCGAAAAAAGCGCCCAGAATTCCGAGAAGGCTAAACCCTTTGAAAATTTCGAAAAATGCGCCCAGAATTCCGAGAAGGCTAACTCCTTTGAAAATTTCGAAAAATGCGCCCAGAATTCCGAGAAGGCTAACCCCATAGAACATTTCGAAAAATCCGTCCAGAATTCCGAAAAGGCTATCCCCTCTGAAAATTTCGAAAAATGCGCCCAGAATTCCGAGAAGGCTAACCCCTTTGAAAATTTCGAAAAATGCGCCCAGAAATCCGAGAAGGCTAACCCCTTTGAAAATTTCGAAAAATGCACCCAGAATTCCGAGAAGGCTAACCCCTTTGAAAATTTCGAAAAATGCGCCCAGAAATCCGAGAAGGCTAACCCCTTTGAAAATTTCGAAAAATGCGCCCAGAATTCCGAGAAGGCTAACCCCTTTGAAAATTTCGAAATATGCGCCCAGAATTCCGAGAAGGGTAACCCCTTTGAAAATTTCCACTAATTCGCCCAGAATTCCGAGAAGGCTAACCCCATTGAAAATTTCGAAAAATGCGCCCAGAATTCCGAGAAGGCTAACCCTTTGAAAATTTCGAAAAATGCGCCCAGAATTCAGAGAAGGCTAACCCCTTTGAAAATTTCGAAAAATGCGCCCAGAATTCCGAGAAGGCTAACCCCATAGAAAATTTCGAAAAATGCGCCCAGAATTCCGAGAAGGCTAAACCCTTTGAAAATTTCAAAAAATGCGCCCCTTTGAAAATTTCGAAAAATGCGCCCAGAATTCCGAGAAGGCTAACCCCTTTGAAAATTTCGATAAATGCGCCCAGAATTCTGAGAAGGCTAACCCCTTTGAAAATTTCGAAAAATGCGCCCATAATTCCGAGAAGGCTTTGAAAATTTCGAAAAATGCGCCCAGAATTCCAACCCCTTTTAAAATTTTGAAAAATGCGCCCAGAATTCCGAGAAGGCTAACCCCTTTGAAAATTTCGAAAAATGCGCCCAGAATTCCGAGAAGGCTAACCCCTTAGAAAATTTCGAAAAATGCTTCCAGAATTCCGAGAAGGCTAACCCCATAGAAAATTTCGATAAATGCGCCCAGAATTCCAAGAAGGCTAACCCCATAGAAAATTTCGATAAATGCGCCCAGAATTCCGAGAAGGCTAACCCATTTGAAAATTTCGAAAAATGCGCCCAGAAATCCGAGAAGGCTAACCCCTTTGAAAATTTCGAAAAATGAGCCCAGAATTCCGAGAAGGCTAACCCCATAGAACATTTCGAAAATTCCGCCCAGAATTCCGAGAAGGCTAACCCCCTTTGAAAATTTCGAAAAATGCGCCCAGAATTCCGAGAAGGCTAACCCCTTTGAAAATTTCGAAAAATGCGCCCAGAATTCCGAGAAGGCTAACTCCTTTGAAAATTTCGAAAAATGCGCCCAGAATTCCGAGAAGGCTAACCCCTTTGAAAATTTCGATAAATGCGCCCAGAATTCCGAGAGGGCTAACCCCTTTGTAGATTTTGAAAAATGCGCCCAGAATTTCGAGAAAGCTATCCCTTTGAAAGTTTCGAAAAATGCGCCCAGAAATCCGAGAAGGCTAACCCATTTGAAAATTTCGAAAAATGCGCCCAGAAATCCGAGAAGGCTAACCCCTTTGAAAATTTCGAAAAATGCGCCCAGAAATCCGAGAAGGCTAACCCCTTTGAAAATTTCGAAAAATCCGCCCAGAATTCCGAGAAGGCTAACCCCTTTGAAAATTTCGAAAAATCCGCCCAGAATTCCGAGAAGGCTAACCCCTTTGAAAATTTCGAAAAATGCGCCCAGAAATCCGAGAAGGCTAACCAATTAGAAAATTTCGAAAAATGCTCCCAGAATTCCGGGAAGGCTAACCCCATAGAAAATTTCGAAAAATGCGCCCAGAATTCCGAGGATACCCCCATAGAAAATTTCGAAAAATGCGCCCAGAATTCCGAGAAGGCTAACCCCTTTGTAAATTTCGAAAAATGCGCCCAGAATTCCGAGAAGGCTAACCAATTTGAAAATTTCGAAAAATGCTCCCAGAATTCCGAGTATGCTAACCCCTTCGAAAAATTCGAAAAATGCGCCCAGAATCCAAGAAGGCTAACCCCTTTGAAAATATCGAAAAATGCGCCCAGAATTCCGAGAAGGCTAACCCCTTTGAAAATATCGAAAAATGCGCCCAGAATTCCGAGAAGGCTAACCCCTTTGAAAATTTCGAAAAATGCGCCCAGAATTCCGAGAAGGCTAACCCCTTTGAAAATTTCGATAAATGCGCCCAGAATTCCGAGAAGGCTAACCCCTTTGAAAATTTCGAAAAATGCGCCCAGAAATCCGAGCAGGCTAACCCCTTTGAAAATTTCGAAAAATGCACCCAGAAATCCGAGAAGGCTAACCTCTTTGAAAATTTCGAAAAATGCGCCCAGAAATCCGAGAAGGCTATCCCCTTTGAAAATTTCGAAAAATGCGCCCAGAATTCCGAGAAGGCTAACCCCTTTGAAAATTTCGAAAAATGCTTCCAGAATTCCGAGAAGGCTAACCCATTTGAAAATTTCGGAAAATGCGCCCAGAAATCCGAGAAGGCTAACCCCTTTGAAAATTTCGAAAAATGCGCCCAGAATTCCGAGAAGGCTAACCCCTTTGAAAATTTCGAAAAATGCGCCCAGAATTCCGAGAAGGCTAACCCCTTTGAAAATTTCCACTAATTCGCCCAGAATTCCGAGAAGGCTAACCCCATTGAAAATTTCGAAAAATGCGCCCAGAATTCCGAGAAGGCTAACCCTTTGAAAATTTCGAAAAATGCGCCCAGAATTCAGAGAAGGCTAACCCCTTTGAAAATTTCGAAAAATGCGCCCAGAATTCCGAGAAGGCTAACCCCATAGAAAATTTCGAAAAATGCGCCCAGAATTCCGAGAAGGCTAAACCCTTTGAAAATTTCGAAAAATGCGCCCCTTTGAAAATTTCAAAAAATGCGCCCAGAATTCCGAGAACGCTAACCCCTTTGAAAATTTCGATAAATGCGCCCAGAATTCCGAGAAGGCTAACCCCTTTGAAAATTTCGAAAAATGCGCCCATAATTCCGAGGCTTTGAAAATTTCGAAAAATGCGCCCAGAATTCCGAGAAGGCTAACCCGTTTTAAAATTTCGAAAAATGCGCCCAGAATTCCGAGAAGGCTAACCCCTTTGAAAATTTCGAAAAATGCGCCCAGAATTCCGAGAAGGCGAACCCCTTAGAAAATTTCGAAAAATGCTTCCAGAATTCCCAGAAGGCTAACCCCATAGAAAATTTCGATAAATGCGCCCAGAATTCCAAGAAGGCTAACCCCATAGAAAATTTCGATAAATGCGCCCAGAATTCCGAGAAGGCTAACCCATTTGAAAATTTCGAAAAATGCGCCCAGAAATCCGAGAAGGCTAACCCCTTTGAAAATTTCGAAAAATGAGCCCAGAATTCCGAGAAGGCTAACCCCATAGAACATTTCGAAAAATCCGCCCAGAATTCCGAGAAGGCTAACCCCTTTGAAAATTTCGAAAAATGCGCCCAGAATTCCGAGAAGGCTAACTCCTTTGAAAATTTCGAAAAATGCGCCCAGAATTCCGAGAAGGCTAACCCCTTTGAAAATTTCGATAAATGCGCCCAGAATTCCGAGAAGGCTAACCCCTTTGTAGATTTTGAAAAATGCGCCCAGAATTTCGAGAAAGCTATCCCCTTTGAAAGTTTCGAAAAATGCGCCCAGAAATCCGAGAAGGCTAACCCATTTGAAAATTTCGAAAAATGCGCCCAGAAATCCGAGAAGGCTAACCCCTTTGAAAATTTCGAAAAATGCGCCCAGAATTCCGAGAAGGCTAACCCCATAGAACATTTCGAAAAATCCGCCCAGAATTCCGAGAAGGCTAACCCCCTTTGAAAATTTCGAAAAATGCGCCCAGAATTCCGAGAAGGCTAACCCTTTTGAAAATTTCGAAAAATGCGCCCAGAATTCCGAGAAGGCTAACTCCTTTGAAAATTTCGAAAAATGCGCCCAGAATTCCGAGAAGGCTAACCCCTTTGAAAATTTCGATAAATGCGCCCAGAATTCCGAGAAGGCTAACCCCTTTGTAGATTTTGAAAAATGCGCCCAGAATTTCGAGAAAGCTATCCCCTTTGAAAGTTTCGAAAAATGCGCCCAGAAATCCGAGAAGGCTAACCCCTTTGAAAATTTCGAAAAATGCGCCCAGAATTCCGAGAAGGTTAACCCTTTGAAAATTTCGAAAAATGCGCCCAGAATTCAGAGAAGACTAACCCCTTTGAAAATTTCGAAAAATGCGCCCAAAATTCCGAGAAGGCTAACCCCATAGAAAATTTCGAAAAATGCGCCCAGAATTCCGAGAAGGCTAACCCCTTTGAAAATTTCGAAAAATGCTTCCAGAATTCCAAGAAGGCTAACCCATTTGAAAATTTCGAAAAATGCGCACAGAAATCCGAGAAGGCTAACCCCTTTGAAAATTTCGAAAAATGCGCCCAGAATTCCGAGAAGGCTAACCCCATAGAACATTTCGAAAAATCCGTCCAGAATTCCGAGAAGGCTAACCCCTCTGAAAATTTCGAAAAATGCGCCCAGAATTCCGAGAAGGCTAACCCCTTTGAAAATTTCGAAAAATGCGCCCAGAAATCCGAGAAGGCTAACCCCTTTGAAAATTTCGAAAAATGCACCCAGAATTCCGAGAAGGCTAACCCCTTTGAAAATTTCGAAAAATGCGCCCAGAAATCCGAGAAGGCTAACCCCTTTGAAAATTTCGAAAAATGCGCCCAGAATTCCGAGAAGGCTAACCCCTTTGAAAATTTCGAAAAATGCGCCCAGAATTCCGAGAAGGCTAACCCCTTTGAAAATTTCCACTAATTCGCCCAGAATTCCGAGAAGGCTAACCCCATTGAAAATTTCGAAAAATGCGCCCAGAATTCCGAGAAGGCTAACCCCTTTGAAAATTTCGAAAAATGCGCCCAGAATTCAGAGAAGGCTAACCCCTTTGAAAATTTCGAAAAATGCGCCCAGAATTCCGAAAAGGCTAACCCCATAGAAAATTTCGAAAAATGCGCCCAGAATTCCGAGAAGGCTAAACCCTTTGAAAATTTCGAAAAATGCGCCCCTTTGAAAATTTCGAAAAACGCGCCCAGAATTCCGAGAAGGCTAACCCCTTTGAAAATATCGATAAATGCGCCCAGAATTCCGAGAAGGTTAACCCTTTGAAAATTTCGAAAAATGCGCCCAGAATTCAGAGAAGACTAACCCCTTTGAAAATTTCGAAAAATGCGCCCAAAATTCCGAGAAGGCTAACCCCATAGAAAATTTCGAAAAATGCGCCCAGAATTCCGAGAAGGCTAACCCCTTTGAAAATTTCGAAAAATGCTTCCAGAATTCCGAGAAGGCTAACCCATTTGAAAATTTCGAAAAATGCGCACAGAAATCCGAGAAGGCTAACCCCTTTGAAAATTTCGAAAAATGCGCCCAGAATTCCGAGAAGGCTAACCCCATAGAACATTTCGAAAAATCCGTCCAGAATTCCGAGAAGGCTAACCCCTCTGAAAATTTCGAAAAATGCACCCAGAATTCCGAGAAGGCTAACCCCTTTGAAAATTTCGAAAAATGCGCCCAGAAATCCGAGAAGGCTAACCCCTTTGAAAATTTCGAAAAATGCACCCAGAATTCCGAGAAGGCTAACCCCTTTGAAAATTTCGAAAAATGCGCCCAGAAATCCGAGAAGGCTAACCCCTTTGAAAATTTCGAAAAATGCGCCCAGAATTCCGAGAAGGCTAACCCCTTTGAAAATTTCGAAAAATGCGCCCAGAATTCCGAGAAGGCTAACCCCTTTGAAAATTTCCACTAATTCGCCCAGAATTCCGAGAAGGCTAACCCCATTGAAAATTTCGAAAAATGCACCCAGAATTCCGAGAAGGCTAACCCCTTTGAAAATTTCGAAAAATGCGCCCAGAATTCAGAGAAGGCTAACCCCTTTGAAAATTTCGAAAAATGCGCCCAGAATTCCGAAAAGGCTAACCCCATAGAAAATTTCGAAAAATGCGCCCAGAATTCCGAGAAGGCTAAACCCTTTGAAAATTTCGAAAAATGCGCCCCTTTGAAAATTTCGAAAAACGCGCCCAGAATTCCGAGAAGGCTAACCCCTTTGAAAATATCGATAAATGCGCCCAGAATTCCGAGAAGGCTAACCCCTTTGAAAATTTCGAAAATTGCGCCCATAATTCCGAGAAGGCTTTGAAAATTTCGAAAAATGCGCCCAGAATTCCGAGAAGGCTAACCCCTTTTAAAATTTCGAAAAATGCGCCCAGAATTCCGAGAAGGCTAACCCCTTTGAAAATTTCGAAAAATGCGCCCAGAATTCCGAGAAGGCTAACCCCTTAGAAAATTTCGAAAAATGCTTCCAGAATTCCGAGAAGGCTAACCCCATAGAAAATTTCGATAAATGCGCCCAGAATTCCGAGAAGGCTAACCCATTTGAAAATTTCGAAAAATGCGCCCAGAAATCCGAGAAGGCTAACCCCTTTGAAAATTTCGAAAAATGAGCCCAGAATTCCGAGAAGGCTAACCCCATAGAACATTTCGAAAAATCCGCCCAGAATTCCGAGAAGGCTAACCCCCTTTGAAAATTTCGAAAAATGCGCCCAGAATTCCGAGAAGGCTAACCCCTTTGAAAATTTCGAAAAATGCGCCCAGAATTCCGAGAAGGCTAACTCCTTTGAAAATTTCGAAAAATGCGCCCAGAATTCCGAGAAGGCTAACCCCTTTGTAGATTTTGAAAAATGCGCCCAGAATTTCGAGAAAGCTATCCCCTTTGAAAGTTTCGAAAAATGCGCCCAGAAATCCGAGAAGGCTAACCCATTTGAAAATTTCGAAAAATGCGCCCAGAAATCCGAGAAGGCTAACCCCTTTGAAAATTTCGAAAAATGCGCCCAGAATTCCGAGAAGGCTAACCCCATAGAACATTTCGAAAAATCCGCCCAGAATTCCGAGAAGGCTAACCCCCTTTGAAAATTTCGAAAAATCCGCCCAGAATTCCGAGAAGGCTAACCCCCTTTGAAAATTTCGAAAAATGCGCCCAGAATTCCGAGAAGGCTAACCCCTTTGAAAATTTCGAAAAATGCGCCCAGAAATCCGAGAAGGCTAACTCCTTTGAAAATTTCGAAAAATGCGCCCAGAATTCCGAGAAGGCTAACCCCTTTGAAAATTTCGATAAATGCGCCCAGAATTCCGAGAAGGCTAACCCCTTTGTAGATTTTGAAAAATGCGCCCAGAATTTCGAGAAAGCTATCCCCTTTGAAAGTTTCGAAAAATGCGCCCAGAAATCCGAGAAGGCTAACCCCTTTGAAAATTTCGAAAAATGCGCCCAGAATTCCGAGAAGGCTAACCCCTTTGAAAATTTCCACTAATTCGCCCAGAATTCCGAGAAGGCTAACCCCTTTGAAAATTTCGAAAAATGCGCCCAGAATTCCGAGAAGGCTAACCCTTTGAAAATTTCGAAAAATGCGCCCAAAATTCCGAGAAGGCTAACCCCATAGAAAATTTCGAAAAATGCGCCCAGAATTCCGAGAAGGCTAACCCCTTTCAAAATTTCGAAAAATGCGCCCAGAATTCCGAGAAGGCTAACCCCTTTGAAAATTTCGAAAAATGCGCCCAGAATTCCGAGAAGGCTAACCCCTTTGAAAATTTCGAAAAATGCTTCCAGAATTCCGAGAAGGCTAACCCCATAGAAAATTTCGATAAATGCGCCCAGAATTCCAAGAAGGCTAACCCCATAGAAAATTTCGATAAATGCGCCCAGAATTCCGAGAAGGCTAACCCATTTGAAAATTTCGAAAAATGCGCCCAGAAACCCGAGAAGGCTAACCCCTTTGAAAATTTCGAAAAATGCGCCCAGAATTCCGAGAAGGCTAACCCCATAGAACATTTCGAAAAATCCGCCCAGAATTCCGAGAAGGCTAACCCCTTTGAAAATTTCGAAAAATGCGCCCAGAATTCCGAGAAGGCTAACTCCTTTGAAAATTTCGAAAAATGCGCCCAGAATTCCGAGAAGGCTAACCCCATAGAACATTTCGAAAAATCCGCCCAGAATTCCGAGAAGGCTAACCCCTTTGAAAATTTCGAAAAATGCGCCCAGAATTCCGAGAAGGCTAACCCCTTTGAAAATTTCGAAAAATGCGCCCAGAATTCCGAGAAGGCTAACTCCTTTGAAAATTTCGAAATATGCGCCCAAAATTCCGAGAAGGCTAACCCCTTTGAAAATTTCGATAAATGCGCCCAGAATTCCGAGAAGGCTAACCCTTTGTAGATTTTGAAAAATGCGCCCAGAATTTCGAGAAAGCTATCCCCTTTGAAAGTTTCGAAAAATGCGCCCAGAAATCCGAGAAGGCTAACCCCTTTGAAAATTTCGAAAAATGCGCCCAGAAATCCGAGAAGGCTAACCCCTTTGAAAATTTCGAAAAATGCTTCCAGAATTCCGAGAAGGCTAACCCCTTTGAAAATTTCCACTAATTCGCCCAGAATTCCGAGAAGGCTAACCCCATTGAAAATTTCGAAAAATGCGCCCAGAAATCCGAGAAGGCTAACCCTTTGAAAATTTCGAAAAATGCGCCCAGAATTCAGAGAAGGCTAACCCCTTTGAAAATTTCGAAAAATGCGCCCAGAATTCCGAGAAGGCTAACCCCATAGAAAATTTCGAAAAATGCGCCCAGAATTCCGAGAAGGCTAAACCCTTTGAAAATTTCGAAAAATGCGCCCCTTTGAAAATTTCGAAAAACGCGCCCAGAATTCCGAGAAGGCTAACCCCTTTGAAAATTTCGATAAATGCGCCCAGAATTCCGAGAAGGCTGACCCCTTTGAAAATTTCGAAAAATGCGCCCATAATTCCGAGAAGGCTTTGAAAATTTCGAAAAATGCGCCCAGAATTCCGAGAAGGCTAACCCCTTTTAAAATTTCGAAAAATGAGCCCAGAATTCCGAGAAGGCTAACCCCTTTGAAAATTTCGAAAAATGCGCCCAGAATTCCGAGAAGGCTAACCCCTTAGAAAATTTCGAAAAATGCTTCCAGAATTCCGAGAAGGCTAACCCCATAGAAAATTTCGATAAATGCGCCCAGAATTCCAAGAAGGCTAACCCCATAGAAAATTTCGATAAATGCGCCCAGAATTCCGAGAAGGCTAACCCATTTGAAAATTTCGAAAAATGCGACCAGAAATCCGAGAAGGCTAACCCCTTTGAAAATTTCGAAAAATGAGCCCAGAATTCCGAGAAAGCTAACCCCATAGAACATTTCGAAAAATCCGCCCAGAATTCCGAGAAGGCTAACTCCTTTGAAAATTTCGAAAAATGCGCCCAGAATTCCGAGAAGGCTAACCCCTTTGTAGATTTTGAAAAATGCGCCCAGAATTTCGAGAAAGCTATCCCCTTTGAAAGTTTCGAAAAATGCGCCCAGAAATCCGAGAAGGCTAACCCATTTGAAAATTTCGAAAAATGCGCCCAGAAATCCGAGAAGGCTAACCCCTTTGAAAATTTCGAAAAATGTGCCCAGAATTCCGAGAAGGCTAACCCCATAGAACATTTCGAAAAATCCGCCCAGAATTCCGAGAAGGCTAACCCCCTTTGAAAATTTCGAAAAATCCGCCCAGAATTCCGAGAAGGCTAACCCCCTTTGAAAATTTCGAAAAATGCGCCCAGAATTCCGAGAAGGCTAACCCTTTGAAAATTTCGAAAAATGCGCCCAGAATTCAGAGAAGGTTAACCCCTTTGAAAATTTCGAAAAATGCGCCCAGAATTCCGAGAAGGCTAACCCCATAGAAAATTTCGAAAAATGCGCCCAGAATTCCGAGAAGGCTAAACCCTTTGAAAATTTCGAAAAATGCGCCCCTTTGAAAATTTCGAAAAACGCGCCCAGAATTCCGAGAAGGCTAACCCCTTTGAAAATTTCGATAAATGCGCCCAGAATTCCGAGAAGGCTGACCCCTTTGAAAATTTCGAAAAATGCGCCCATAATTCCGAGAAGGCTTTGAAAATTTCGAAAAATGCGCCCAGAATTCCGAGAAGGCTAACCCCTTTTAAAATTTCGAAAAATGAGCCCAGAATTCCGAGAAGGCTAACCCCTTTGAAAATTTCGAAAAATGCGCCCAGAATTCCGAGAAGGCTAACCCCTTAGAAAATTTCGAAAAATGCTTCCAGAATTCCGAGAAGGCTAACCCCATAGAAAATTTCGATAAATGCGCCCAGAATTCCAAGAAGGCTAACCCCATAGAAAATTTCGATAAATGCGCCCAGAATTCCGAGAAGGCTAACCCATTTGAAAATTTCGAAAAATGCGACCAGAAATCCGAGAAGGCTAACCCCTTTGAAAATTTCGAAAAATGAGCCCAGAATTCCGAGAAGGCTAACCCCATAGAACATTTCGAAAAATCCGCCCAGAATTCCGAGAAGGCTAACCCACTTTGAAAATTTCGAAAAATGCGCCCAGAATTCCGAGAAGGCTAACCCCTTTGAAAATTTCGAAAAATGCGCCCAGAATTCCGAGAAGGCTAACTCCTTTGAAAATTTCGAAAAATGCGCCCAGAATTCCGAGAAGGCTAACCCCTTTGAAAATTTCGATAAATGCGCCCAGAATTCCGAGAAGGCTAACCCCTTTGTAGATTTTGAAAAATGCGCCCAGAATTTCGAGAAAGCTATCCCCTTTGAAAGTTTCGAAAAATGCGTCCAGAAATCCGAGAAGGCTAACCCATTTGAAAATTTCGAAAAATGCGCCCAGAAATCCGAGAAGGCTAACCCCTTTGAAAATTTCGAAAAATGCGCCCAGAATTCCGAGAAGGCTAACCCCATAGAACATTTCGAAAAATCCGCCCAGAATTCCGAGAAGGCTAACCCCCTTTGAAAATTTCGAAAAACGCGCCCAGAATTCCGAGAAGGCTAACCCCTTTGAAAATTTCGAAAAATGCGACCAGAATTCCGAGAAGGCTAACTCCTTTGAAAATTTCGATAAATGCGCCCAGAATTCCGAGAAGGCTAACCCCTTTGTAGATTTTGAAAAATGCGCCCAGAATTTCGAGAAAGCTATCCCCTTTGAAAGTTTCGAAAAATGCGCCCAGAAATCCGAGAAGGCTAACCCCTTTGAAAATTTCGAAAAATGCGCCCAGAATTCCGAGAAGGCTAACCCCTTTGAAAATTTCCACTAATTCGCCCAGAATTCCGAGAAGGCTAACCCCTTTGAAAATTTCGAAAAATGCGCCCAGAATTCCGAGAAGGCTAACCCTCTGAAAATTTCGAAAAATGCGCCTCGAATTCAGAGAAGGCTAACCCCTTTGAAAATTTCGAAAAATGCGCCCAAAATTCCGAGAAGGCTAACCCCATAGAAAATTTCGAAAAATGCGCCCAGAATTCCGAGAAGGCTAACCCCTTTGAAAATTTCGAAAAATGCGCCCCTTTGAAAATTTTGAAAAATGCGCCCAGAATTCCAAGAAGGCTAACCCCTTTGAAAATTTCGATAAATGCGCCCAGAATTCCGAGAAGGCTAACCCCTTTGAAAATTTCGAAAAATGCGCCCATAATTCCGAGAAGGCTTTGAAAATTTCGAAAAATGCGCCCAGAATTCCGAGAAGGCTAACCCCTTTGAAAATTTCCACTAATTCGCCCAGAATTCCGAGAAGGCTAACCCCATTGAAAATTTCGAAAAATGCGCCCAGAATTCCGAGAAGGCTAAACCCTTTGAAAATTTCGAAAAATGCGCCCCTTTGAAAATTTCGAAAAACGCGCCCAGAATTCCGAGAAGGCTAACCCCTTTGAAAATATCGATAAATGCGCCCAGAATTCCGAGAAGGCTAACCCCTTTGAAAATTTCGAAAATTGCGCCCATAATTCCGAGAATGCTTTAAAAATTTCGAAAAATACGCCCAGAATTCCGAGAAGGCTAACTTCTTTTAAAATTTCGAAAAATGCGCCCAGAATTCCGAGAAGGCTAACCCCTTTGAAAATTTCGAAAAATGCGCCCAGAATTCCGAGAAGGCTAACCCCTTAGAAAATTTCGAAAAATGCTTCCAGAATTCCGAGAAGGCTAACCCCATAGAAAATTTCGATAAATGCGCCCAGAATTCCGAGAAGGCTAACCCATTTGAAAATTTCGAAAAATGCGCCCAGAAATCCGAGAAGGCTAACCCCTTTGAAAATTTCGAAAAATGAGCCCAGAATTCCGAGAAGGCTAACCCCATAGAACATTTCGAAAAATCCGCCCAGAATTCCGAGAAGGCTAACCCCCTTTGAAAATTTCGAAAAATGCGCCCAGAATTCCGAGAAGGCTAACCCCTTTGAAAATTTCGAAAAATGCGCCCAGAATTCCGAGAAGGCTAACTCCTTTGAAAATTTCGAAAAATGCGCCCAGAATTCCGAGAAGGCTAACCCCTTTGTAGATTTTGAAAAATGCGCCCAGAATTTCGAGAAAGCTATCCCCTTTGAAAGTTTCGAAAAATGCGCCCAGAAATCCGAGAAGGCTAACCCATTTGAAAATTTCGAAAAATGTGCCCAGAATTCCGAGAAGGCTAACCCCATAGAACATTTCGAAAAATCCGCCCAGAATTCCGAGAAGGCTAACCCCCTTTGAAAATTTCGAAAAATCCGCCCAGAATTCCGAGAAGGCTAACCCCCTTTGAAAATTTCGAAAAATCCGCCCAGAATTCCGAGAAGGCTAACCCCTTTGAAAATTTCGAAAAATGCGCCCAGAATTCCGAGAAGGCTAACTCCTTTGAAAATTTCGAAAAATGCGCCCAGAATTCCGAGAAGGCTAACCCCTTTGAAAATTTCGATAAATGCGCCCAGAATTCCGAGAAGGCTAACCCCTTTGTAGATTTTGAAAAATGCGCCCAGAATTTCGAGAAAGCTATCCCCTTTGAAAGTTTCGAAAAATGCGCCCAGAAATCCGAAAAGGCTAACCCCTTTGAAAATTTCGAAAAATGCGCCCAGAATTCCGAGAAGGCTAACCCCTTTGAAAATTTCCACTAATTCGCCCAGAATTCCGAGAAGGCTAACCCCTTTGAAAATTTCGAAAAATGCGCCCAGAATTCCGAGAAGGCTAACCCTTTGAAAATTTCGAAAAATGCGCCTCGAATTCAGAGAAGGCTAACCCCATAGAAAATTTCGAAAAATGCGCCCAGAATTCCGAGAAGGCTAACCCCTTTCAAAATTTCGAAAAATGCGCCCAGAATTCCGAGAAGGCTAACCCCTTTGAAAATTTCGAAAAATACGCCCAGAATTCCGAGAAGGCTAACCCCTTTGAAAATTTCGAAAAAGGCTTCCAGAATTCCGAGAAGGCTAACCCCATAGAAAATTTCGATAAATGCGCCCAGAATTCCAAGAAGGCTAACCCCATAGAAAATTTCGATAAATGCGCCCAGAATTCCGAGAAGGCTAACCCATTTGAAAATTTCGAAAAATGCGCCCAGAAACCCGAGAAGGCTAACCCCTTTGAAAATTTCGAAAAATGCGCCCAGAATTCCGAGAAGGCTAACCCCATAGAACATTTCGAAAAATCCGCCCAGAATTCCGAGAAGGCTAACCCCTTTGAAAATTTCGAAAAATGCGCCCAGAATTCCGAGAAGGCTAACCCCTTTGAAAATTTCGAAAAATGCGCCCAGAATTCCGAGAAGGCTAACTCCTTTGAAAATTTCGAAAAATGCGCCCAAAATTCCGAGAAGGCTAACCCCTTTGAAAATTTCGATAAATGCGCCCAGAATTCCGAGAAGGCTAACCCTTTGTAGATTTTGAAAAATGCGCCCAGAATTTCGAGAAAGCTATCCCCTTTGAAAGTTTCGAAAAATGCGCCCAGAAATCCGAGAAGGCTAACCCCTTTGAAAATTTCGAAAAATGCGCCCAGAAATCCGAGAAGGCTAACCCCTTTGAAAATTTCGAAAAATGCGCCCAGAATTCCGAGAAGGCTAACCCCTTTGAAAATCTCCACTAATTCGCCCAGAATTCCGAGAAGGCTAACCCCTTTGAAAATTTCGAAAAATGCGCCCAGAATTCAGAGAAGGCTAACCCCTTTGAAAATTTCGAAAAATGCGCCCAGAATTCCGAGAAGGCTAACCCCATAGAAAATTTCGAAAAATGCGCCCAGAATTCCGAGAAGGCTAACCCCTTTGAAAATTTCGAAAAATGCGCCCCTTTGAAAATTTCGAAAAATGCGCCCAGAATTCCGAGAAGGCTAACCCCCTTTGAAAATTTCGAAAAATGCGCCTAGAATTCCGAGAAGGCTAACCCCATAGAACATTTCGAACAATCCGTCCAGAATTCCGAGAAGGCTAACCCCTCTGAAAATTTCGAAAAATGCGCCCAGAATTCCGAGAAGGCTAACCCCTTTGAAAATTTCGAAGAATGCGCCCAGAAATCCGAGAAGGCTAACCCCTTTGAAAATTTCGAAAAATGCACCCAGAATTCCGAGAAGGCTAACCCCTTTGAAAATTTCGAAAAATGCGCCCAGAAATCCGAGAAGGCTAACCCCTTTGAAAATTTCGAAAAATGCGCCCAGAATTCCGAGAAGGCTAACCCCTTTGAAAATTTCGAAAAATGCTTCCAGAATTCCGAGAAGGCTGACCCCTTTGAAAATTTCCACTAATTCGCCCAGAATTCCGAGAAGGCTAACCCCATTGAAAATTTCGAAAAATGCGCCCAGAAATCCGAGAAGGCTAACCCTTTGAAAATTTCGAAAAATGCGCCCAGAATTCAGAGAAGGCTAACCCCTTTGAAAATTTCGAAAAATGCGCCCAGAATTCCGAGAAGGCTAACCCCATAGAAAATTTCGAAAAATGCGCCCAGAATTCCGAGAAGGCTAAACCCTTTGAAAATTTCGAAAAATGCGCCCCTTTGAAAATTTCGAAAAACGCGCCCAGAATTCCGAGAAGGCTAACCCCTTTGAAAATTTCGAAAAATGCGCCCATAATTCCGAGAAGGCTTTGAAAATTTCGAAAAATGCGCCCAGAATTCCGAGAAGGCTAACCCCATAGAAAATTTCGATAAATGCGCCCAGAATTCCAAGAAGGCTTACCCCATAGAAAATTTCGATAAATGCGCCCAGAATTCCAAGAAGGCTTACCCCATAGAAAATTTCGATAAATGCGCCCAGAATTCCGAGAAGGCTAACCCATTTGAAAATTTCGAAAAATGCGCCCAGAAATCCGAGAAGGCTAACCCTTTTGAAAATTTCGAAAAATGAGCCCAGAATTCCGAGAAGGCTAACCCCATAGAACATTTCCAAAAATCCGCCCAGAATTCCGAGAAGGCTAACCCCCTTTGAAAATTTAGAAAAATGCGCCCAGAATTCCGAGAAGGCTAACCCCTTTGAAAATTTCGAAAAATGCGCCCAGAATTCCGAGAAGGCTAACTCCTTTGAAAATTTCGAAAAATGCGCCCAGAATTCCGAGAAGGCTAACCCCTTTGAAAATTTCGATAAATGCGCCCAGAATTCCGAGAAGGCTAACCCCTTTGTAGATTTTGAAAAATGCGCCCAGAATTTCGAGAAAGCTATCCCCTTTGAAAGTTTCGAAAAATGCGCCCAGAAATCCGAGAAGGCTAACCCATTTGAAAATTTCGAAAAATGCGCCCAGAAATCCGAGAAGGCTAACCCCTTTGAAAATTTCGAAAAATGCACCCAGAATTCCGAGAAGGCTAACCCCATAGAACATTTCGAAAAATCCGCCCAGAATTCCGAGAAGGCTAACCCCCTTTGAAAATTTCGAAAAACGCGCCCAGAATTCCGAGAAGGCTAACCCCTTTGAAAATTTCGAAAAATGCGACCAGAATTCCGAGAAGGCTAACTCCTTTGAAAATTTCGAAAAATGCGCCCAGAATTCCGAGAAGGCTAACCCCTTTGAAAATTTCGATAAATGCGCCCAGAATTCCGAGAAGGCTAACCCCTTTGTAGATTTTGAAAAATGCGCCCAGAATTTCGAGAAAGCTATCCCCTTTGAAAATTTCGAAAAATGCGCCCAGAATTCCGAGAAGGCTAACCCCTTTGAAAATTTCCACTAATTCGCCCAGAATTCCGAGAAGGCTAACCCCTTTGAAAATTTCGAAAAATGCGCCCAGAATTCCGAGAAGGCTAACCCTCTGAAAATTTCGAAAAATGCGCCTCGAATTCAGAGAAGGCTAACCCCTTTGAAAATTTTGAAAATTTCGAAAAATGCGCCCAAAATTCCGAGAAGGCTAACCCCATAGAAAATTTCGAAAAATGCGCCCAGAATTCCGAGAAGGCTAACCCCTTTGAAAATTTCGAAAAATGCGCCCCTTTGAAAATTTTGAAAAATGCGCCCAGAATTCCAAGAAGGCTAACCCCTTTGAAAATTTCGATAAATGCGCCCAGAATTCCGAGAAGGCTAACCCCATTGAAAATTTCGAAAAATGCGCCCATAATTCCGAGAAGGCTTTGAAAATTTCGAAAAATGCGCCCAGAATTCCGAGAAGGCTAACCCCTTTCAAAATTTCGAAAAATGCGCCCAGAATTCCGAGAAGGCTAACCCCTTTGAAAATTTCGAAAAATGCGCCCAGAATTCCGAGAAGGCTAACCCCTTTGAAAATTTCGAAAAATGCTTCCAGAATTCCGAGAAGGCTAACCCCATAGAAAATTTCGATAAATGCGCCCAGAATTCCAAGAAGGCTAACCCCATAGAAAATTTCGATAAATGCGCCCAGAATTCCGAGAAGGCTAACCCATTTGAAAATTTCGAAAAATGCGCCCAGAAACCCGAGAAGGCTAACCCATTTGAAAATTTCGAAAAATGCGCCCAGAATTCCGAGAAGGCTAACCCCATAGAACATTTCGAAAAATCCGCCCAGAATTCCGAGAAGGCTAACCCCTTTGAAAATTTCGAAAAATGCGCCCAGAATTCCGAGAAGGCTAACTCCTTTGAAAATTTCGAAAAATGCGCCCAGAATTCCGAGAAGGCTAACCCCTTTGAAAATTTCGATAAATGCGCCCAGAATTCCGAGAAGGCTAACCCTTTGTAGATTTTGAAAAATGCGCCCAGAATTTCGAGAAAGCTATCCCCTTTGAAAGTTTCGAAAAATGCTCCCAGAAATCCGAGAAGGCTAACCCCTTTGAAAATTTCGAAAAATGCGCCCAGAAATCCGAGAAGGCTAACCCCTTTGAAAATTTCGAAAAATGCGCCCAGAATTCCGAGAAGGCTAACCCCTTTGAAAATCTCCACTAATTCGCCCAGAATTCCGAGAAGGCTAACCCCTTTGAAAATTTCGAAAAATGCGCCCAGAATTCAGAGAAGGCTAACCCCTTTGAAAATTTCGAAAAATGCGCCCAGAATTCCGAGAAGGCTAACCCCATAGAAAATTTCGAAAAATGCGCCCAGAATTCCGAGAAGGCTAACCCCTTTGAAAATTTCGAAAAATGCGCCCCTTTGAAAATTTCGAAAAATGCGCCCAGAATTCCGAGAAGGCTAACCCCCTTTGAAAATTTCGAAAAATGCGCCTAGAATTCCGAGAAGGCTAACCCCTTTGAAAATTTCGAAAAATGCGCCCAGAATTCCGAGAAGGCTAACCCCTTTGAAAATTTCCACTAATTCGCCCAGAATTCCGAGAAGGCTAACCCCTTTGAAAATTTCGAAAAATGCGCCCAGAATTCCGAGAAGGCTAACCCTTTGAAAATTTCGAAAAATGCGCCCAGAATTCAGAGAAGGCTAACCCCTTTGAAAATTTCGAAAAATGCGCCCAAAATTCCGAGAAGGCTAACCCCATAGAAAATTTCGAAAAATGCGCCCAGAATTCCGAGAAGGCTAACCCCTTTGAAAATTTCGAAAAATGCTTCCAGAATTCCGAGAAGGCTAACCCATTTGAAAATTTCGAAAAATGCGCCCAGAAATCCGAGAAGGCTAACCCCTTTGAAAATTTCGGAAAATGCGCCCAGAATTCCGAGAAGGCTAACCCCTTTGAAAATTTCGAAAAATGCGCCCAGAATTCCTAGAAGGCTAACCCCTTTGAAAATTTCTACTAATTCGCCCAGAATTCCGAGAAGGCTAACCCCATTGAAAATTTCGAAAAATGCGCCCAGAATTCCGAGAAGGCTAACCCTTTGAAAATTTCGAAAAATGCGCCCAGAATTCAGAGAAGGCTAACCCCTTTGAAAATTTCGAAAAATGCGCCCAGAATTCCGAGAAGGCTAACCCCATAGAAAATTTCGAAAAATGCGCCCAGAATTCCGAGAAGGATAAACCCTTTGAAAATTTCAAAAAATGCGCCCCTTTGAAAATTTCGAAAAATGCGCCCAGAATTCCGAGAAGGCTAACCCCTTTGAAAATTTCGATAAATGCGCCCAGAATTCTGAGAAGGCTAACCCCTTTGAAAATTTCGAAAAATGCGCCCATAATTCCGAGAAGGCTTTGAAAATTTCGAAAAATGCGCCCAGCATTCCAACCCCTTTTAAAATTTCGAAAAATGCGCCCAGAATTCCGAGAAGGCTAACCCCTTTGAAAATTTCGAAAAATGCGCCCAGAATTCCGAGAAGGCTAACCCCTTAGAAAATTTCGAAAAATGCTTCCAGAATTCCGAGAAGGCTAACCCCATAGAAAATTTCGATAAATGCGCCCAGAATTCCAAGAAGGCTAACCCCATAGAAAATTTCGATAAATGCGCCCAGAATTCCGAGAAGGCTAACACATTTGAAAATTTCGAAAAATGCGCCCAGAATTCCGAGAAGGCTAACTCCTTTGAAAATTTCGAAAAATGCGCCCAGAATTCCGAGAAGAGTAACCCCTTTGAAAATTTCGATAAATGCGCCCAGAATTCCGAAAAGGCTAACCCCTTTGTAGATTTTGAAAAATGCGCCCAGAATTTCGAGAAAGTTCTCCCCTTTGAAAGTTTCGAAAAATGCGCCCAGAAATCCGAGAAGGCTAACCCATTTGAAAATTTCGAAAAATGCGCCCAGAAATCCGAGAAGGCTAACCCCTTTGAAAATTTCTAAAAATGCGCCCAGAAATCCGAGAAGGCTAACCCCTTTGAAAATTTCGAAAAATCCGCCCAGAATTCCGAGAAGGCTAACCCCTTTGAAAATTTCGAAAAATGCGCCCAGAATTCCGAGAAGACTAACCCCTATAAAAATTTCGAAAAATGCGCCCAGAAATCCGAGAAGGCTAACCAATTAGAAAATTTCGAAAAATGCTCCCAGAATTCCGGGAAGGCTAACCCTATAGAAAATTTCGATAAATGCGCCCAGAATTCCGAGAAGGCTAACCCCTTTGAAAATTTCGAAAAATGCGCCCAGAATTCCAAGAAGGCTAACCCCTTTGAAAATTTCGAAAAATGCGCCCAGAATTCCGAGAATACCCCCATAGAAAATTTCGAAAAATGCGCCCAGAATTCCGAGAAGGCTAACCCCTTTGTAAATTTCGAAAAATGCGCCCAGAATTCCGAGAAGGCTAACCAATTTGAAAATTTCGAAAAATGCTCCCAGAATTCCGAGTATGCTAACCCCTTAGAAAAATTCGAAATATTCGAAAAATGCGCCCAGAATCCAAGAAGGCTAACCCCTTTGAAAATATCGAAAAATGCGCCCAGAATTCCGAGAAGGCTAACCCCTTTGAAAATATCGAAAAATGCGCCCAGAATTCCGAGAAGGCTAACCCCTTTGAAAATTTCGAAAAATGCGCCCAGAATTCCGAGAAGGCTAACTCCTTTGAAAATTTCGAAAAAAGCGCCCAGAATTCCGAGAAGGCTAACCCCATAGAAAATTTCGAAAAATGCGCCCAGAATTCAGAGAAGGCTAACCCCTTTGAAAATTTCGAAAAATGCGCCCAGAATTCCGAGAAGGCTAACCCCACAGAAAATTTCGAAAAATGCGCCCAGAATTCCGAGAAGGCTAAACCCTTTGAAAATTTCGAAAAATGCGCCCCTTTGAAAATTTCGAAAAATGCGCCCAGAATTCCGAGAAGGCTAACCCCTTTGAAAATTTCCACTAATTCGCCCAGAATTCCGAGAAGGCTAACCCCATTGAAAATTTCGAAAAATGCGCCCAGAATTCCGAGAAGGCTAACCCTTTGAAAATTTCGAAAAATGCGCCCAGAATTCAGAGAAGGCTAACCCCTTTGAAAATTTCGAAAAATGCGCCCAGAATTCCGAGGCTAACCCCATAGAAAATTTCGAAAAATGCGCCCAGAATTCCGAGAAGGCTAACCCCTTTGAAAATTTCGAAAAATGCGCCCAGAAATCCGAGAAGGCTAACCCCTTTGAAAATTTCGAAAAATGCACCCAGAATTCCGAGAAGGCTAACCCCTTTGAAAATTTCGAAAAATGCGCCCAGAAATCCGAGAAGGCTAACCCCTTTGAAAATTTCGAAAAATGCGCCCAGAATTCCGAGAAGGCTAACCCCTTTGAAAATTTCCACTAATTCGCCCAGAATTCCGAGAAGGCTAACCCCATTGAAAATTTCGAAAAATGCGCCCAGAATTCCGAGAAGGCTAACCCTTTGAAAATTTCGAAAAATGCGCCCAGAATTCAGAGAAGGCTAACCCCTTTGAAAATTTCGAAATATGCGCCCAGAATTCCGAGAAGGCTAACCCCATAGAAAATTTCGAAAAATGCGCCCAGAATTCCGAGAAGGCTAAACCCTTTGAAAATTTCGAAAAACGCGCCCCTTTGAAAATTTCGAAAAACGCGCCCAGAATTCCGAGAAGGCTAACCCCTTTGAAAATTTCGATAAATGCGCCCAGAATTCCGAGAAGGCTAACCCCTTTGAAAATTTCGAAAAATGCGCCCATAATTCCGAGAAGGCTTTGAAAATTTCGAAAAATGCGCCCAGAATTCCGAGAAGGCTAACCCCTTTTAAAATTTCGAAAAATGCGCCCAGAATTCCGAGAAGGCTAACCCCTTTGAAAATTTCCACTAATTCGCCCAGAATTCCGAGAAGGCTAACCCCTTAGAAAATTTCGAAAAATGCTTCCAGAATTCCGAGAAGGCTAACCCCATAGAAAATTTCGATAAATGCGCCCAGAATTCCAAGAAGGCTAACCCCATAGAAAATTTCGATAAATGCGCCCAGAATTCCGAGAAGGCTAACCCATTTGAAAATTTCGAAAAATGCGCCCAGAAATCCGAGAAGGCTAACGCCTTTGAAAATTTCGAAAAATGAGCCCAGAATTCCGAGAAGGCTAACCCCATAGAACATTTCGAAAAATCCGCCCAGAATTCCGAGAAGGCTAACCCCCTTTGAAAATTTCGAAAAATGCGCCCAGAATTCCGAGAAGGCTAACCCCTTTGAAAATTTCGAAAAATGCGCCCAGAATTCCGAGAAGGCTAACTCCTTTGAAAATTTCGAAAAATGCGCCCAGAATTCCGAGAAGGCTAACCCCTTTGTAGATTTTGAAAAATGCGCCCAGAATTTCGAGAAAGCTATCCCCTTTGAAAGTTTCGAAAAATGCGCCCAGAAATCCGAGAAGGCTAACCCATTTGAAAATTTCGAAAAATGCGCCCAGAAATCCGAGAAGGCTAACCCCTTTGAAAATTTCGAAAAATGCGCCCAGAATTCCGAGAAGGCTAACCCCATAGAACATTTCGAAAAATCCGCCCAGAATTCCGAGAAGGCTAACCCCCTTTGAAAATTTCGAAAAATCCGCCCAGAATTCCGAGAAGGCTAACCCCTTTGAAAATTTCGAAAAATGCGCCCAGAATTCCGAGAAGGCTAACCCCATAGAAAATTTCGATAAATGCGCCGAGAATTCCAAGAAGGCTAACCCCATAGAAAATTTCGATAAATGCGCCCAGAATTCCGAGAAGGCTAACCCATTTGAAAATTTCGAAAAATGCGCCCAGAAACCCGAGAAGGCTAACCCCTTTGAAAATTTCGAAAAATGCGCCCAGAATTCCGAGAAGGCTAACCCCATAGAACATTTCGAAAAATCCGCCCAGAATTCCGAGAAGGCTAACCCCCTTTGAAAATTTCGAAAAATGCGCCCAAAATTCCGAGAAGGCTAACCCCTTTGAAAATTTCGAAAAATGCGCCCAGAATTCCGAGAAGGCTAACTCCTTTGAAAATTTCGAAAAATGCGCCCAGAATTCCGAGAAGGCTAACCCCTTTGAAAATTTCGATAAATGCGCCCAGAATTCCGAGAAGGCTAACCCTTTGTAGATTTTGAAAAATGCGCCCAGAATTTCGAGAAAGCTATCCCCTTTGAAAGTTTCGAAAAATGCGCCCAGAAATCCGAGAAGGCTAACCCCTTTGAAAATTTCGAAAAATGCGCCCAGAAATCCGAGAAGGCTAACCCCTTTGAAAATTTCGAAAAATGCGCCCAGAATTCCGAGAAGGCTAACCCCATAGAACATTTCGAAAAATCCGCCCAGAATTCCGAGAAGGCTAACCCCTTTGAAAATTTCTAAAAATGCGCCCAGAATTCCGAGAAGGCTAACTCCTTTGAAAATTTCGAAAAATGCGCCCAGAATTCCGAGAAGGCTAACCCCTTTGAAAATTTCGATAAATGCGCCCAGAATTCCGAGAAGGCTAACCCTTTGTAGATTTTGAAAAATGCGCCCAGAATTTCGAGAAAGCTATCCCCTTTGAAAGTTTCGAAAAATGCGCCCAGAAATCCGAGAAGGCTAACCCCTTTGAAAATTTCGAAAAATGCGCCCAGAAATCCGAGGCTAACCCCTTTGAAAATTTCGAAAAATGCGCCCAGAATTCCGAGAAGGCTAACCCCTTTGAAAATCTCCACTAATTCACCCAGAATTCCGAGAAGGCTAACCCCTTTGAAAATTTCGAAAAATGCGCCCAGAATTCAGAGAAGGCTAACCCCTTTGAAAATTTCGAAAAATGCGCCCAGAATTCCGAGAAGGCTAACCCCATAGAAAATTTCGAAAAATGCGCCCAGAATTCCGAGAAGGCTAACCCCTTTGAAAATTTCGAAAAATGCGCCCCTTTGAAAATTTCGAAAAATGCGCCCAGAATTCCGAGAAGGCTAACCCCCTTTGAAAATTTCGAAAAATGCGCCTAGAATTCCGAGAAGGCTAACCCCTTTGAAAATTTCGAAAAATGCGCCCAGAATTCCGAGAAGGCTAACCCCTTTGAAAATTTCCACTAATTCGCCCAGAATTCCGAGAAGGCTAACCCCTTTGAAAATTTCGAAAAATGCGCCCAGAATTCCGAGAAGGCTAACCCTTTGAAAATTTCGAAAAATGCGCCCAGAATTCAGAGAAGGCTAACCCCTTTGAAAATTTCGAAAAATGCGCCCAAAATTCCGAGAAGGCTAACCCCATAGAAAATTTCGAAAAATGCGCCCAGAATTCCGAGAAGGCTAACCCCTTTGAAAATTTCGAAAAATGCTTCCAGAATTCCGAGAAGGCTAACCCATTTGAAAATTTCGAAAAATGCGCCCAGAAATCCGAGAAGGCTAACCCCTTTGAAAATTTCGAAAAATGCGCCCAGAATTCCGAGAAGGCTAACCCCATAGAACATTTCGAAAAATCCGTCCAGAATTCCGATAAGGCTATCCCCTCTGAAAATTTCGAAAAATGCGCCCAGAAATCCGAGAAGGCTAACCCCTTTGAAAATTTCGAAAAATGCACCCAGAATTCCGAGAAGGCTAACCCCTTTGAAAATTTCGAAAAATGCGCCCAGAAATCCGAGAAGGCTAACCCCTTTGAAAATTTCGAAAAATGCGCCCAGAATTCCGAGAAGGCTAACCCCTTTGAAAATTTCGAAAAATGCGCCCAGAATTCCGAGAAGGCTAACCCCTTTGAAAATTTCGAAAAATGAGCCCAGAATTCGGAGAAGGCTAACCCCATAGAACATTTCGAAAAATCAGCCCAGAATTCCGAGAAGGCTAACCCCCTTTGAAAATTTCGAAAAATGCGCCCAGAATTCCGAGAAGGCTAACGCCTTTGAAAATTTCGAAAAATGCGCCCAGAATTCCGAGAAGGCTAACTCCTTTGAAAATTTCGAAAAATGCGCCCAGAATTCCGAGAAGGCTAACCCCTTTGAAAATTTCGATAAATGCGCCCAGAATTCCGAGAAGGCTAACCCCTTTGTAGATTTTGAAAAATGCGCCCAGAATTTCGAGAAAGCTATCCCCTTTGAAAGTTTCGAAAAATGCGCCCAGAAATCCGAGAAGGCTAACCCATTTGAAAATTTCGAAAAATGCGCCCAGAAATCCGAGAAGGCTAACCCCTTTGAAAATTTCGAAAAATGCGCCCAGAAATCCGAGAAGGCTAACCCCTTTGAAAATTTCGAAAAATCCGCCCAGAATTCCGAGAAGGCTAACCCCTTTGAAAATTTCAAAAAATGCGCCCCTTTGAAAATTTCGAAAAATGCGCCCAGAATTCCGAGAAGGCTAACCCCTTTGAAAATTTCGATAAATGCGCCCAGAATTCTGAGAAGGCTAACCCCTTTGAAAATTTCGAAAAATGCGCCCATAATTCCGAGAAGGCTTTGAAAATTTCGAAAAATGCGCCCAGCATTCCAACCCCTTTTAAAATTTCGAAAAATGCGCCCAGAATTCCGAGAAGGCTAACCCCTTTGAAAATTTCGAAAAATGCGCCCAGAATTCCGAGAAGGCTAACCCCTTAGAAAATTTCGAAAAATGCTTCCAGAATTCCGAGAAGGCTAACCCCATAGAAAATTTCGATAAATGCGCCCAGAATTCCAAGAAGGCTAACCCCATAGAAAATTTCGATAAATGCGCCCAGAATTCCGAGAAGGCTAACCCATTTGAAAATTTCGAAAAATGCGCCCAGAAATCCGAGAAGGCTAACCCCTTTGAAAATTTCGAAAAATGAGCCCAGAATTCCGAGAAGGCTAACCCCATAGAACATTTCGAAAAATCCGCCCAGAATTCCGAGAAGGCTAACCCCCTTTGAAAATTTCGAAAAATGCGCCCAGAATTCCGAGAAGGCTAACCCCTTTGAAAATTTCGAAAAATGCGCCCAGAATTCCGAGAAGGCTAACTCCTTTGAAAATTTCGAAAAATGCGCCCAGAATTCCGAGAAGGCTAACCCCTTTGAAAATTTCGATAAATGCGCCCAGAATTCCGAGAAGGCTAACCCCTTTGTAGATTTTGAAAAATGCGCCCAGAATTTCGAGAAAGCTATCCCCTTTGAAAGTTTCGAAAAATGCGCCCAGAAATCCGAGAAGGCTAACCCATTTGAAAATTTCGAAAAATGCGCCCAGAAATCCGAGAAGGCTAACCCCTTTGAAAATTTCGAAAAATGCGCCCAGAAATCCGAGCAGGCTAACCCCTTTGAAAATTTCGAAAAATCCGCCCAGAATTCCGAGAAGGCTAACCCCTTTGAAAATTTCGAAAAATGCGCCCAGAATTCCGAGAAGACTAACCCCTTTGAAAATTTCGAAAAATGCTTCCAGAATTCCGAGAAGGCTAACCCATTTGAAAATTTCGAAAAATGCGCCCAGAAATCCGAGAAGGCTAACCCCTTTGAAAATTTCGAAAAATGCGCCCAGAATTCCGAGAAGGCTAACCCCTTTGAAAATTTCCACTAATTCGCCCAGAATTCCGAGAAGGCTAACCCCATTGAAAATTTCGAAAAATGCGCCCAGAATTCCGAGAAGGCTAACCCTTTGAAAATTTCGAAAAATGCGCCCAGAATTCAGAGAAGGCTAACCCCTTTGAAAATTTCGAAAAATGCGCCCAGAATTCCGAGAAGGCTAACCCCATAGAAAATTTCGAAAAATGCGCCCAGAATTCCGAGAAGGCTAAACCCTTTGAAAATTTCAAAAAATGCGCCCCTTTGAAAATTTCGAAAAATGCGCCCAGAATTCCGAGAAGGCTAACCCCTTTGAAAATTTCGATAAATGCGCCCAGAATTCTGAGAAGGCTAACCCCTTTGAAAATTTCGAAAAATGCGCCCATAATTCCGAGAAGGCTTTGAAAATTTCGAAAAATGCGCCCAGCATTCCAACCCCTTTTAAAATTTCGAAAAATGCGCCCAGAAATCCGAGAAGGCTAACCCATTTGAAAATTTCGAAAAATGCGCCCAGAAATCCGAGAAGGCTAACCCCTTTGAAAATTTCGAAAAATGCGCCCAGAATTCCGAGAAGGCTAACCCCTTAGAAAATTTCGAAAAATGCTTCCAGAATTCCGAGAAGGCTAACCCCATAGAAAATTTCGATAAATGCGCCCAGAATTCCAAGAAGGCTAACCCCATAGAAAATTTCGATAAATGCGCCCAGAATTCCGAGAAGGCTAACCCATTTGAAAATTTCGAAAAATGCGCCCAGAAATCCGAGAAGGCTAACCCCTTTGAAAATTTCGAAAAATGCGCCCAGAATTCCGAGAAGGCTAACTCCTTTGAAAATTTCGAAAAATGCGCCCAGCATTCCAACCCCTTTTAAAATTTCGAAAAATGCGCCCAGAATTCCGAGAAGGCTAACCCCTTTGAAAATTTCGAAAAATGCGCCCAGAATTCCGAGAAGGCTAACCCCTTAGAAAATTTCGAAAAATGCTTCCAGAATTCCGAGAAGGCTAACCCCATAGAAAATTTCGATAAATGCGCCCAGAATTCCAAGAAGGCTAACCCCATAGAAAATTTCGATAAATGCGCCCAGAATTCCGAGAAGGCTAACCCATTTGAAAATTTCGAAAAATGCGCCCAGAAATCCGAGAAGGCTAACCCCTTTGAAAATTTCGAAAAATGAGCCCAGAATTCCGAGAAGGCTAACCCCATAGAACATTTCGAAAAATCCGCCCAGAATTCCGAGAAGGCTAACCCCCTTTGAAAATTTCGAAAAATGCGTTCAGAATTCCGAGAAGGCTAACCCCTTTGAAAATTTCGAAAAATGCGCCCAGAATTCCGAGAAGGCTAACTCCTTTGAAAATTTCGAAAAATGCGCCCAGAATTCCGAGAAGGCTAACCCCTTTGAAAATTTCGATAAATGCGCCCAGAATTCCGAGAAGGCTAACCCCTTTGTAGATTTTGAAAAATGCGCCCAGAATTTCGAGAAAGCTATCCCCTTTGAAAGTTTCGAAAAATGCGCCCAGAAATCCGAGAAGGCTAACCCATTTGAAAATTTCGAAAAATGCGCCCAGAAATCCGAGAAGGCTAACCCCTTTGAAAATTTCGAAAAATGCGCCCAGAAATCCGAGAAGGCTAACCCCTTTGAAAATTTCGAAAAATCCGCCCAGAATTCCGAGAAGGCTAACCCCTTTGAAAATTTCGAAAAATGCGCCCAGAATTCCGAGAAGACTAACCCCTTTGAAAATTTCGAAAAATGCTTCCAGAATTCCGAGAAGGCTAACCCATTTGAAAATTTCGAAAAATGCGCCCAGAAATCCGAGAAGTCTAACCCCTTTGAAAATTTCGAAAAATGCGCCCAGAATTCCGAGAAGGCTAACCCCTTTGAAAATTTCCACTAATTCGCCCAGAATTCCGAGAAGGCTAACCCCATTGAAAATTTCGAAAAATGCGCCCAGAATTCCGAGAAGGCTAACCCTTTGAAAATTTCGAAAAATGCGCCCAGAATTCAGAGAAGGCTAACCCCTTTGAAAATTTCGAAAAATGCGCCCAGAATTCCGAGAAGGCTAACCCCATAGAAAATTTCGAAAAATGCGCCCAGAATTCCGAGAAGGCTAAACCCTTTGAAAATTTCAAAAAATGCGCCCCTTTGAAAATTTCGAAAAATGCGCCCAGAATTCCGAGAAGGCTAACCCCTTTGAAAATTTCGATAAATGCGCCCAGAATTCTGAGAAGGCTAACCCCTTTGAAAATTTCGAAAAATGCGCCCATAATTCCGAGAAGGCTTTGAAAATTTCGAAAAATGCGCCCAGCATTCCAACCCCTTTTAAAATTTCGAAAAATGCGCCCAGAATTCCGAGAAGGCTAACCCCTTTGAAAATTTCGAAAAATGCGCCCAGAATTCCGAGAAGGCTAACCCCTTAAAAAATTTCGAAAAATGCTTCCAGAATTCCGAGAAGGCTAACCCCATAGAAAATTTCGATAAATGCGCCCAGAATTCCAAGAAGGCTAACCCCATAGAAAATTTCGATAAATGCGCCCAGAATTCCGAGAAGGCTAACCCATTTGAAAATTTCGAAAAATGCGCCCAGAAATCCGAGAAGGCTAACCCCTTTGAAAATTTCGAAAAATGAGCCCAGAATTCCGAGAAGGCTAACCCCATAGAACATTTCGAAAAATCCGCCCAGAATTCCGAGAAGGCTAACCCCCTTTGAAAATTTCGAAAAATGCGCCCAGAATTCCGAGAAGGCTAACCCCTTTGAAAATTTCGAAAAATGCGCCCAGAATTCCGAGAAGGCTAACTCCTTTGAAAATTTCGAAAAATGCGCCCAGAATTCCGAGAAGGCTAACCCCTTTGAAAATTTCGATAAATGCGCCCAGAATTCCGAGAAGGCTAACCCCTTTGTAGATTTTGAAAAATGCGCCCAGAATTTCGAGAAAGCTATCCCCTTTGAAAGTTTCGAAAAATGCGCCCAGAAATCCGAGAAGGCTAACCCATTTGAAAATTTCGAAAAATGCGCCCAGAATTCCGAGAAGGCTAACCCCTTTGAAAATTTCGAAAAATGCGCCCAGAAATCCGAGAAGGCTAACCCCTTTGAAAATTTCGAAAAATGCGCCCATAATTCCGAGAAGGCTTTGAAAATTTCGAAAAATGCGCCCAGCATTCCAACCCCTTTTAAAATTTCGAAAAATGCGCCCAGAATTCCGAGAAGGCTAACCCCTTTGAAAATTTCGAAAAATGCGCCCAGAATTCCGAGAAGGCTAACCCCTTAGAAAATTTCGAAAAATGCTTCCAGAATTCCGAGAAGGCTAACCCCATAGAAAATTTCGATAAATGCGCCCAGAATTCCAAGAAGGCTAACCCCATAGAAAATTTCGATAAATGCGCCCAGAATTCCGAGAAGGCTAACCCATTTGAAAATTTCGAAAAATGCGCCCAGAAATCCGAGAAGGCTAACCCCTTTGAAAATTTCGAAAAATGAGCCCAGAATTCCGAGAAGGCTAACCCCATAGAACATTTCGAAAAATCCGCCCAGAATTCCGAGAAGGCTAACCCCCTTTGAAAATTTCGAAAAATGCGCCCAGAATTCCGAGAAGGCTAACTCCTTTGAAAATTTCGAAAAATGCGCCCAGAATTCCGAGAAGGCTAACCCCTTTGAAAATTTCGATAAATGCGCCCAGAATTCCGAGAAGGCTAACCCCTTTGTAGATTTTGAAAAATGCGCCCAGAATTTCGAGAAAGCTATCCCCTTTGAAAGTTTCGAAAAATGCGCCCAGAAATCCGAGAAGGCTAACCCATTTGAAAATTTCGAAAAATGCGCCCAGAAATCCGAGAAGGCTAACCCCTTTGAAAATTTCGAAAAATGCGCCCAGAAATCCGAGAAGGCTAACCCCTTTGAAAATTTCGAAAAATCCGCCCAGAATTCCGAGAAGGCTAACCCCTATAAAAATTTCGAAAAATGCGCCCAGAAATCCGAGAAGGCTAACCAATTAGAAAATTTCGAAAAATGCTCCCAGAATTCCGGGAAGGCTAACCCCCATAGAAAATTTCGAAAAATGCGCCCAGAATTCCGAGAAGGCTAACCCCTTTGTAAATTTCGAAAAATGCGCCCAGAATTCCGAGAAGGCTAACCAATTTGAAAATTTCGAAAAATGCTCCCAGAATTCCGAGTATGCTAACCCCTTCGAAAAATTCGAAAAATTCGAAAAATGCGCCCAGAATCCAAGAAGGCTAACCCCTTTGAAAATATCGAAAAATGCGCCCAGAATTCCGAGAAGGCTAACCCCTTTGAAAATATCGAAAAATGCGCCCAGAATTCCGAGAAGGCTAACCCCTTTGAAAATTTCGAAAAATGCGCCCAGAATTCCGAGAAGGCTAACCCCTTTGAAAATTTCGATAAATGCGCCCAGAATTCCGAGAACGCTAACCCCTTTGAAAATTTCGAAAAATGCGCCCAGAAATCCGAGCAGGCTAACCCCTTTGAAAATTTCGAAAAATGCACCCAGAAATCCGAGAAGGCTAACCTCTTTGAAAATTTCGAAAAATGCGCCCAGAAATCCGAGAAGGCTAACCCCTTTGAAAATTTCGAAAAATGCGCCCAGAATTCCGAGAAGGCTAACCCCTTTGAAAATTTCGAAAAATGCTTCCAGAATTCCGAGAAGGCTAACCCATTTGAAAATTTCGGAAAATGCGCCCAGAAATCCGAGAAGGCTAACCCCTTTGAAAATTTCGAAAAATGCGCCCAGAATTCCGAGAAGGCTAACCCCTTTGAAAATTTCGAAAAATGCGCCCAGAATTCCGAGAAGGCTAACCCCTTTGAAAATTTCCACTAATTCGCCCAGAATTCCGAGAAGGCTAACCCCATTGAAAATTTCGAAAAATGCGCCCAGAATTCCGAGAAGGCTAACCCTTTGAAAATTTCGAAAAATGCGCCCAGAATTCAGAGAAGGCTAACCCCTTTGAAAATTTCGAAAAATGCGCCCAGAATTTCGAGAAGGCTAACCCCATAGAAAATTTCGAAAAATGCGCCCAGAATTCCGAGAAGGCTAAACCCTTTGAAAATTTCGAAAAATGCGCCCCTTTGAAAATTTCGAAAAATGCGCCCAGAATTCCGAGAAGGCTAACCCCTTTGAAAATTTCCACTAATTCGCCCAGAATTCCGAGAAGGCTAACCCCATTGAAAATTTCGAAAAATGCGCCCAGAATTCCGAGAAGGCTAACCCTTTGAAAATTTCGAAAAATGCGCCCAGAATTCAGAGAAGGCTAACCCCTTTGAAAATTTCGAATAATGCGCCCAGAATTCCGAGAAGGCTAACCCCATAGAAAATTTCGAAAAATGCGCCCAGAATTCCGAGAAGGCTAACCCCTTTGAAAATTTCGAAAAATGCGCCCAGAAATCCGAGAAGGCTAACCCCTTTGAAAATTTCGAAAAATGCACCCAGAATTCCGAGAAGGCTAACCCCTTTGAAAATTTCGAAAAATGCGCCCAGAATTCCGAGAAGGCTAACCCCTTTGAAAATTTCCACTAATTCGCCCAGAATTCCGAGAAGGCTAACCCCATTGAAAATTTCGAAAAATGCGCCCAGAATTCCGAGAAGGCTAACCCTTTGAAAATTTCGAAAAATGCGCCCAGAATTCAGAGAAGGCTAACCCCTTTGAAAATTTCGAAAAATGCGCCCAGAATTCCGAGAAGGCTAAACCCTTTGAAAATTTCGAAAAATGCGCCCCTTTGAAAATTTCGAAAAACGCGCCCAGAATTCCGAGAAGGCTAACCCCTTTGAAAATTTCGATAAATGCGCCCAGAATTCCGAGAAGGCTAACCCCTTTGAAAATTTCGAAAAATGCGCCCATAATTCCGAGAAGGCTTTGAAAATTTCGAAAAATGCGCCCAGAATTCCGAGAAGGCTAACCCCTTTTAAAATTTCGAAAAATGCGCCCAGAATTCCGAGAAGGCTAACCCCTTTGAAAATTTCGAAAAATGCGCCCAGAATTCCGAGAAGGCTAACCCCATAGAAAATTTCGAAAAATGCTTCCAGAATTCCGAGAAGGCTAACCCCATAGAAAATTTCGATAAATGCGCCCAGAATTCCAAGAAGGCTAACCCCATAGAAAATTTCGATAAATGCGCCCAGAATTCCGAGAAGGCTAACCCATTTGAAAATTTCGAAAAATGCGCCCAGAAATCCGAGAAGGCTAACCCCTTTGAAAATTTCGAAAAATGAGCCCAGAATTCCGAGGCTAACCCCATAGAACATTTCGAAAAATCCGCCCAGAATTCCGAGAAGGCTAACCCCCTTTGAAAATTTCGAAAAATGCGCCCAGAATTCCGAGAAGGCTAACCCCTTTGAAAATTTCGAAAAATGCGCCCAGAATTCCGAGAAGGCTAACTCCTTTGAAAATTTCGAAAAATGCGCCCAGAATTCCGAGAAGGCTAACCCCTTTGTAGATTTTGAAAAATGCGCCCAGAATTTCGAGAAAGCTATCCCCTTTGAAAGTTTCGAAAAATGCGCCCAGAAATCCGAGAAGGCTAACCCATTTGAAAATTTCGAAAAATGCGCCCAGAAATCCGAGAAGGCTAACCCCTTTGAAAATTTCGAAAAATGCGCCCAGAATTCCGAGAAGGCTAACCCCATAGAACATTTCGAAAAATCCGCCCAGAATTCCGAGAAGGCTAACCCCCTTTGAAAATTTCGAAAAATCCGCCCAGAATTCCGAGAAGGCTAACCCCCTTTGAAAATTTCGAAAAATGCGCCCAGAATTCCGAGAAGGCTAACCCCTTTGAAAATTTCGAAAAATGCGCCCAGAATTCCGAGAAGGCTAACTCCTTTGAAAATTTCGAAAAATGCGCCCAGAATTCCGAGAAGGCTAACCCCTTTGAAAATTTCGATAAATGCGCCCAGAATTCCGAGAAGGCTAACCCCTTTGTAGATTTTAAAAAATGCGCCCAGAATTTCGAGAAAGCTATCCCCTTTGAAAGTTTCGAAAAATGCGCCCAGAAATCCGAGAAGGCTAAACCCTTTGAAAATTTCGAAAAATGCACCCAGAATTCCGAGAAGGCTAACCCCTTTGAAAATTTCCACTAATTCGCCCAGAATTCCGAGAAGGCTAACCCCTTTGAAAATTTCGAAAAATGCGCCCAGAATTCCGAGAAGGCTAACCCTTTGAAAATTTCGAAAAATGCGCCTCGAATTCAGAGAAGGCTAACCCCTTTGAAAATTTCGAAAAATGCGCCCAAAATTCCGAGAAGGCTAACCCCATAGAAAATTTCGAAAAATGCGCCCAGAATTCCGAGAAGGCTAACCCCTTTGAAAATTTCGAAAAATGCGCCCCTTTGAAAATTTCGAAAAATGCGCCCAGAATTCCGAGAAGGCTAACCCCTTTGAAAATTTCGATAAATGCGCCCAGAATTCCGAGAAGGCTAACCCCTTTGAAAATTTCGAAAAATGCGCCCATAATTCCGAGAAGGCTTTGAAAATTTCGAAAAATGCGCCCAGAATTCCGAGAAGGCTAACCCCTTTCAAAATTTCGAAAAATGCGCCCAGAATTCCGAGAAGGCTAACCCCTTTGAAAATTTCGAAAAATGCGCCCAGAATTCCGAGAAGGCTAACCCCTTTGAAAATTTCGAAAAATGCTTCCAGAATTCCGAGAAGGCTAACCCCATAGAAAATTTCGATAAATTCGCCCAGAATTCCAAGAAGGCTAACCCCATAGAAAATTTCGATAAATGCGCCCAGAATTCCGAGAAGGCTAACACATTTGAAAATTTCGAAAAATGCGCCCAGAAACCCGAGAAGGCTAACCCCTTTGAAAATTTCGAAAAATGCGCCCAGAATTCCGAGAAGGCTAACCCCATAGAACATTTCGAAAAATCCGCCCAGAATTCCGAGAAGGCTAACCCCCTTTGAAAATTTCGAAAAATGCGCCCAGAATTCCGAGAAGGCTAACCCCTTTGAAAATTTCGAAAAATGCGCCCAGAATTCCGAGAAGGCTAACTCCTTTGAAAATTTCGAAAAATGCGCCCAGAATTCCGAGAAGGCTAACCCCTTTGAAAATTTCGATAAATGCGCCCAGAATTCCGAGAAGGCTAACCCTTTGTAGATTTTGAAAAATGCGCCCAGAATTTCGAGAAAGCTATCCCCTTTGAAAGTTTCGAAAAATGCGCCCAGAATTCAGAGAAGGCTAACCCCTTTGAAAATTTCGAAAAATGCGCCCAGAATTCCGAGAAGGCTAACCCCATAGAAAATTTCGAAAAATGCGCCCAGAATTCCGAGAAGGCTAACCCCTTTGAAAATTTCGAAAAATGCGCCCCTTTGAAAATTTCGAAAAATGCGCCTAGAATTCCGAGAAGGCTAACCCCTTTGAAAATTTCGAAAAATGCGCCCAGAATTCCGAGAAGGCTAACCCCTTTGAAAATTTCGAAAAATGCGCCCCTTTGAAAATTTCGAAAAATGCGCCCAGAATTCCGAGAAGGCTAACCCCTTTGAAAATTTCGAAAAATGCGCCCCTTTGAAAATTTCGAAAAATGCGCCCAGAATTCCGAGAAGGCTAACCCCTTTGAAAATTTCGAAAAATGCGCCCAGAATTCCGAGAAGGCTAACCCCTTTGAAAATTTCGAAAAATGCGCCCAGAATTCCGAGCAAAATTAGCAACGAAAGGAGGACATCATTGTGTTGTGTTTCTTCTGGCCAGACCAGAAGAAGCGAATTTGTGAATAACTGAGCTATTGATGAGCCATTAGCCTTTTCGAGCTCTTCTACAGTCAGAAGAAATGGCAAGGATGAGGATGTTTCCATGGGTCCAATGATGACGTTAGCTAGGTATCTTCCTGTAGCATCTGTCGTCTCATCTATCGAAATCCAAATCTTTTTCCCACGAACTTCGTCACGAATCTTTTGCAGAGTCTGTTCATGGCAAACATTTAAACATGTTTTCCTTAGAGTAGATTCAGACGGTACAACTTCCTTCGTGTATTTTTCCAGGAAATTCTTTAGTCTTGTTTTCCAGCTTCCAGAAGGGAATTCCCGCTACCATGAAAGCGTTGCATAGGTCCAAAGAAAATTGTGATTGTCTATTGGATGACCAAAGAGCTGTTGAAATCAAGGACAATTTCTTCTGTCCCGTCATCTTCAAAGCAGCATCTTTATGTTTAGCAGTATTCAGATGCTGAGATACAAAGTATTTCTTTTCGTGATAAATTGCTTTGCCACATACATTGCACAACAAAACTGCGCCATCGGTAGTAAACGTATCTGCACCAAATTCACAAACGTATCCTTGTAACTTGCTGCTCAACGGTATGCTAAATTTTGGCATGATGCGGCCTCTTATGTGTTCGAATGTGGAATAAAGAACATTGCTTCGAATGCTTCATTTATTGAACTTAGCTCTTTCTTTCTTTCATTCTTTCTTTCTTTCTTTTTTCACAAAACCTCCAGTTTCTTTTTATGCCGACTGGGGAAACAATGACCGCGCAAACAACAACTTGAAGGAAATCGCAGCTCTTTGTTTCAAGCTCAGTATTGCGACACGTATTCAGAGCGGGTGGCTTATAACTAGAGACCGGATTTTAAAGGGAATTCCTGTTTTTTATATTTCATAAGTTCGCCAATTTCGTCTAAGGTAGCTTTTTTAAATCAACCTGAACCTGAAGTCAATGTTATTGTTGAACATGATATCACGCTACGCAGACATTTCAATGCAAAAATAACACTCCTAATCGAGAATGAGCATTTATAAATTGAAATTTTTTTTATCTAAAATTGCAAAAAAGGCAAAAAAAAAAAAGGCCTTTGCACATTAAAAAGTTGTTGAAGCTAATAAAAGGCAAAATAAAAAACTTCACTACAGGCTCACAACAACACTAAATAAATTTTTCCTTTAAGAAAATACAGATGCAGGCATCTATAAAAGAAAGGCATTTTGCCAAAGTTCCGGGCTCTAGTGATTAAATACCATACCGTAAACTTTTATTTAAATTTGAGTTTGTGTAATATTAAACAATGATAATCTTGAAGGTGTTGGTTTTAAATACCAACACAATCTATTTATAAATAAATTAAATTACTTATCTTTAATCCTGTATGAATAAATGTGAGTGAGGTATCACTTTAAGAAATGCAAGTATATAAAGAAAACCTAAGAGATTATAAGAAATTATTATTTTTGAAAAGAAGATGGACTCAAGTTACATTGCTTTTGAAAATAAGTGAAAAATTATATCATAGGAAAACTTCCCTATGAGAAACAGTTTAATTTTAAGGTACTTGAACCGTTAATAAGCATTAAAACGTTCAAAACTAGGGATTTTTGTTTATAAATTCCCATTCCCATTTTATAAGTTCCTTCCCACTGGGAATATTTCCGGCCCACATCACTAGCCAAGACCATCATGTGTTTTCGGAGAGTAAAACATGGCTAAGGAATATCACCTGGAGGATTAAGGATCTGCTTAATAGAACTTCTTATGATGCGATCAAATATGCAACTTAATTACAATACGTAATAAATGGGAATTATTTCCTATTTCTATTGTATTTTGCCAAGAGGGAATTCTTTAACTGAGGTGGTATTTTTTTCTGAGAAATAAAATTATATTTTGTGGTGGAAAATTTTTGTTCAAAATGATAATTTTTTTCCGATGTGGGAAGTTAATTATTTTATTTTTATATTTTGAAAATGGGAATTTTTTTGAGGAATATTTTTTTAACAGATTTGCCACTTAGGTCTTTGGTAACTTGATACTATAACATTTATTAAGATTATTATTATATTCCTTTTGTTTCGCAGGCTGCAATATTAACTTCCAAGGGCCGACAGTTAGACAGGCCTGACCTAAATAGAAAATTAAAATGATATAATACTTTCATATTGAACATGGCGCATTACAGATTCCAAAATAAACTATATAGGAAAACTTGAAAGACTAAATACCACTTATTTAATGATTTAACTCCAACTTCTCCAGCTGCTGCTGTTTCATATATGCAAGAAAGCATGTCCAAACCATGCTACAGAAACCAACGAACATCACACGATTACGCTCTGGAATGAGGGCATAATTAATAGTCTGGATCGCTGGCCACACACAAATTCCAACCTGCAAGTAAAGACAAATATATGCATTGGCATCTATGAAGATTTTAGGGAAGGCAGAATAATAATTACTAGGGCTGTACCGATTAATCGATTAATCGGCCCGATTAATCGATTAAATATTTAATCGTTGATCAATTACATTTTCCGATTAATCGGTTTAGTCGAATTCTGAAAAACGTTTTTCGAGAAATGGGTCAAATGACCAAACTCCTTTCTCAGTGCCGAGTGAGATAGTTTTTAGCGCTGCCGGTATTATTGTAAACAAGCTACGATCGTCTCTTGAACATTCAAATGTCAACAAACTCGTGTGTCTCAAGTCTTGGCTGAAAAAGTAACCGAAAATGTAAGTTTTGTATATATTTTTTCACTAGTTAACTAATAATGGTATTCATTAATTCAGGATTTTTTCTGATTATCTGTAGTGTAGTAGTTATTAAACATGTAAAACAATATTAAATGTACACTTTGGTTTTGTTTAAAATACCGACCTGTTGGTCGATTAATCAGTCGATTAATCGATTAAAGTCAAGCGTTAACTCGTTTAGAAATTTTAATCGATTTTCAGCCCTAATAATTACTGTAATGCATGCTATAACAGAAAAGAAATACTCTCCATGATTCCTAGACTCTCTGGATTATATCCGACTTTTGAAAAAGTAGTACAACTTTCACACATGGATGAGGCGATGCTATTTGCAAATAACTTTTCCCAGTGGTTCATAACCTGGAACCTATAAGTCAAGTAACTTTGAAACTGTCTTTACTCAAGAACTACTGCTTCTCAAAAATGTAGAAAAGCCAGGGATTGAACCCAAGGCTTCAGGAGCCATAGCCAGATGAGCTAACTGCATGTCTATGAAGAGTACTGCAATAAATTAAACAATTTACAACATTAATAATAATAACATTAAATACTATTTACGGAAACCACGTGAAGTAAGGAAGCAACTGTTCTGAAATTTTGCTAGATTGCTCTGTTGGCTGTATTAACTTAGCAATGAGATTGTAGTCTGTTGGAATCTCAAGATTTACCAAGTTATTTCTCTGTTATTTTTTGTTTGTTTGTTTTTAACTTCGTTTGTTTGTTTGTTTGTTTTTTTAAATAAAGACTGTTTCCAAACAGTAATTTATTTCAGTATTTACAGCTTTTAATATTTTTAGTCATCTTCAAATTCATGATCTGTGGTTCAAAATGATAAGCAACTGTGGATTTTAAGTTTAAACACTGTATTTGGTGTTCCATAAGTGTTCCTTTTGCCTTACCATCAAGTTTCTTTGTTGTTTTTCCAGTCCCGAAAACTCATCCTAATATGGACTGAAAGGGGTGCCTAGTTTCCAAAATAGTGAGTTATCAGGAAATTATCAGGCTTAAAATTTAAAACTTTTATTACGAAAATAAGAAATGTGTTTATTGGCCTCAAATATAACAAACAGAAATTCAGATGTAGCTGATGATAGTCAGAAGGGTGACTGAAACTACGCAGTCCTAGGTAAATATTTAATAGTGAGGTTTAAGTGTGATAAAATAGCCTTAATAAAATAACAAACACCGTTAAAAATCATCATAAAACATGTTAATAAATATATATTCACACTTATATGAAACAAAAAGTTGTTTGTCAATAATGTTCAAGAATTTCATTTTTAAAATGAGGGTTAGTAATAAATGAATCGGTCATTTAAGAAAGGGCTTAATGACAGAAAAGATAATTTTTCAGGAGAAAGAAAAAACTGTTTATTTACAGAAACATTGACAGTTAGTAAATTCTTGCATATGCAATGTCTTATAATAGGTGTTTTTAAGATCTCTACATGTGAAATGGAAATACAGTGTGCTTACATGATGTATTATAGTAATTGAAAGTAATGGAATTGAGCCCTTTCAAAAGTATATCTCTCACACTTAACATTGAAATTGTGCAAAAACACAGTTATAAACTAAAATCAACTATTATGATTGATTTATGTAGCATTAAAATATGATGTATGAAAAACTTAATATCTTGAATACTAAATACAGTCCTACATCAATGAAAACATTCAGTAAGTGTAAAATCTACATATCTACATAGAAATGCTTATGTTCTTCTGGTATACGTTATAACACATTAGTTTTGACAAATCTTGCTTGGTGTAAATGGGAACATTATTTTCATAAGCACACTTTTCAGGAAGTTTCACAATTGATATTGCAGATATTTCACATCTGAGGTGTGGCTGATATATATCCCTAATGTATGTTGAAGCACAAATTTGTACTGGGTTCTTTGAATCATACTGACATTCATTAAAAAACTTAGGTTTCAGTCTTTTTGCAATAATTTTGCCACTAAGTTGAGACTTGTAGAAAGTCATCAGCCAATACCAATAAAACTGTAAATTTTCCTTGTTTTGCTGTGTTGACAATGATTTGTACATATTCCCTGATAGAAAGAATTCTATGTAGCTTATAGATACATCTCTTGATTAAACCCAAATCAAGGAACAATGACCATAAGTCTTACATTCACTGCTAGGTATCAGAAAGGTTCAGTATTGAAAGGACTCCATTCCTGGAGTTGAGGCATTTCTAAACTGAATGGTATATTCAAGCTGCTGTAGAACTAACTTTAGTAGGTGGAATTGAGTCTTTCTTTAACAGAATCATGCATCTACCCCTGGAGAATCCATTTACCTCATAACATCCATTTTGGAAAAAAGTGTCATTGAGCCCTTTCTTAAATGACCGATTCAAATGTTGCTTTAATCCACCCTATACCCTCAATTTCTACTTTACTATTGGATGTTCCAGAGAAATTATTATACAGCCAATATCATTACAAATCCTGTTTATTAATTGAGTGGACTCATGTAATTGAAATACGAATACAAAATTTGATATATAAATTACGTTCCCTTATTTCGTAACTAGCATGTGCCCACGGCTTCGCCCGCAATAATTATTTCAAAAATTAAAAATTAAGAGTATAATAGTTCAATCATTATATTTATTAACACCTAAATCACGTGGACTACATACCACGATTAGATAGCGTCGCCTGGTAAAAGCAATCTCAGACTCGAGTTCCTCGGCCCAGAAAACCCCAGTATAGTAAGTTTCGTCCACATCGAACAATGTTTATGATATTTAGGTCTATATTAATTATCTCTCTTCTGTCTATGTTGAAAATTTCAGATATCTGCATGCCTTGACATTATAAACAAATGAATCGACCTGCGTGGTCTTTTATTTCCAAGGTATGACAAAAATAGCCAAATGAAATGTATTACTGAAAACCGATGCTTCGAAAACGCAAAAAATGCATGTTTTGTGCCTGTTTTTCACTCATAACTCACGAACGAAAGCAAAAATTAATATTCCAGCTTCGAGGTGCATTTTCCGATCCTTCAGTCCACCTATGTTTAAAATTTAGGATCTCTGTGTTCAGTAGATTTCGCTGGGCATCGCAGACAGACAGACAGACACTTCCTTTTATTAATATAGAAATTCATATACCGGTAATATAATAAAATTGCTAATGAGATACCTCAAGATTGTCTAAAAGAGATTATGTTAATATGTAATGTAACTTTTTCAGTAGAATCCAGTGTTACATTTAAATAGCTTGTACTAATATATGCTATGTGTTAAAGTTCTAACCTATATGAGACGTTCGTCATGTGATTAAAAACATATAATCAATGGATACACTGCTATTTTTTCGTATGCTGCTTCAGTTTGCATTTTAATTTGTATTGGAATCAAATTTTCTTAATTTTGTTATTATTTGGTACTCACTAAGACCCACAGGGTTATGGAATTACTGTAGTTCACTATCCTTGTAGATAATTAGGTGGTATGCTGAAATTTCGTTGTGTTGTTAATGTAGTACTTTGAACTGCTCTGTTTCTGGTATTGGCAGGTTTTTCTCTGGTGACATCATTGGGTATGCATTTCGACCTGGGTTTCGGTCATCTTCAGCCCCTAATATAAATTTAATATACGAACACCGGTTAAAATTATTGACAAATTATAAAGCTATAATAGCAAATTTTCTGTTGGTTCCTTACCTTAGCGGTTTGAGTATTAGGTCGAGTCTTTGTTTCAGTTGTACTGACGTGATTATGTATTGCACTGTCTATTTATTACCTGTGGGTGCGTTCACTGCTAGTTCAAATATATGTGTCAATAAATTACAACAAAATAGTTTACCTCATTTCCTGCAAAAAAAAATTGTTTATTTTTCCTGTCATGGTTGTCGAGTAATCCTAATGGCAGGGTTGCGGGACTCTACTGTATAATGCTTTCTGTGCATTTCAATTCATGAACGCCTATATATTTGTTGGAGGGGGGGGGGAAGTTGTTCACTTTCAGTAGGCTTTCATACTGCATTATTTTATTAATAGAAGCCAATCTAACATCAACTTCTCTAAAGATCGTGTTAAATTTGTTGTGGGCTCGAGGGTGGAATGTGAACTTCTTGAATACTGTTACTTTCTTGTTGGCTAGATCCGAGCTGAAACCATTGTTGTAATCTGTGGTTATGATCTGTTGGTATTTTGTTTTGAATTCAAAACTGTTCATAAGTATATTAACTAATCTGAAAATCAGGCTATTTAAAATGTAACGTTCACGTAATCTTGGATCGTACACATATTTTTAATATAGGCCAAGTTGTCTGTGTGTGTTTCTTTCGTGAAAATGACAAATCCAATACTGTAGAGGTTTATCATGATAAGAAATTTTCTGAGTTTCTCTGCCATTAATTTTATTAAGCTGTCTTGTAAGTTCTGTTCGAGTGAAAACTTACCGTATAATAGTAAAGTTGAGAGGTAATCCCATTCAATGTTATTAATTCATTATTTCACTGTGGTTTCTGTAAATAGTATTTATATTAAAGGAAAAGTAAACTAAAAATTCAGTGTCACTTTCTTCGTACGGATTGAAAGAAAATGTTTTTATTAAATGATATTCACTGTTAGAAATGTTTTATACTTTCACATTTAATCACAAAACGAATATGTTTATTGTAACGCGGTGGGCGCGTGACGTCACGCCTGACGAGTGCTTGGCTCAGTCTCGCCCGGTGAAAGACATTTCACAGCATTCTGTCTACTGTTACAGTTTTTTAGCGAGTACCTGTTCAAACAATGGTTTATTGTTGTGTTGTGGGGTGTACAAACTCATCGTCGAAGAGTGATAACACACTTAAAATATCTTTTCATCGATTTCCCAACAGAGATAAGTCACCCGAACGTTAATAAGCAATGGCTGATAAAAATAAAAAGAGAAAAATTTGTTCCTAGTAAATACAGTACGGTTTGTTCACAACATTTTGAAGGAAATGATACCGAGCTTTCGGTACAGTTACGAAAACAGTTAACTGGAGAAACCCCGCAATCTGTTTAAAAAAGAAGTGCTGTGCCATCACTTCTTTTGCGTGGGAAATCTGAAACACCGCCAAAGAAGAAAAGAAAATCGTCGTACTTGAGGAAGAAGGAAATGCGAGAGTTGTTGCAAGATTCGAACAGTAATCCATCAGTATCCGGGAATGGACAAATCATGAATGTGGAATCTAGTATTTATGACGAAAATTCAGTTTCTAACAGCGTAGGCGCTCAGTGTGAACTAGGAAATGAAACTTATGTCAATGTTTGCTCAGATTCATTGAATGTTTCTTCTAGAAATTGTGATTTAGATAGCTTTTTTAGCATTTCAGACATTTCTACTAGCGCAAAAGATGATTCTGAATCTGAAAGTGACTCTGTTCGTATCTTGAAAAATATTTTGTTTTTGAACTGTATTAGCTCTAAGTATTAACTGATAACGCCTGGCAACTAGTGTATCTTTATTTATAATAACGCTATCGAATGAGGCAGGTTGTGTTATACAGTCCACAACCCCCTTCTGTTCACAAATTACTTCAGAGTCCCAACAACACACACTCTCGTGGCCCTTTTTCATATGTAGGCTATACACAGCCCACATTCCGTATTTTCTTTTCTTCCTTGCAATTCTTTCAATAATTCCTTGTCATTTTCTTTTCGTGTGAAATTAATTTGTGAATACCGAGATTTGTCCTTATAAGGTAACATTGCAGACATCTCTATCAACAACAAACACAAATGAGACTTTGTGGTGTATAGAAACACAGGCGCGAGCATTACAGTAGCTGTTGTCCTGCCAGCGAGTTAGTCAGGAGTGACGTCACAGGAGCGTTTTACTTCACCCGTACAAGGAGTAATATTGGGCACCTGAAGTTCACGAGATCACCATTCGTTTCGTAATTCAAAGCTCCGTGCGATGAGATTAAAATAAGAAAATGGTATTTTTTTAGTTTACCCTTCCTTTAAGTTACAATGCAATAATCGTGCATTAAAATAAATCATATGTTAAATTTTTCTCTCTGAAGAAAAATGTGAATCATGATATTCCCCTGGAAAAAGTTTCTAACAGCATTTTTCTATACCGATCTCCTGTCCCAAATACATGTTAATTTTGCTGTTTGCAGTGTTATAAAAAGTTAATGAAGAGATCATGCTACAGCCAGTATGCTTAGTGCAGATGATTTTATTTTACTATATAGCTTATTTTTCCAATATTGTTGACAATGTAAGGGAAAAATAGCCTACCTCCTCTGAAACTTATCAGCTAGGAATCCCTTAATAATAACAAGACAAATTTTTAACACCATTTAGATGGTGCAACATTATTTTTACTGGTGTTATTAAAGCTGTGACAACACTAGAAGGCATTTCAATTCTTTTTGTTAAGCAGATAATTTCTGCTATTGCTTTGCCTTTAAAATGTCTATTAAATGCTTGTTTACATGAAGGTAATTTTCCAAGGAAACTCAAGGTGGCTAAAGTAATATTAGTTTTATTTAAGACTAGCTGGTGCCTACAGTTTCACCCATGATTTTTTTTAAATAATTTAGATTTTTAAAATAATTTACTTAACAATAATTTTTATTTATTTATTTTTACATATTTTTATTATTATTGCAAAATTATATGATTATTACAAATTAAAAAAATACAAATTATTATAAAATTGTTACAAATACAATTATAAATAATCTTGTAAATAATTAAAATGTAAAAACTGTTGTCGGGTTTCCAGTCGGGTAGTGAGAGAATTAAATCTTTGAAGATGACAATGCAGACAGTCGCCGAAAGCTTAGAATTTAATTCTCTCACTACCCGACTGGAAACCTGAGAGCAGTTTTTACATTGTATTCGTCGGTAGAACCTTCAAATTTTTAATAAAATCAGGTAAACTGACATAACATATTGCCAGTATGTTTTTGTTGAATCAATTATAATTGCAATTATGATATGCAGAAAATAAGTTTTTCTAATCAGATTAAAATCGACAATTTCAGCAGAACTAGCCTACAGATTTGTGATACCTTGACAATCGCGCACTCACATATAAATAAAAAATTAAATAAAAAAAACCTATGTCAAATCGGCCAGCTTCGGGATTTGAGCCGGGGACCTCCAGAATACGAGTCCAAGGCGTTACCATTTGGCCAACTCAGTCAGTTTGACGGTGTTGTTTAATAAGCATAAATGAAAGAATAGTGTTAACTGTCAAATTATACCGGTAGACAAAAATTAAAAAATATTTGACCTTTAAATAGTCGTTACTCTGGTACCAGTCAATCGATTAGGTCCAAAATGAATAGGCTTGTTGCCATGGATGTTATAAATGCGTATTCCAAATTTCATGAAAATCCAATAAAGCATATTTGAGTTATGGGGCCTTTTGTTATATAAAAGCATAAAAATGCACTAAATCGGGCATTATTCTGGTACCGGCCAACCGATTTGGTCCAATATCAACAGACGTCTTCCCATGGACATTATAAATGTGTATACAAGTTTCATGAAAATCCAATAAAACGTATTTGAGTTATGGCGCTTTTAAATAAAAACACTAAATTGGGTTTGACGCCGGTACCGGTGAACCAATTTGGTTCAATAGGGTTCTTCCCATGGACATTATAAATGTGTATACCAAGTTTCATGAAAATCCGATAAAGCGAATTTGAGTTATGGCACGTACAGACACACTGACAGACAGACGGACAGACATTTTTCGTCCCCCACACACAATCTCATAAAGTACCATACTGGCACTTAATAATTAAAATGTTACATTTATTAATATGGACATCGTTTTTACATAAATTGCATAAATTACTTAATTACATTGTTACTTTCAATGTTTGTTGTACAAATTACCGGTACAGCAAAATAATATAAAAGACCCGGTATTGTACAAAAAGAAACTATTTTTTTCTTTTAGAGCTTACGGATAAACTATATGAGTCCTTTTGTTTTTAGCTAAGATGTTCAGTTCGTTTTACTGTGCTGTTAAATCTTCGAGTTGTTACTCCAGATGGTTACTTTCTGCACTTTTTATTAGTGATATCTTCCATGTGAGAGCAGATGTTACAATTACATATTCATCCTGGCTTATTTTGGCCGATACAATTCGTTTATCTTTATTCTGTATGACATTGGTTATAAAGCGTCAGCCAAAGCCATAAATTGTGCATGTTATCAAAGCTATAAAAAATTGGCTACATGGCATTATTCTTGCTGAAGCCATTACAGCATGTAAGAAGAAGGGAAGAAGAAAAGAACATTGCCCTCAACTTTTCGATAATGACTGATCTATTTCATTGATGTTCTTCTTCCTCAGTTTGATATGGTAATCAGATCAAGGTTACCTGCAATTGATTTCGAAATCCAGTGCTAAAAATCACATTTTCTGCAAGGTTTTTGCTCATAACTCATGAACAAAAGTGAAAATTAAAAAAATGGGAATTGAGGTGCACCAGGACACCCTCCAGTTCAGTTCTCTGAATGCCCTAGATTAGTCTGGACATTGCACACAGACAGACAAACACTTCCTCTTATTATATAGAACTAGCATGTGCTCGCGGCTTCGCCCGTGATAATTATTTCAAAAATTAAAAATTAAGAGCATAACAGTTAAATTATTATATTTATTAACACCTAAATCACGTGGACTACATACCACAATTAGATAGGGTCGCCTGGTAAAAGTGACCTCAGATTCAAGTTCCTTGGCCCTGAATACCCCTGTATAGTGAGTTTCGTCCAAATCAAACAATGTTTGACCATATTTAGGCCTATATTGACTATCCCTCTGCCGTGTAGGTTGAAAATTTCATGTGCCTGCGGGCCTTGATATTCTAATCAAATGAATCGTCCAGGTTGGACTTACAAAATCAAGCGATGGCCCACAATAATTATTTCAAAAATTAAAAATTAAGAGCATAATAGTTAAATTATTATATTTATTAACACCTAAATCACGTGGACTACATACCACAATTAGATAGGGTCGCCTGGTAAAAGTGACCTCAGATTCAAGTTCCTTGGCCCTGAATACCCCTGTATAGTGAGTTTCGTCCAAATCAAACAATGTTTGACCATATTTAGGCCTATATTGACTATCCCTCTGCCGTGTAGGTTGGAAATTTCATGTGCCTGCGGGCCTTGATATTCTAATCAAATGAATCGTCCAGGTTGGACTTACAAAATCAAGCGATGGCCCACAATAATTATTTCAAAAATTAAAAATTAAGAGCATAATAGTTAAATTATTATATTTATTAACACCTAAATCACGTGGATAACATACCACAATTAGATAGCGTCGCCTGGTAAAAGCTACCTCAGATTCGAGTTCCTTGGCCCAGAAAACCCCTGCATAGTGAGTTTCGTCCAAATAAAACAATGTTTGACCATATTTAGGGCTTACAACATTCAAGCGATCGTGAAAGATTTATTTCCAAGGTATGACAAAAATAGCCAAAGCCAACTGTAATTGATTTGACATTGAAATGTATAACTGAAAACCGATGCTACTAAAACACAAAAAATGCAGGATTTTTGCCCGTTTTTCACTCATAACTCACGAACGAAAGCAAAAATTAAAATTCCGGCTTCGATGTGCATTTTCCGACCCTTCAGTCCACCTAGGTTTAAAATTTCAGATCTCTGCATTCAGTAGATTTCACTGGGCATCACGGGCGGACGGACAGACAGACAGACACTTCCTTTTATTAATATAGATGGTAGAGCTGTAAGGATGTTGGGAATTACATGCCCATTTCTTTGGTATCTGTTTTCTCTAAGATTTTTGAGAAATGTTTTAAAACCCAAATTTGTAATTATTTTGAATCCTTTCTAAACAATATGGTTTAAGATCTAAGTTATCAGCTTGTGATACTATTGAGGATATAAAGGTAAATAAATGGTGCAAAAGTACGTTGCACAAACTTTCTCACATATACGTGTTAAAGGCTAGCACAGAAAAAATTAAATTAAAAAGACAATTAAATTTTAGTATTATGAAGAAACTCGTGATTGGACGTTGGAGGTGTGACGTCTTACCGCTAGACGAGGGGTGGCTGGCTGACAAACCTTGCGGGAGATATAATATGCCACATTTTCGAAGCCTACAAAGAGTGTATCGTACATTATTCGAAAATGCAAGGGCGCTTCGCTACGGCTGCCGCCTCCGCTTCGAGCACTTAACTATGTGGTTAGTGTTATGCATTATTTAGCTATATGTTGAGGTGGATACAAGACACTTGCGACAATATACAAGGGCAGTTGGTCACTCTGCTTCGCTCAGAAACAAAATACATCACACAGTCCGTGCAAATGTGAATATCGAATGGGGGAGCTTAAGGGGCGACTTATCTTTGAATTTCGCCACTACAACTACTACTACTACTACTACTTAGGTTATATTGCACGCTTTAACTGCATGTAGGTCATATCACGTGTTTAGTATGTTTGCGTGAACCATTAGTCTATACCAGCGTTTCTTAACCTTTTTGAACCCGAGGACCTCTAAAATGTTTAAAAAACTTTACGGACCCCTAATTTTACATAACAGTGTTAAAAGTAGGCTATATGTAGGCCTATATTCTTAATATTTGGGGTATTAAAATATAGGTCGTTATAACGAAATACATTTTTTTTTTAATCCGACGGAAACACAGTTATTGAATTGGAATGAAACTATTGACAGTAAAATTATATTTGGAACAGACTTTAATATGTATTACCAATTTGATAATATAATTAGGAATTATGTTATTACTCACTTTTAATGAGACGGTTGAGCTTGTCACCTCTTGCAGAGTTCCTGGATATTTGGCTCATTATTAGTCAAATTTAGTCGAAGATCAGCAGATACATTAAGTCGGTTTCTGTATTATGTTTTCAGTTAAACGAGCGATGAAAATCCCTTCTCACAAAGATAGGTTGTTGAAAACTGCATGGCGCCTCTAATAACAAAATTCCGACGAAGTCTTATTTTTTAGACTGTGCAGTGCATCAGGGGTTTAAAACTGTGGTCCTTAACTGCAAAAGTAAGAAAACTTGCAATATGACCTGTATTTTCGAAAATTTTAAAAACTTTGACATCTAGTGTCCATTTTATGTGAAAAATTTCTACTTCTTTACTTCCCACTTGCTTTATGATAGTTTTAAATTAATTATGTCTGCGGACCATAGGTTGAGAAACGCTGGTCTATATTAACAACTAATTCGCGTCATGTTTCTATTGTTTAGTGATGTCTTTTTATGCGGTATTCAGTTTAAACGATTATAATATCCAGTGACATAGCGGCGATGAGTTATAGAAAATAAGCAAGTCCTACAAACTCGGCGTTCGCCTTTGCGAACGAGGAAACCCTGAAAAACCCAAGTCAATTTGGGCGGCCACGAGGTTTGATTTGAACTCAGGACCACTTCCCTGTTTGCCTATACCACCTCGCTGTAATTGGTTTTGGTGTGTTCATTTCGACTGAGCTAAACTGATTGCATTTCACAACAATAAGTACATTAGGCCTATAGTTTTCTTGTTACTAGGGGCAACAAAATGTCATTCATATTTTAATTGACATTTATGTTCTGAAATTCGCATTTAAGCTGTCCTTATTTGGTTTTTATCTTGATATCTATTAAATGTACAAAGAAATGTGTTAAACAAAAAATGTTCATTTTAAATTTTTCTACAACTTTACTGTGATAGGTTTTCATGTATCGCCTACTGTAATGGATATAATCTAGAAAAATTGAAAATGGATATGAGTAAAGTACCCCTTAAGTCATTTTTGCAGAAATACGGATATAGCCATTTTATTAGTCATAGATAAGAGTTTCCAATTTTAAATTTTTATTAAAATCGTTAGAGCCATTTTTTCACAAATCAATTTTTTTTTAAAAGTTTTCATGAAAAGTCCCCTTAATATTTCAGTTATAAAACTAAATTTCTGGGCGGTTCGACAAAATTTCGAAAAAGTGCTTAATTCAAAAAATGAAGTAAATACAATGAACCGTTTACCCGCTGTGCTTGTCCACAGACGGACAGATGGACAGACGGACAGACAGACGGACAGACGTCATTCCAAAAATACTTTTTTCGGTTTCTAGGCTTCATGAAACATGCTCTCCCGGTGTTATCTCGACTTCGATTTTTTGTCACGATCACAATACTTTCTCTATACTACGTATATGCGAGAAAGTAAAAGGTAAAGCAATCCCTGTATGGGCCATGGAGACCCCTAGGTGGCAAGGTTGTCAGCCCTATGCACTGGCCATTATTTTACCCCTGGAATACTCCTGGTACTCTTTTCTGTTAGAGGCTGAGTTGACTCCAGGGCTTCAGTGCCACCAGAAGGATTAGGCAAATTGAAAAATCTCAATGACCTCATCGGGAATCGAACCTGTGACCTTAGGGTTTGTAGCGCAGTGCCTTAACAACTAAACCACGGCATACCCCCATTGAGGATATAATTTTTGTTATTATATCTAACTTTGACAAAGGTTTAGTTACTTTTGCTGTTATGTGTGTTCGTTCTATTGGATAAGTTGAAATATTATGGTATTTTAAACTCTGAATTTAAATTTAAATCTTACTTTAGTAATTGCAAACAAAAGATGTCCCTTGAATACAGTGTTCTTCAGAAATCAGTACTCGGTCCTTTTTTTATTTTGTGTAATTGTTAATGATCTGGGTGTTAGAATGTTTCTATTAATTCAATAATCTAAACCTTCTAATGAGTAGCCTATGGCAATTGCTGAGGCAGCCTCTTCATACAACAATAATAATAATTTATTTCTGAATGTTCATAAAAACAAGAGTATAAATTTTTTGCTTGAAAAATAAAATTATTCTGAGGAAGAAATTGTCAAGTTACTTGGAATTGTCTTAAGACTGACTTGGACTGATCACATTGACCGTGTCTCCAAAAAACTGATCAGTTTATTATGCCAACTGATATATCCGAGAGACTTTATTCCTAGTCAACAACAACACACGACCGGGATTTAATAAGTTCTCTAATTGGAAGCATGCTCGAATGTCAATATAATTCTAATGATGTTATAAGTGGATGAAAGTTATATAAGGCTCTTAGGCCGGTATTCATAGTCGTAATAAGTCGTACTTATATCCAAGTCGTACTTTAATCTCGTCTTAAGTTGAGTTTCTGACACAAACAAGTCGGACTTATGACGTAGTTACTTTATAAAGTCCGACTTGACAAAGTCGAGCTTATTGTCGAAATAAGTCGTACTTTATCAAGTCAAGGGTCCCCCTGACTTATTTCAGTTTAAGCCAGAACCATGAATAGTAATTTTGATGATCTTGGCGAGTATTAGAAGAAACTCACGCCCCAAAGCGTTATTTGCAAAACATGATGAATCCATTAAAATTCTACAGTGACAATGAATTTAAAAAGTGATTTCGTTTCAAGCAGACACAATTTTGGAAATATCAATCGCCTATTTGTGTTGATAAATTTCATGTTATTTATCTCCTACGAGGGATTTGTATGTCGTGTATAAAATAATTCCACCTATTCCCTCGTATAAAATGTTTTTGTTAAAATATCAGCTCATAGCTTTGTCAAATCTAAAATTTATATTTGTCAATATTATAAAACATAATTAAAAATTATATCTGTCAATTTTATAAGATAATTTTCGTATATTGGACAACATTTTTCGGCTATTCAGCCATCTTCAAGTCCTTTTCTTTCACCAGGTGATCTTACTCTGTTGGTTAATCCATTACAACAGGTGGAATTATTTTATACACGACATCAATCGCCTATCTTTCTCTCTGCTGGCATTTCATATCGGCCCAAAGCTTCCTAAGCTGTTTTGAATCTCTCTAAAACAATAATTAATATCAAAATAAATACATAAGCGTACCGGTATTAATTCTGAACGATCTCGAAGCTAATATATACGCAGAATATTCTCAAAAAAACTATTAATTAGTTTACTTACACGCTGCATAATATGACTGGATGAATTGAATTCTTTGTTTACAATGTACAGAGCCATCTGTATTTTTATATCACGATAGCGAAATACATACTCAGTTGGCTTTGCTTTACATAAAATCTGAAAAAATCTTAAACACGATTGGCTAATTCAGTTGTTACGGCAGTGAACGTGTGATTTTTCATATTATTGAGTTCGACTTTAGTATGTAGAATAAGTAGAGCTTTATGAAGTCAGACTTAATGAAGTACGACTTTAAAGAAGACTATGAATACGAAAAACATATAAGTCGACTTGTCAAATAAGTTCAGCTTTATAAAGTTGGTTCTTAAGTCGCCGACTATGAATACCGGCCTTAATGCTCTATTTTGTAAAGTTTATACAGTTTGATGATAACAGTAATATCAATAACAGTGATCTGTTAAAATTTAAGAAACATTTTATAAAATTAATTTCTTTACAGGCCTACTGGTGATAGTAACAGTCAACTCAAATTATTCAATGCAATAGATAGATGCATATGCATTCATGAACCACAGATTATTGTCTCTGTTGGACATTAAGGGCAATCAGTCATAGGAGAGAGGTTCCATCTGGCGCTGTGAATTGAACTCTAGCTTAGCTCAGTTGGTAGAGCATTGGCTCGGATAGCCAAAGATCAAATCCCAGTGTCAGAGGAATTTTTCTCCTATAATATTATCGTTCAATGTAATAATTTAACAAGAAAACTTGCATTTAATTGTATTCAAAACAGATTTGATACCAAGGTTGCAATTGCTGTTTATGTATTGTACAGTCTGCAAATTATAACATTGTTTTATTATTATTAAATCTCCCAGAACAAGAGCCCTATATTACTATGGTATATGGGCTATAGTTACAGTATAAGTACATTAAAGATACAGAGAAATGTGGTAATAAACAAGAAACAAAAGTGAACATATATAAAAACTTACAGAGTTACCGATACATTAAATAAAGCTCATAGAGAGTATTGAGATAATTAATCACAATGTTTTGAATATATTGTTTACAAAATGTTTCAAATTCTGTAAAACAGCATTGGTTTTTAAAAGTCAATCATTGGATAACCCAAAACCTTATTGCACTTAGTTAAATGGTTCATTAGTACGTGTTGCTTCAAAGTGAAATGGGCAGTCTAAAACAAGATGCTCGACAGTTTATTCATCATGTCCACATGCACAGATGTACTTGTCCATAGAAGGGACATGTAATTTTTTAAGATAAATATTTAAATTTACTATGCCTCAAGATAAATTGAGTTACTATGAACAATGGTTCATAAGTGTTTCATCAGCAGTCTGTTGTGAACTACAGGGAAGTAAATCACTCTTGTAACTGCGCCATTGATGTTGTTAGCCCAAAGCAAGGACCATTTATTTAACAGAATAGCTTTCAGTTCCTTTTTCACATAAGACATGGGATACTTCATATGTTTTATTATTACGTACCAGTAGAGTACTTCATGTGTGGACAGGAAATGTCTGTCCGTCCATGTGTCTGTATGTGTGGTAACTCAAATACGCTTTATCGGATTTTCATGAAACTTGGTACAGGTAGTGCCATGGTTTTTGGCGTATGGAAATTTTAATGGACAGCTATGGTGCGAGTCACTTACTTTATCATGGTCATGGTTTGGTCTGAGGGGGCGTGATGGCAGTATCAGAGGAGGGGCATGATTCCATTAGAACCGGTGTGACACACAGGCTGAAGCTCGAAGAATGATGGAACTTGATATTGGAGATGTATAAACACACTGCTCGAGATGCACTGTAACGTAATCCAATGTTTTGCTTAATCAGCACCATGTGCGTATGTGATGAAAGATAACATTATGAGGAGGCTAGCTACGCCCTCAAGGGCATACACCAATATTCCTGGTGAACCCAGGGGCTAGCTGGCTAGCTACGCACTCAAGAACATATGCAAATATCGCTGGCGAGGCCTATATACACATTTATTACATCCCTGGAACGAAGCCTATTCATTTTGTACCAAAACGGTTGACTGGTACCGGAGTAAAGCCCAATTTAGTGCCTACTTTATGGTAATATATTAGACAGAATTTATCAAATGCAAATCAGTTCTCATGACATTCTTTTACAGTGTTCATATATGGCTTTGGAAGTTGCAATGCAATTAGCTTTGACAAATAGCACTACCCACATATTCCTTCACACATGCTTATCAAACTTTAGACCTTTGTTTTTTTGTAAGCCCTGCTTAATGAATCGATCTGGAGCTTAACTCGGAATTCGATTACAAAAATAACTTATTTTCTTTATTATTATTATTATTATTATTATTATTATTATTATTATTATTATTATTATTATTATTGTGTTGTTATCTCCTTGTGAAATACCACTTTTACTGATACAAAAACATTTAAAGTTGACACAAAATAATTTAATAATGCTGCAAATGGAATTTACAAATCATTGGCCAACACAATTTTCTTTCTTCCCAGGCCTTGAAAATTTGGGATGGCCCTGCCTAACAATCTTTTCTTTATTTTAAATGTATGAAATGTATTTTCAGCACTCCCTCATTTTAAGCCATGAGTCGCAAATAATGTCCACTGTGTTCAACTCTGGGATTAGATCATTGTTCTTCAACCTACGATTTTCAATTGTTCAGTTCTGCCTGATCTAGCTATAGCCTGATGGAATCAAAGCTATAAGAATTAAAATTTCTAGGCCTTAGTTATAACATTACTAGGTTAATTAGTGTCACATACCTCTAGAGTTGGCCAGAATTTAACTTTAGCTTCCTTGGCAGATTCCCCTAACGTCTTCCCTTCTAGCAGACTCATTCCAAAGAAGAACGACACCATAGCAAAAGGACCATAACTCACTTGCTCTACAAGTGCCTGAAACAAAACAAAAAAATAATCAAGCAATAATTTGATGTACAGATTGATTTGATTGATTGATTTATTTATATCTGAAAACCATACAAGGTATAAGAACATGTCAACTACTAAAACTATGATAAAAACTCCACTTTTGAATTTGGAACATTAAAATTTCATGGAGCTTATATCGAGGTTAACAAATTCCTCAATCATATAAATGGGTCTGTCCACCATCCAATCCCTTGAGAGATCCCCTGGAGCAAAAGATAACTTTTACCTTTACTAAGAAAAACACACTGGATAGAAACTATTGGTCATATGGTACACTATACTTAGGTACACTATACTTAGGGACTGGCATTTTAAACCAAACTTCAATTCTTTATTCACCATAAAAAAATTAGTGGGCTATGATGGGTGGTATGCATAAAATCGTAGTGAATGCTTTTACTTTACATATAGGAAAAGATAAAAGGAAAGGAAAAGCATAAACTTCATAATGTATGCATAAACGCGATTCTTCTGCTACAAAGTGGATGCTGGCATACCGTAGGTTTTACTCTGTGAAAATAATGGGTTTTGCACCCTTCGGACATTTCTGTTACTATTTGCGACTACCTGAATGCTGAGCACGATTATGATTGTGACAAAAAAAACATTAACCATAAATTTCATTATTTTTTCTAGTTTCTAAATTCCCCATCACAAAGTCCCCATGCCAAAGTCGTGATTTCGCTAGCTAAGCAAAAGGTTTCTCGTGAGAACAAATGGCTGCGTTTATGAGTATTTGAAAAAGGAAAGTCTAGAAACCTTTGTTCGTGGAAAGAAATTTTATCCATACATGGGCTTTTCCATAATTTTATTCATTACAAAAGCGACTGCCCTTTGAAACAGCGCTCTGGTGAACCCCTATTACTTCACCTATTCCATTCTGAAATCCTAAGTCTGCCACATACCTCAATGGAATCATTTTTGTTTGGAGGTTAGGGCTGCTCCTTGTCTTTCGCCGCTATAACATATAAAATAATCACTCAACCATTCAACATTTTCTTTCCCAAATCTATCAAGTTTCATATAAACAGTAACTGATGGCGCTCTTTATACTTCCTTTTATGTCTTATTTGTAAAAACGCAGCCAGTCAAATTACCACCAACCATACACTAAGCAATCTAAGCCAAGCTAAGATTTTTTTAGTATAAAACCTACAAAGCAGAGTTCTATACTACATATTATGCATACATTTCATAAGACTTGAAGGTAAATCTAATCATGGTCAACACTATCAATTTTTTTGCTAAGAGGAAAAGCTTTTCCTAAGGTTTTTATTCATAGAAATCTTAGTACTGCTTTGGAAAAGTGTAGTAAAAGTGTCTACCATTTTATGCACACCACCCATTATATAGTGCACTGTAACTATTTTACCATTTTAATGTTAAATAATATTTATTATACTTATGACCCTAGATACAATATTTAGAACACTATAACAAAATCAGTCTTACTAATCCCAACAGGCCTTTTTCTAGTGTTGCTTATGGCACTTCCTTGTTTTTGTGTTAAAGAAAATAAATATGTTTACCGGTACTTATTTCAGTTTCTTAGAGAGTTCAAGCTAGCATAACATTGTTTATTTTACATACTATTGGGAAACAAATTTGCGATCTTTGGTATAAAAGGCAGAGACATTTTGTCAAAGAAAAACATCACATTAATGATTGTGAGTATGTTTACACTTGTAAACCACTCCATAAAACTTTAATTTTCTAACAAACAAGAGTCGGCCCATCCTTTTTGCAGCCGGCTGTACATATTTGATAAACCGAAAAACTGAAAACATGACCCTCAGTTCCAATTAGTTTGGAAAACTGATGTTCTACAGTAACTAAAATTCTCTTCAAAATGCACCATATTCAATTTAATTGTACAGTCGGTCAAATAAAAAACGTCGGGACTCATATTTTAATGCATTAGTTCACAAGTTTTCTACGTATAAAAGACATAAAATTCAAGTCATTCTCGGAACATATGAGGCCATGCGACAGGAGGGAAAAAATGAACGCGGAAAGTGCAACACACGATATTCAACTTAATATATTGTCATAATTCATTTTGCTTTGTGTCATGGCGCCACATACAAATGCTAGCTTGAGAAAAAGTGTAGTTAGGGCTGTAATTGACCTGCATTTTTCGGCCTCTGAAGCAGCGAGAAGGTTCCATATTTATGAAAGAGCAGCTCAGAGGTGGGTACTTCAATATAATGCGACCGGAAATTTTCATAGGAATCGTGGATCCGGCCGGCCGCGTATTTAGACGCTGGAGCAAGATGCTCGATTGGTCACAGAAGTTGAACGTAATCCGTTTCATACTGCTGCATCCATGAAAGCTACTGCTCAATTCCCTGGCCATCTTTAAACCATTAGGAACCGGGTATGTTTCTTAATAATTTATGCCACAGATACGCATTTGTTGTAAAATCATACTTTCTTTCTTGCTTTCTTTTGTGTGTGTCCAAAATTCGACACCAACAATGATAATTCATTATTATTATTATTTAGTATTCTGCCTAGTGGCAGGTCCATGTCTTCGTACAGAGAATTTCTGACGCCAGTGTTCCCTATCTCCAGCTTCGTCCTTCAATCTGCTGTATCTCCTCCCATCTTTCATGTCATCCAGATGTTGTATTCTTCTCCTTCCTCTTCCAGCAGTTCCTTTGATCTTCCCTTCGATGACATCATGTATGAGTCCCTCGTGTCTAAGTATGTGTCCGATCCAATTGGCTTTCCTCTGAATAATTGTATTCAGAATAATTTTCCTCTCTCCTACCCTTCTCAGTACTTCGTCATTTGTCACCCGTTCTGTCCACTTGACCTTCTCTATTCTCCTCCAGCACCACATTTCGAAGCTTTCTAGGTATTTCTTCTCCCTCTTTCTCATGGTCCATGTCTCTGCTCCGTACAGTGCAATGCTCCAGATGTAGCACTTCACCAGTTTCTTCCTTAGTTCCAAGCTCAACTTGCTGGTCAGTAGAGTCCTCTTTTTGTTGAATGCGGCTTTGGCCATGGCGATTCTTGTTCGAATTTCATTCGTGCAGTGGGCATCCTTTGTCAGCAAGCTTCCCAAGTACTTGAACTGCTTCACATTCTCCAGTTCTTGATTGTCGACAGTTATCCTCAAGGGTTTCTCTCGTTTTGATATTCTCTTTACTTTTGATTTTTCAATGTTAATTTCCATGCCATATATCCTTCCTGTTTCCACTAATCTGTTCATAATGTATTGCAGTTGTCTTTGATTCTTGGCGAACACTACCAAGTCATCTGCATACTTGATGGTGTTGATGAGGCGTCCTCCTATCCTAAAGTTTCTGCATCCTTTCAAAGCTTCTCTTGCCAGCCAGTCTCCATACAGGTTGAAGAGACTCGGTGATAGACAACACCCTTGTCTGACTCCTCTTCCTATTTCCACTCTGCTTGTTTCTCCGTGTTTTAGTCGTACTTTTATTCTTTGTCCCAAGTACAAGTAATTCATTAGAAGTAATTATTATGTTATTCCAGTCATTACCACGTTTGAAAAAATAAACATAAATAAAAATAAAAAATATACAAGAACCCACTACGGATCGAACCCTGACTCCACAAGTTCAATTCCGATGTCTTGATCATTACACTATTGCAAACACATGAGAATAACCTACATAATTCTCATGAGATTGTAATATCCAAGCTTGAAAATACGATTGAGCCAAAGTTATTGATTTTGCACTACAAGTACCGGTATTATAAAATAAAATCTTTAAAAAATGCTCCTTGAATAAACATATTCTTCGCAAATTTATTCATTATTAATATTATAAGAACTTGGACGCAAGAATATGGCGGATTTGAGGCATACATATAGTCACAGCCTTCTACATATGTTCTGACTAAATAATCAAGAAAATACATGGATAGGCAAGAGGCATGTGTGAACCTAAACCTTAAGTCTTCCTGTACATGCTTGATGTTTTTAGCTTAAGTTTCTTAAAATATGGTGTAGATTTTATTCAAGGGCCTCTTACAAATCATATTAATACATGCATTTTACAGTCTGTTTTTCCCAAAGATCTCAAATTTGTTAGAGTAAGACCTATATTTAAGAAAGGTGACAATTCTAAGTATGAAAGCTATAGACCCATTTCTATAATACTTGCTATTGTAAAAGTTTTTGAGACAGTTATTAATAATCAGATTGTGACCTACTTCGAGAAAAATAATTGATTTAGTAGCTCCCAGTTTGGTTATCGAGCTGGATTAGGTACCCCAAAGGCTGCAACTGCACTTATAAGAAAGTGCCATTAGCTTACTAGATAACAGGGATTTAGTGAACCTTAAACTCTATGATTTATCTAAAGTGTGTGATACAGTGCCTCACAGTCTGCTTAATTGAGTGGCTTTGATTTTATGGTTTTGAAGAAAAGGCTGTTTTATTGATACAAATTATATATAAGCAATACATTTTAAAAGAAGTGGTTTATGACAATGAGTCAAATTTTCTACCTATTAATCATGGAGTGCCTATTGGTCCTATTTTATTCATTATTTATATTAATGACTTGTCCTACAACATATCTGGTCCATCTGTTAAAAGTTTTCTTTTTGCTCATGACCTTATCATTAATTCTTTTAATTCAAAATTGTTCCATGAAATTAACTCATTAATTGAAAATGCATCAGGCATTATACAAGAGTGGTGCAGAGATGCCAACCTTGAAAGGTGGTTATCAGTAGTGTGAGTCTAATCGGATGGTGGGGGACTCGACGTCTCGGGCAAATTAATATATCCAATTTCAAACATCAACATGTACTAAATACAGGCCTATAAATTTACCATGTCCTACATGTTTAACCGAAAAATCGCAATTACACGTTTCACAAAATACGTGATTTGGTGAAATTTTTTAAGGTCCGAGGCAAGGAAACTGCTTTCGATACTGCTGATTTGCCGCAGTTCGTTTTTGTCCAACAGACTTGTCATTGGTTTTACGTTTATACGACATATTTCCTCAATGTTCTACTTGCACTGCTACACTCAATAAAACTTCTAGCAAGCAACGATGTTGGCAGTCTTCAGCGGCATTAAGCTATGGTTTGTCTACAGCGTTCATCGCCGGCGATGTGATAATAAAAATAGAGGAAAAATTTTAGCACCAAACACGTTATAAATACAATGTAAGATATAACATCTTTGCTTAACACACACTCACGTCAAAGATTGTAGTGCCCAATGTCGCCAACACAACGGGTGTTTTCTTTTACAAACTATTTCTCACGATAACAGTTGGCATCTCTGCTGACACATTAACTTTTTTTTATATTCGCGGGAGAAACGAACAATTTTAAAAATAGATATTGGGATTCGTAAATTCTGTAATATTCAGTTGAATTTCCGTATTGCCGTAGCATATTTACGAAAATCGTAGAAATTACGGAAATTCTGTAGCAGTTGGCATCTCTGCTGGTGTATAGCTAATTTGCTCTGTATTAACACCGATAAAATTCAGAATCTAGATATTGAGTATGGTAATGGAGGACAATTAAATAACTTACTGTAACTGTAAATTTTCTTGGCTTTTCAATTGAATCGAGATTAGAATGGAACAAACATATACGGTGGACAGCTTGGCATCCAAGATGTGCACAGGAATTTATTTATTAAGAAGATTGAGAACATGTGTGAGCTTAGATGTTTTAAAAACTGTATATTTCAGTCAATTGTGCACAGTCACTTGTCATATGAATGAATGATTTATTCTTGTATCTGAAGTTATATAAATGATCACTCCTGGTGTTACAGGGGTGTCTTCATATATAAAAACTCAAACATCGGAAATCAGTACTAATACTAATAAATGTTTACCTTGCAGGTAGGCTATATCCATTTACCATTTTTACCTAATTTCCTCTAAGCAATTAATTTGTTTTTCCCACTTTATTTTAACTATAGTATAAACATTTCCCAGTTCCTTTAGTGTTTTTGTCACAATTAATTTCTTATATGCCACTTCTTTATTTAACTTTAAGAATTTTTTATTTAAAAACTTGAGTTTTAGTGTTTCAGTTTCAGGACAACTTAAAATTATATGCTCTGCATCTTCATTACTCAGACATAATGGGCAACGACCTTTTCTCGAAATTTCTTCTTGCCCCTCTAAGCTTCCACATCCCTAATCTCCACCATGCCAGCCCAGATTTTTGTTTCTTTGAGCAATCATTCACATAATTTTCCATACCCCACATTTTGATGTAGAATACTAAGGATTTCTTTTCCCTCATTATGGCAAAATGGTTCTGCCTTTGTAAGTCATTACATCTTTTAATAACTATTTTTGAAATCACATTGATGTTTTTCCCCCTCGTTCAATACTGAATTCCATATCCCCTTTAATCCTATCTCATGTCTCATCTAATGTTTTCCTAATGTACTGTATTCTGTTTTGTACTGTGCCTTACCTTAAAAACTGCTGCACAGTACGTTAAAACACTTTTCCGATCATATAAAACACTTTTTCTATACATTCTGCGAGTATGTGAGTTAGAATAGTAAGGTTAACTATGTTTACTTCTTGGCTTGAAATAGATGTATGAATTATTCTATTACGACGCTGTGACGTCGTCAGTAAATTTTGTTTATGGCGCTGATGTCGCATCACATGGTAGGAGTAGGGGGGAAGAGAGGTTTCTTGTTAGCATCAAAATATTAGTCTCGTCACTCTTCTTTCTCCCGCTATCGTCTGATCTTCTCCTTCATTTCCGGACTGTGTACGTGTGTTCTTCGGATGCATCATGGTGAATGGAGTTACGCTTGCTTCACGTTGTTTGCCGTCATACTGGTTATTGTAAGTAGTGGATTTGATTCATATAACTATCTTATATTATTCTGGAAATCTTCTACATGCAATCGCCAGTATGGCCCGCTTTGCCGTGAACCCAGCATAACACGTATAAATCTGGTGTGAGTGTATATTCTTTTTCTATCTTTCTTTTCTCCTTTCTTTCTTTCATCAATTTCAACAGTAATAACCATGGCACTTAATCTAAATTTAAAGGTTCTGTAAATAAAGAAAGTCAATTTGTATATATTGTTATTAAGCATTGTTGTACAGTAATTTGTTATAATTAAAATTGTTTGTGGAAACCTAAATCTTTAATTATGCGGGCCCTTAAGTTCCTTTAGCATGTTTTCCATGTATATTCAGAATGATTTTCTATATTGGCTTTTGTATAGCACCAGGATTTTCTAGGGTGTTATGGCCAAGTACGTTACGGGTTGGGTTTTGACTTGGGACTTAATAATTATTTTGATATTTTTGGTATTTCACTGCTACTTCTCAGACAGGTCCCTCACCATAAGTAAAATTAAATAAGAACCCGTAGCAATTGGTAGCAGTAGCTTCGTATTGAATTTTCTAAATTTTCGTATGGTAGCGACCATACTATTGGTTTCCACTTCATATTTTGCTCTACTACTTATGGGATTTTCTAGTTTTTGCTATCTGCCACCCCTTTTTGTGCCATTTTTTGCATTCTTCAGGATTATCGTTAATTCAGACCTTTTGTTTTTCATATCTGCGTGTGTGCCTTTGCTTGTGACCTCCATTGTCACGCGTGGAGACTTTGACCTTCAGAGCTATTTGTGTCTACGACCTTGGCCTTCCATGCAACTCCGGACTAAGTATCAATTCGGGGGGGAGATTCTCTCCCAGTTCGAGAATATTTACTTGAAATTTCGACAGTTAGTTTTTTCTAATATAAGCCTATTGCTCTTCAGTCTATATTTCATTGCTCATATAATTTTTCTTTTTTCATATATTATGGCTCGTGAGACGGTTGTGTTCGATCTTCTGAACCATGAAGAATTGGTCTACGAAGCTACAGTTAGAGGGTTGCCAGAAGCCAGTAGTCTTCCCGTGGATACACTTCTCCTTAAAGTGAGGGAGTTATCTGAACAGGATAACGTAGCCAGCAAATATGTCATTCCTGAGGTACAAACTTCTACGTTTCAACGTTTGCTGGAACAAGTGTTGTTCCAGGTTACAGAAGCTACTTCTGAACTTCAGCTCACTTACACCGAGAGTAAATATAACAGGTATTTCACCAAAATTAATCATTATATCAACCGTATAAAAGATTACTTTGCTAAATTTCCAGAATCCAAACATACTGAAATTCTTCAACAAGTTCTATTAAATTTGGAAGAACATAAAAAGAGTTTGATGATGCTTAAGCAAAGATCTAAAGAAGTAACTTCAGTCACTGTGCCTTCTCAAGAATTAACTTCAACACTTACTGCTAATCCGTTAGTCTCTGTACCTTCTGTAGAATTAACTTCAACACTTACTGCTAATCCGTTAGTCTCTGTACCTTCTGTATCTTCTGTACCTCATGCACCCTATGCTAGCGATATGACAATTAGTCTTGGTACTCCTTCTACATCGCAAAATCTGAGCCAACCAAGTAATTCTGTACTTTCCACTTTTTCTAAATTACCGAACCCTATCATGACTTTAATTCAAACACAAGAAAGGTTTTCTGTTAATACCCCAGAAGATATTATGTCATTTCTTTACTTACTGCAAGATATGCAGGTAAATAATGTTTCTTTAAATATTCCATCGGTGAGTCTTTTCCAAGCTTTACGTCCGTATACTTGTGGGCTACTGACGCAGTACTTAGCTCAAGCTATTCAACATCAATTTACCATTCTCCAATTGCATAAGTTTATTATTAATTCTTGTGTGCCACAACGCCTTATGGGAGTTTTAGAGCAACAATATTTCTATAGAACACAGAGGGAAGATGAAAATTTTTCTGAATTTATTTGCAATATAAAGTTGCAGGTACGCACGTTATTATTACCCCATTCGGAAGAATATGTAGTCCGCACTATTGGTTTAAATTCAGTACATTCCGAGGTCAGATCTATTTTTTTGGGAATTTATCCGCCTAGGACTTTTCAACAACTGGATCAAGTTGCTTTAGGCCTTAACGATATACTGTTCGCTCACCCTACTTCTCAAAATTTAAATATTGAAGTACCTCAACTGCCTGAACCGCAAGCCACACCAGTAATAAAATGTTATTATTGTCATAAACCAGGCCATTTGGAAAGAAATTGCTTTAAGAAACAGGATATGTTGCGACAACAAAACTTGAATACTAGACCTAGGCCTATTTCGAATTCTAATGGTAATAGGGGTCAGAATTTTCTACATCCCAATGTTTCTCAACCTCCTGCACAAAGAAGACCCACCTGTACATATTGCTATAGAGTAGGCCATTTAGAACAGAACTGTTTTCAGAAAGCGTCAAGGAACAATAGGTCAGCACCACGTTTTCAAAATTCCCATCCCTCTTGACTAGATGTACAAAAACCTGACGTTTCACCAACAATGTGTGCGATGCCGAGTATAGACCTCCCATATGTAGATATTATTGTTAATACTGTTCATTCATGGGGACTTATAGATTCTGGGAGTAGCCTTTCCTTAATTAGTGAGCAATGTTTTTCTAAATTATCGTATAATTATTGTATAATACTACAGCGTTTTGAAATTTATGGTGTATTTATTTGGTAAATTCCGTGGACTAGAGGTTTTGAACAGGAAGGCTGCCCCTGCTCACCACTTCTACTCTACCTATGAATTCTATACACCATCTTATTTCTCTAATCATTTGGAAAATTTTGAAATATGTACTATCTCATTATATGGTGTTATTTTTATAGCCATTGTTGGTACATATATTTCTTCTTGCTAGATTGTCTAAATTTGGAATTTGTATTGTTCATTATATCCACCGGTGGATAACAAAAAAGTGCGTAACAAAAAACCTAGGTAATTAATAAATTAGTGGATGTATTGATAAAGTAGTAGCTAAATTCATAAAATTATATAAAGAATTGCATATAGAAATAACAAATAAATAATACATGTATTGTTAAAATTTATGATTATATTAATTGTGGTGTATTTGTATTTTTCACTATATTTTTGGGCATTTGTAGTCAATTTTTTCATTAAATTTATTATTGTCATCATTTAACATAAACAATCCAAAATTTCAGTATTTTCATTGTACTTTCTCACCATACATATTTTCATTATCATATAATTGTATCTCAATTCTATTTTTGTCCTCTGGCAATTTTTTCTAGTTTTGAAAACTTATAGTTTCAAATCTGTTCATTTTGGTTTGCCAGTTGTAAGTAGTTCTGATTTTCCTTTTTCCATATTTGGAAGAAGTTTAAAAACAAAAAAGGCATATATACTGTATGGTAGAAATACAGATATATGAGAATCTGTTTGAACCTAACTTTTCATAGGCCTATATGCTTCATAATTCTAATTTAATAAGTAAAGTTATAATAATTGTCAAAATGAACAAAGGTGCCACATATTTAGAATAATTGTGCCATTACAAATTTATATGAAGAGTTTAAATATATAGAATATTAAAATTAGTAAATTATTGTAAACTTGTGACCCTATTTCAAGCCATATATTTAATTCAAAATTAGCATAAGGTTTTTGCTTTGTAATAAATTGGGTTAAAATAGTTTGTTTAAACATTTTTCTATGGAACAAAATCTGCTCGCAGTTTGTTTGCATTTACAGTAACAATACCCCGTGCCAGAAGAAGTCTCAAGTTGTGCTACACTACTGCTGTTGTGAAAAGACACTGTATATGCAGTACTTGCTACATGTGCTAGAAGATTCAAGAGGATCTGCTCTGCATTGGGAATGATCATCCCAGTTTGTTTTGACCTGCCTATTGGTTGGGTCCGGTATTGTTGGATCACCTTGAACATCGCACCTTCAGCAATCAACAACCTGCTGTCTGAATGTATTGTATGCATGAACTCACACACATAATACCATATAGCTGGACTATTACTTAGCACTATATGTTTTTCTGCAAAGGAATTTGGACATTCTTGCAGGGAAATTCCTGTGTGATCATTCGCAATATTCATTCTTGCATTCTCTACATAGCACTATTCTGAGACCATGTACTCTTTCTGACAGACACTCTGAAAATTTTGTGGTGGTGCTTGTTTCGGCGGGGGAGCTGTACTGTGCCTTACCTTAAAAACTGCTGCACAGTACGTTAAAACACTTTTCCGATCATATAAAACACTTTTTCTATACATTCTGCGAGTATGTGGGTTAGAATAGTAAGGTTAACTATGTTTACTTCTTGGCTTGAAATAGATGTATGAATTATTCTATTACGACGCTGTGACGTCGTCAGTAAATTTTGTTTATGGCGCTGATGTCGCATCACATGGTAGGAGTAGGGGGGAAGAGAGGTTTCTTGTTAGCATCAAAATATTAGTCTCGTCACTCTTCTTTCTCCCGCTATCGTCTGATCTTCTCCTTCGTTTCCGGAATGTGTATGTGTGTTCTTCGGATGCATCATGGTGAATGGAGTTACGCTTGCTTCACGTTGTTTGCCGTCATACTGGTTATTGTAAGTAGTGGATTTGATTCATATAACTATCTTATATTATTCTGGAAATCTTCTACATGCAATCGCCAGTATGGCCCACTTTGCCGTGAACCCAGCATAACACGTATAAATCTGGTGTGAGTGTATATTCTTTTTCTATCTTTCTTTTCTCCTTTCTTTCTTTCATCAATTTCAACAGTAATAACCATGGCACTTAATCTAAATTTAAAGGTTCTGTAAATAAAGAAAGTCAATTTGTATATATTGTTATTAAGCATTGTTGTACAGTAATTTGTTATAATTAAAATTGTTTGTGGAAACCTAAATCTTTAATTATGCGGGCCCTTAAGTTCCTTTAGCATGTTTTCCATGTATATTCAGAATGATTTTCTATATTGGCTTTTGTATAGCACCAGGATTTTCTAGGGTGTTATGGCCAAGTACGTTACGGGTTGGGTTTTGACTTGGGACTTAATAATTATTTTGATATTTTTGGTATTTCACTGCTACTTCTCAGACAGGTCCCTCACCATAAGTAAAATTAAATAAGAACCCGTAGCAGTTTCGATTACCATTATCATTCAATTGGGAATGGAAGCAGATTTTCACTATAACTTCATTATCTTTTTCCCAGATGTATCTGTAATACCTTCAAGATTGAAGTGTTTGCAACGATATACAAGAGTGAATAATGATGAATTCAAGGAAAAGAGAACAGAGGTCTATAGATTATGTAGAAAAAAAGAAAAGGGAAGCTATGAATAAGAAAATAGATGAAATTGCTCAACATTATAATAAGAATGAAAGTAGGAAATTTTATAGAAACTTAGTGAAAGAACTCAGCAATTCAACCCAAAGATTATTGCTTGCAAAGATAGCCAAGGTAATGTTATAGTTGACAAGGAGGAAGTTATGGAACAATGGAAGGATTTTTTTAAGAGTATTTTAACCAGAAATGACAAACAGCAAGATCAACCATACTATACAGCAGAGCCATTCATTGAAGATCCTTCTTATGAAGAAGTAGTCTATGTGATTCAAAAATTAAAGAAACATAAAGCACCAGGGATGGATGGGATCACAGCTGAACTGATTAAAAATGGGGGAAAAAGTGTTTATCAAAGAATATACCACTTAATTAAGATGATTTGGACTGAGGAAAAGATACCTGAAGAGTGGACTCTTGGAATAATTCAACCTATTTACAAAAAAGGGTGATAAACTGCTATGCTCTAACTATAGAGGGATAACTTTACTAAACATAACATATAAAATTCTATCTGGTGTAATATATAATAGACTGGTGGTTTACTCTGAAGAAATACTTGGAGAATATCAATGTGGATTCAGAGGTAGCCGTTCAACAACAGATCATATATTTTCATTAAGACAGATACAAGAAAAAGCATATGAATATAACATTGATCTTTACAACCTGTACGTAGATTTTAAACAAGCGTTTGATAGTGTTAATAGAGAAACCATGTTTAACGACTTAAAGCTATTAGGTATACCAACAAAATTTATAAAGCTTGTCCAGGCAACTTTGGCTGGTTCCAAAGCTGTGGTAAGAGTGGACAATGAATTCACATCCTCCTTCCAGATTAATTGTGGAGTAAGGCAAGGGGATGCACTATCTGCTGTATTGTTTGATCTGGTCTTAGAAGCAGCTCTCAGGAAAATAAATGTATCTGGTCACATAGGTATAAAATCTGCTCAAGTGTGTGCCTATGCTGATGATATTGCTATTATTAGCAGAAGAGTAACAACTCTAAAGGAAATAGGAACTACACTGAATAATGAAATACAAGCCAGGGGAATGGAAATAAATGAAAAAAAGACAAAATATATGGAAGTGAGAAGAAATTCAAATAATAGTGGGCCTAATGCTAGTCTGAATATCGAAAATTTCAGGTTTGAAAGGGTGAATGAATTTTCCTATTTAGGATCACAAATAAATCAAATAAATCAGGTTTCAGAAGAAATCAAAATCAGAGTACTTAATGGAAATCGCTGTTACTATACATATGCCAGCTTGATGAGATCTAGAACTTTAAATAGGGCCATGAAAATGAAAATATACAAAACGATCATAAGACCTGTTGTGACATACGGAAGCGAAACATGGACAATGACAGACAAAGATGAACAAATACTTAGAATATTTGAACGTAAGATTATAAGGAAAATTTATGGCCCCATAAAAAATGCTGATGGAACTTGGAGTATCCTAATGAATATGGAAATTGACAGGATTATAAAAGGAGCTGACATTGTAAGATTCGTGAAAAGCAGGAGAATAGCATGGTTGGGACATACATTAAGAATGGAGGATGACAGAACACCTAAGAGGATAATGAACTGGAAGCCAGAGGGCAGAAGACTAAGAGGTAGACCACGAATCCGATGGATGGATACAGTAGAGAGCGATTTGAGAATAATGGGAATAAGAGGATGGAGACGGCTAGCAGAGGACAGGACTGAATGGAACAGAATTGTTGAGAAGGCCAAAACTCACCCTGGGTTATAGTGCCAGATAAAGAAGAAGAAGATCTGTAATACCTTAATATTTTGCTTAAAATTATGCCCATACTACTGTCATATCCTAATTCATATCAAGCTGCTTCATTTGATGAGTATCTTGGTACCTGCAATATTTGTTTGCAGAACCTGGCTCTCATTGTAGGCCTACTGGTATCCATATATTTCTAAAAATTCCTTTCCCCCCACACTTCACTTCCATATAACATTTTCATTTAACTAATGCTCTATATATCCTATTTAACATTTTGAATCTACTTTTGGGTAGTCTGGTTGAGCACACATGTCATATGGAACTTTGCTCTGGGGTTATCAGGCTATTCAAAGTATAGAAAAAACCTATATGAAGATAAGTGTGCATCTACAACAATTTCTTTCAACTTTAAATTACCGGTAATGCAGGTTAGGCCTAATTACTACACCTACGCAACTATTTTTCGACCATTTGATGTAATCTAAAATTCCTACAACTACCGGTCTCAACTTTTAAGTGTTAATAATAATGTTACTAAATGTAAATGTAAATGTAAATGAAATAATTGTAATTTTATTTTATCTTATGACTTGTTGATCTTCAACTGCTTTTTAATAAATTTTATTAATTTACGCTAATTTCTATATGACTAGTCGATGTTCAACTTGATTTAATTAATTAATTGATATAACATTACTTTTACATTATTGATATAACATTACTTTCTAGTTTATTGATTATAAGGCAAATGTTAAAGGATAACTCTACTATAAAATAAGCCTACTTACTCTAATATAGGCCTATGTAACCTAAGAACTATGTCAATTGATAATTAACTCATTGTAACTTAAGAAGAACAGCCGAAAGCGGCAGCTAGTACGTCATCTGTGACGCGTTTCCAGGTTCCTCACAGGCCTTGGAGCAAGGACGAGTCAGCTGCTGCTGCAAGCGGAACCACTGATGACTCAACGATAACCACAAGAAGCCGTACCAGATTATTAAGTTTCAAACAATAGAACTTAGCCGGGAGTTTTCAAATAGTAACTTTTGATGAAGTGTTAATTTAAATAGATTAAGGTTCATTATGAGTGAATTGCCAAGGAATATAGGGGGAAAGTAGAATAGTTCAAATCATTATTGTAAGATTAGGGAGTTGAGGATCAAATAATAATTTAGTGTCTAGTATCACATCCATCACACGTCTCCAGCGTCCATGATAGCGTGTGCCCTATGAAGATATATGATCGGCAGTTCAATAAAGGTAGTGTTTAAGTACTAAAGCTAATGTGATTGATGTCGTTGAACTATCTGCCGTGTGTTAATTATGTATGCATGTATTATCTGGAAAAGGACCTGCCAGAAACCGGAAGGTAGGTACGGCTCCTTTTCGAAAGTGTGTAACTTAAGGGCCAGTGTAAAGTGTCTTAGAACAAATAAATCATATCATATCATATCATTGTAACTTACACTGTGATACCAAAAATAAATTGTATTTAAATTTGTAATTTTCTACGTCTCCAGCTTCAGATTTTCTGATAGACTCTAATAAATATTTTAAAAAATGATGGAACATAAACAGTGAAGCAACTATAATAGAATAATTACAATTTGAGTTGAACTTAGACACTTATGCTTCACTTACCAACTTTTTGGTAGAACATATTTCAAGGACCCTCCCCATCCTCGGCTACGTGTCCAACTGACAAATCCTGCTTTTGAAGGTCATGAAGTGTCCCTGGTGGTGGTTTTACGAACTTCTTGATGAGGTTCTCATCCTCTGGTATTTCGAAATTAATCTCATGAATTTCGAAATACCAGAGGATGAGAACCTCATCAAGAAGTTCGTAAAACCACCACCAGGGACACTTCATGACCTTCAAAAGCAGGATTTGTCAGTTGGACACGTAGCCGAGGATGGGGACAAGGGTCCTTGAAACATGTTCTACCAAAAAGTTGGTAAGTGAAGCATAAGTGTCTAAGTTCAACTCAAATTGTAATTATTCTAAGACTCTATAAGCTTATACTCTAGTGCTTGAGGCTGAATATCTACTCTTCTTTTCATGTAGCCTATTTCAGCACTAGTGGAATGAAATTTTAATACTTAATGTATAGCCTTTCTCCACAAAGTCATTGCAGGCAGAGCTTTATTAATCTTGGTATTATGACTGTATATGCTGTTTTTATTTATCAGTGTGTTTTGCAGATGAAAGAAAATATTTTTAACTATGAACAGGCTCTGGGGATATCACACAATTATGGTACTGGTTCAGAAATAACTTAGCATTATTTAAACGCAATTTTAACAAAACACAGAAGACTTTTTACAATGTTTCTGTTAAATTTTTAATGCATTTAATTGATTTAAACTCAGAATAAAGAATTTACTTACCAGCAATTGTATACTGTATAGTTTTAATGCATTTTTTTGAATTATTAAGATCAGGAAGCTAATTAATTGAGTAATTATGTATGCTTAACGGGAGATTATCTATGATTTTATTTTGATTTAAATGATTGTAAAACATTTGATGTACCCAAGTGTTTCTGCAAGAAAATTTATCTATCTATCTGTCTATTATCAGAGAGTTTGGAAAACTGTATTATTTCTAATAATGTTTAAACTCACCTTTGTTAGAGCAATTTTAATATTCATGGAAGGCCACATAGCAGAAGATAGCTTGACCCATCCATACAGAGTGGGTGCAACGTATAGCGCTCCAAAAGCACTGTATCTAAGGACTTGCACGAAGTCAAACTCCTCATTCCCAGAAATGGCTTGCTGACATAAGTTTGACACTGGCCAAGTAACTGCATAAATTGCTGCACCTTTAGTTATAGGGTACTTTTTTAAGACAACTGGAACACCAATTCTTGAGAAAATCCCACTCATCGCTGAAATGAAGCTGGAATTGGCTAATAACCTGTAAAATTAAAAGAAACCATATTAAATCATTCAACACTTTTATCATTGTTCATGTACCAGTTAATAACCTTCTAAGACTAATCCATTTCATTTCATGTTACTATTTTTTTATCTTATTTAGATCAGAATATCTTGGTATCATCTCATGTACGCCTACCATAGATATGTTTCAATCTTAATTATTATTAGGTCTATAAATAAGAAGCTATTTTGAGGATTTCATTTCTGTTAGGCTATCAACAGAAAATACTTCTAGTATTGTTACTGTACACCAACCATTGAAGAGGTTACCGAAACCATCAGGGTCTCTTAGAAATAAGAAGGCAACTGGAGTGGATGGAATACCTGCAGAATTATTGAAATTAGGAGGACATATGGTAACACTACAGCTTTATAAACTGATATCACAAGTATGGAAACAGGAATATATCCCAGAGAACTGGAGGAGATCAATCATAATTCCAATACATAAGGGGATAAATTAGTATGTGACAACTATAGGGGAATTTCACTATTGTGTTCGGCGTATAAAATCTTTACCTCACTAATTCGCAAAAAATTATTAATTTACGCAGAGCCCATCCTAGGAGAATACCAAGGAGGCTTCGGAAAGGGTAGATCTACAATAGACCAGATCTTCACACTGAAACAAATTTTGGAAAAATGTGGAGAATATAATGTTAGTGTCCATCAGGTCTATGTCGATTTTAGTCAAGCATATGACAATATTTTAAGAAATAAACTTTATAACATTTTAGCTGGTTTTAAAATACCATGTAAGTTAATAAGATTGATCCAGATCACGATGAGCAATATGGAAGCTCAGGTTAGTACAAAATCTGGATTATCAGAATCTTTTAAAGTCAGGCAGGGCCTGAAGCAAGGAGATGGTCTGGCAGCAATACTTTTTAATATAACTTTAGAACATGTCATTAGGAAACTACAACTGGATACAAACTAAACTTTACAGTATAAGAGAATACAGATCCTGGGGTATGCTGATGATATTGGAATACTGGCAAGATCTTGGCAGGCAGGGAAAGATACAGTGAGGGCACTCAATGAAGCTGCAAAGGAAGTTGGACTGAATATAAATATCTGTAAAACTAAATCAATGCAATTAATAACTAAAGAGACCATACAAAATCAACATCACCAGCTACTGATAGAAGATCAAGTAAGTTAATTGAGAATGTAAACCAATTCACATATTTGGGAACGTGTATTACAGAAAATGACGAAATGATAGAGGTACAAAGAAGAATTAATCTAGCCAATAAAACCTACTTTGGCCTCATAAATGTCATGAAATCCAGGTTGATACATAGAGAGACAAAGATTTTATTACGGTATATAAGACTATGATACAACCTGTATTACTTTATGGATGTGAGACCTGGACCTTTACCCAGAAAGCTGCAGACATGATAAATACATTCAAAAGAAAGATTGTTCCGTTATGTTTTAGTTCGTAGTAGGTCATGCTTCTGTAATTCGTTTTTAGCAGGCCTTGCTTGCTATCTTGTTTTTTATTTATAATTGAACAAATGAATTTCAAATATTTGTTATTTATGGGTATTGTAATATCAAAATTATATTCTTTTGTGTCTTGCATCCAATCAGAGACTGGATATTTTATCATATTGTTTTGATAGCCAATAAGGCTTACTTTAGCTTCATTCTTTTTCTTTATCAATTCAAGTCAACTGTGTCTCATTAAGACATTAGTTCTTTTAGGCTTTAAATGCCTATTCTTCTTCATAATCAATTCAACTAATACTCATAAAGACATGAGTTTTCTTCTTGGCTTATCAATGCCTATCTTTACCTATCAGATAGATCTGGTGGTTCACTTTCAATAGCTGAAGCAATCAGCTCTTCGATTCACATTAAGGTTTCATATGCCTTATTGATTCTGAAGACTACTAACGATCTAAATACTATTATCACCCATCGTGTGATTCATCGAGTCTTCTTCCTTTGGGTGTTGGCGTCGCAAGATCTCAAGCTAACATCTTTAACAACTATCAAAAGGTGGTACTTAATTAATTCAAAGGTACGTCATTTACTACTAATTTATTTGAAGAACAATTTGGACGTAAGTTCATCATTGAACTAATATACGTGTGGTTTTGATCGAACTGATTAAGCCATCTCAAAGATATTTATGACCTTTAACTAAGGAATTTGTATTAAACATTGTGATATCTACAATTTCATCAGTGTTTATGAATAATAATATTATATACGTCCAAGGAATCCAGAATTTATAAACTGAGCATGATTTATGTATTGTTGTTTGTGACAATAAATTGTTACATACCAGAGAAATCTATCTAAAATGTATTGGGCAAGTTTGGCTTATCTATTTATAGTTTAAGTCTCTATCTCAAGAAGTGCTACGTCCTATGAATCTTGTGTACAGTCCGCTTGCTCTCAGCTTGCCCGTACATTTTACTGGTCCTCCTATTGCCGGATATTGAATCATATCTGGACTGTTATCTGGTGAATTGAACTGTAATATATACCAGAATTGTTCTCATCATAACAATAACTAAACAATAATTAATATTGTTACTACCTCCATGTCTTCTGCATGTTTGAGGTGAAGGCTGGAGGATCTATTGTTAAACTAGTGTTATAAGTTTACATGTATGTAAAACCTACACAGACAGCAACACTTACACTAGTACACATATCACACCTGATATTGTATTGTTTCAACGTCCATTGCATTGGACGTTTATGTACTGATTTGTCTTAACCCGTAATCGGGCATTGTATTTATTGTCATTTGGGCCCTAAGAGCGGGCAATTATTGATATTCATTGTAATCTGAGCTGTAAATCTAAAGAGATGGCTAATCAGGATTTAAACATTAATGCTCTTAAAGCCAAGAGAACTCCTATAAAGGCTCAGATCACTCGCCACGTCAATACCTTTCTATCATTCACAGATCTCGACGATGAATCTTATAATGAAATTATAGCCCGTAAGGCTAAGTTTAATGAAGTCCTGATCAAATATGAAGATGTTCAGTCTCTGATTGAACAAGTTGAGTATTCAGAAGCTGAAGCAGGTTATAGAGAAGAAGTGGAAAAGGCTGTTTTTGCAGCCATTTCTCGTGTAAACTCTTTAGTTACAGCTTATGAGATTAAGCTTAAACAAGAAGCAGATGCTAAGATTAGACTAGAAGCTGCAGAAGCAGAAGCTAGGACTAGACTAGAATTAGCAGAGACAGAATCTAGGGACAAACTAGCTTCTATTGATATTGTAGCAGCTCAGTTCTATGATTACGTTGAAGCTATTCAAACGTTAGTTATACGAGACGAAGTTTCATATTTCGAAGCTATTAGTATGCGTAATGCATTTGAAGCCATATTTAATGAATATAAGAGCAAATATTCTAATATCAGTCCGCAAGAAGTGACTGAAGTAATCAAACTTCAGAGAAAAGAGGTCGAAACTACTTTTCATAAGGCAATAGGTCTTCTAAATGGTTCTATTGTTAAAAATAAACAGTTCTATGACCCTGATCAGGTCTCAGCTTCTGTAGTCCAGCAGTCATCTAGAGAATTGACCCCTTCACTGCCCAAACTTCCCGAGATCCGTCTTCCTCAATTCACAGGCGATCCCGCCTTGTGGATTGAATTCAGGGATACATTTTATTCCCTTGTCATTCAACACAAGCATATTTCTAACATGGACAAGTTCCAATATCTAAAATCATGCTTATCGCCAGAAGTCATGACTGTAATACAGAATATTCCTGTATCCTCAGCTACATTTGATGTAGCCTGGGAAACGTTGTCAGAAAGATTTGACAACAATCGTCTGATTGCTAATAGTCACATTGACAAATTATTTTCACCACCCTCTCTTGAAAAGAATTCTGCAGACTCTCTGCAAAGATTTATAGATCATTTCATAAGCACGGTGCATGCATTGCACTCCTTAAATACTAATGTCGATTTATCCGACTTAATTATTTCTAAAATGATCTTAGACAAACTCCCAGTTCATATTATTAGAGAATGGGAATCATCGCTGAAGTCAGACAGATTGCCTGAACTCAAAGAACTACTTAAGTTCCTGGAGACTAGAGTCCGGGTCTTGCAAATGACGGATTCAGCTCTAAAAAATCAGCCTTCAACTTCACAGAATTCGCAACCTATATCGGCTAAGAGCAAATCAGCTCAGTTTGTCAACAAATGTATTTGTTGCAAAAAAGATTCGCATCAAGTCTACCAATGTGATGTTTTCAAGGGAATGAGTCTTGCAAGCCGTAGCAATTTTGTTAGGACTAACCATTTATGTCGTGTATGTTACTCTTCAAGAGGGCATACCAAGGCTTGCAACTCGTTCTCTTGCAGAGTGTGCGGAGAGAAACATAGTACTCTTCTTCACGATTATAGTGCTCAGAACGAGTCACAAATATCTAATACTGCAGGGATTATGTCAGCCTCTCATAATCATCAAGGCTGCTTACTTCCTACTGCAAATGTGTTTGTGATAAACAAGAATGGTCAACCCGTAGAGGCCACTGCCCTCTTAGATAGCGGCTCTGATTGTAATTTAATCAGTGAAAGGCTATTTAAACACTTAAAACTATCTCCTTGTCAGCAGCAAGCAAGGCTGACTGGAATACTGTCGTCTAAAGTAAGCACACATAAGCTTGCTTCTATAGAAATCAGGTCCCGAACAACTCGATGGTTTTGTAATACTGTTGCTCTTGTTGTTCCGGAGATTTCAGAATCAAAACTTCCAAGATCTCCAATTAATGTCACTAACTGGAACATTCCGCCTAACCTTCAACTGGCCAATCTCAACTTCAACACACCTAACTCTGTAGATTTGGTATTGGGTGTTGAGGTTTTTTCACAGATCGATTGTGTGGGTAACATTTCTGCACCTAACCTACCCATCATTCACAACTCGCAACTGGGTTGGTACTTTGCGGGCAAGCTGCCCCAACCTTCTTCTCCTAGGTTGTCTGTTCGTAGGTCCAACAAACTTACACTTCATAAATCTAAGGATCTTAGCAATGGACTTCCTAATGATTTATCCTGCCAATCTAATACCTTAGATATGCATTATTCAGCCTTAGTAAATTCAAACCTGCAAAGGGTTTCTAATGCATCTCGCCAAGCGAGTTCAAGATTGACGTCTCTTAAGAGACGTTCTCTTTCTAATCCTGTATTAGCTAAGGCTTACAGGAATTCTATGTCCAAACACTTGAAATTGGGACATATGGAATCCGTTGGTCAGGTTTCCAACGAGAATTCCGACTACATCAAAACTTACCACCCAGCGTTAAGGACTTCAAACACCATGACAAATTCACCCTGGCGGGGTCAGTGTGGTTCAAGTTGCAAAGGTTCGTACTGCCACGAATCTTTATGTGCAACCAATTGTCAATTTGGCACCAATGCCATTCTCAGAAGATGACAAATAGCTTAGTCATTCTCTGCATTTGTTCATATATTTTTCAATTCATTTTAATTATTTGTTCTCATGTTTGTTTTATTTTTTATTCTTTTTCCTCTCTTCTTTAATTTATTTTTAAAAACATAACTCCACATGTAATTTTTTTTTTAAATTATGCCACAAGTGTCATAATTTGCAGGCAATATGTTCCGTTATGTTTTAGTTCGTAGTAGGTCATGCTTCTGTAATTCGTTTTTAGCAGGCCTTGCTTGCTATCTTGTTTTTTATTTATAACTGAACAAATGAATTTCAAATATTTGTTATTTATGGGTATTGTAATATCAAAATTATATTCTTTTGTGTCTTGCATCCAATCAGAGACTGGATATTTTATCATATTGTTTTGATAGCCAATAAGGCTTACTTTAGCTTCATTCTTTCTCTTTATCAATTCAAGTCAACTGTGTCTCATTAAGACATTAGTTCTTTTAGGCTTTAAATGCCTATTCTTCTTCATAATCAATTCAACTAATACTCATAAAGACATGAGTTTTCTTCTTGGCTTATCAATGCCTATCTTTACCTATCAGATAGATCTGGTGGTTCACTTTCAATAGCTGAAGCAATCAGCTCTTCGATTCACATTAAGGTTTCATATGTCTTATTGATTCTGAAGACTACTAACGATCTAAATACTATTATCACCCATCGTGTGATTCATCGAGTCTTCTTCCTTTGGGTGTTGGCGTCGCAAGATCTCAAGCTAACATCTTTAACAACTATCAAAAGGTGGTACTTAATTAATTCAAAGGTACGTCATTTACTACTTAATTTATTTGAAGAACAATTTGGACGTAAGTTCATCATTGAACTAATATACATGTGGTTTTGATCGAACTGATTAAGCCATCTCAAAGATATTTATGACCTTTAACTAAGGAATTTGTATTAAACATTGTGATATCTACAATTTCATCAGTGTTTATGAATAATAATATTATATACGTCCAAGGAATCCAGAATTTATAAACTGAGCATGATTTATGTATTGTTGTTTGTGACAATAAATTGTTACATACCAGAGAAATCTATCTAAAATGTATTGGGCAAGTTTGGCTTATCTATTTATAGTTTAAGTCTCTATCTCAAGAAGTGCTACGTCCTATGAATCTAGTGTACAGTCCGCTTGCTCTCAGCTTGCCCGTACATTTTACTGTGTACGGGCAAGCTGAGAGCAAGCGGACTGTACACAAGATTCATAGGACGTAGCACTTCTTGAGATAGAGACTTAAACTATAAATAGATAAGCCAAACTTGCCCAATACATTTTAGATAGATTTCTCTGGTATGTAACAATTTATTGTCACAAACAACAATACATAAATCATGCTCAGTTTATAAATTCTGGATTCCTTGGACCTATATAATTATTATTCATAAACACTGATGAAATTGTAGATATCACAATGTTTAATACAAATTCCTTAGTTAAAGGTCATAAATATCTTTGAGATGGCTTAATCAGTTCGATCAAAACCACACGTACAGTTCAATGATGAACTTACGTCCAAATTGTTCTTCAAATAAATTAAGTAGTAAATGACGTACCTTTGAATTAATTAAGTACCACCTTTTGATAGTTGTTAAAGATGTTAGCTTGAGATCTTGCGACGCCAACACCCAAAGGAAGAAGACTCGATGAATCACACGATGGGTGATAATAGTATTTAGATCGTTAGTAGTCTTCAGAATCAATAAGGCATATGAAACCTTAATGTGAATCGAAGAGCTGATTGCTTCAGCTATTGAAAGTGAACCACCAGATCTATCTGATAGGTAAAGATAGGCATTGATAAGCCAAGAAGAAAACTCATGTCTTTATGAGTATTAGTTGAATTGATTATGAAGAAGAATAGGCATTTAAGGCCTAAAAGAACTAATGTCTTAATGAGACACAGTTGACTTGAATTGATAAAGAAAAAGAATGAAGCTAAAGTAAGCCTTATTGGCTATCAAAACAATATGATAAAATATCCAGTCTCTGATTGGATGCAAGACACAAAAGAATATAATTTTGATATTACAATACCCATAAATAACAAATATTTGAAATTCATTTGTTCAATTATAAATAAAAAACAAGATAGCAAGCAAGGCCTGCTAAAAACGAATTACAGAAGCATGACCTACTACGAACTAAAACATAACGGAACAAAGATATTGCGAAGAATCTATGGCCCTATTAATGAGAACGGTGTATGGAGAGTTAGAAGAAATAATGAGCTTAAACACATGTTTAGAGAACCAGAATTGGATATAATAGTATGTTTGAGAAGGCTGCAATGGGCCGGACACATAAATAGAATGCAAGGAAACAGAATACCTAAAAGAATAATGAATGCAGCATTCGAGAGGAAAATGTTTCAAGGAAGACCAAGGAATCGATGGGAGGATGCAGTTGGCATGGACACCAAACAATTACTTGGAATAAGGAATTGGAAATCGGCCAGTGGTAACATGGAAGAATGGAGGAAGAAACTTGGGGAGGCCAGAGCTCGACACAGGCTGTAGCGCCATATGATGATGATTGTTACTGTAAGAAGATCCATTGAACTATGAACCTGCTGCGCGGTGTTTTTCAGCTGGGTGTATCGACACATGTACCATATCATACCACCGCTGCAATCAAAGTCATGCTACTGACGCTCAGATGAGGGCTGGTTCTACCGTCATGGATATGTGTGTAGGCCCTACACAAAATAATTGTAATTGGAGCTCTGACAAATCTAATACTGTTCATGAAGTAGGCTACCCCTCCATGATGTAAGAATTGGTGTATGGTGCACCATCAGCGGAGAACGAATTAAAGGGCCCATTTTTCACAAAACAACAGTTGATGCCCCCCAGGTATGTGAATAAAATTTTGCTCCCGATTTTTAGAGAATTAACAAACATGCCTTTGTTTTATTTCGATGAGAATAATTGAAAGTGTGTTTGAGGAGAAAATAATTATTAGTAGAGATTTATAGCCTCCTTAGAACCCGACCTAACCCCCTGTGACTTTTATCTCTGAGCCGTACCGAGTGGGAACAAGTATATAATGTAGTCATATTACAAACATGACTACACGCCGATTGAATTCGGCACAGATAAACGACCGTTGTAACAATGTTTTATGAAAGGTGTGGAAGGGTAAAAAGCTTCTGCATTTAGTTAAATAATGATAGGTAAATTCTAGGTCAGTGACAGATTATGTTAGGTTAGGAACGTTATGTTAGTTTAGCAGAAGTATTCTGAAAAGCGGAAGGTTCGTGCCATGTAACAATGTTTTACAAAAGGTGTACAGTCGAACAAAAATAAAAAACGTCGGGACTCGTATGCAGTTAAAATTAAAGTTTTAACGCATTAGTTCAAAAGTTTCCTATAAAAGACATAAAATACAGGTCATTCTTGGAGGGAAAAAATGAACAAAGCGGAAAGAGCAACACACGACGTTCAACTTAATATATTGTTATAATTCATTTTGCTTTGTGTCATGGCGCCACATACAAATGCTAGCTTGAGAGAAAGTGTAGTTAGGGCTGTAATTGACCTGCATTCTTATTTAAGTTCGTTATTATGTTTCATTATGTTATCTTCTATTTTCAGTACGTTTCTTATTATTTTATGCCACAGATACGCTTTTGTTGTAAAATCATACATTCTTTCTAGCTTTCTTATGTTTGTCCAAAATTTGACACCAAAAATGATAATTCATTAGAAGTAATTATTATGTTATTCTAGTCATTGCCGCGTTTGAAAAAATAAACATAAATAAATATAAAAAATATTCAAGAACCCACTAAGGATCGAACCCTGACCCCACACGTTCAATTCCAATGTCTTGACCACTACGCTATTGCGAACAGATTAGAATAGCCTACATAATTCTGATGAGATTGTAATATCCAAGCTTGAAAATACAATTAAGCTAAAGTTATTGATTTTGCATTACAAGTACCAGTATTTTCAATAAAGTCTTTAAAAAATGCTCCTTGAATAAACATATTCCTCACGGATTTATTCATTATTAATATTATAAGAATTTGCAACCAAGAATATGGTGGATGTGAGGCATATAGCCACAGCCTGACTAAATAATCAAGAAAATACATGTAAACCTAACCTTAAGTCTTCCTGTACATGCACATATGCTTGTTCGTCATACTTTATCAAATACCGCTCAACGTTTTTTATTTGACCGACTGTACATTAAGTTAAATAATGACAGCTAAATTCTAGGTCAGTGGCAGGTTGTTAGGTTAACACAGTTATATTAGTTTAGGATCAATGTACTGAATAGCGCAAGGTTTATTATGTCTCATATTGAATCTCTTCTGCAACAGGAAATTTTACCCTTGCACCAGCTGTTTTCTGCGTCTCGGAGGGGCACAGTCACTAATGGCTGAGCATACCTCACTGTTTGCTAGCTACTCTGTTCTAAAGGAGTTTCAATTAAAACATCAGGTGTACAAGACAAACTCGTGACTTACCATCGTATTATGGGTGTGTTATTTCGTATGGGATTACGAAATAATACACCAGCCCGGCTGACATGGCGGTCACATTATTCTGAAGTTTAGCGAAGGAACCAAGCAAGCCTAGGCTTAGGGGTAATAGCAAAAAAGAAGGTATTAATGCCGTTAAAATTTTTACAGGCAAAGTAGGCTTGATTATCATCTGGTTACACTTGTGCGCAAACCAAACTGGGAAATGTTTGGTAAAGAAATATTGTATCCTGGACTTATTAACCAACATACCACATTTTTAAGTTTAGCGACTTCTACAAAGATCAATGAAGCAGCAGTAACAGTGTGAACACAGCAAAATCTAAAGGTCAGGGTTCATATGTTAGCCACATAAATTATATAAGAGAAGATTTGTATGCCTACCTAGTGAATTATCGACTTCACTTCACTTCACTTTTATTTATCGACGTCATACCCGGGGTTTTGACGTCCGTACATGTGGTTGATGTTAATTAAGTAAAAATTATGTACTTTGTATGTATTATTCAACTTTTACAGTTTCATTTTGCACTTATCTGACAAGTACTCCTGAATCCATGGCCACGACCACACCGATCGACTTCTTTCTGTAGGCATGATCGAAATGACTTTTAAATGCAAATCTACCCTAGTTATCAAATTTACGAAACTTTCAGTGTCTTTACTTTGCAAACATTATACAGAAATCGTCTGACAACGAAAGGAACTAATCAGAACGTAAAAATATTAAGCACTTAATCATTCTCCCATACTTATGAAACTGTATCGCGCACAAACGTGCATTTCATACTTATAATTCCGCCATTGCCGGAAACTGTAATACATGTTAGCCAACTGATGCAGTATTCGTCATTTGTCATGAAATTTCCTAACCTGCACTATTTCAGGGTAAATTCGAATGTAATGTTCATTACTGGCAGATAATATAATATTTATTTCCCCTCAATCAGTGAAATGTTTAAACATGTGGAATTTGAATATTTAGCAGGAGTTTCCTGGTACCTTAAAAAAATCGATGTTAGACTTTTACACAAAAATTATTTTTTTAAATCTTTGGTATCTTGAAATTCTGACAGCTAAGAAAACTATAGAGAATTAGTTTAGTTCGGTTCGGTTAGAAAGTGGAAGATGACGTTATGTGCAAAACATGGGGTACAAAGGTACCCGAAGCAAAAAATTACGAATGGCGTACAAAGGTGCCCCAAGTAAAAATATTACAAATGTACCCCTAGCAAATAAATTACGAATGGGGTACAAAGGTCCTCCAAGCAAAAAGTTACGAATGGGGTACAAAGATCCTCCAAGAAAATAATTACAAATGGGGTAGCCTACAAAGGTACCCAACCCAAATAATTAGGTGCACCTGTACTTTTTGGTTGGGGGCACAATGGTCTTAATTGTATCACCTATATCTAATATATACAATACTAGACCATAAAACTGATCTTGAATTTTCCCTTAAAAACTACTCTCTAGTGAGGGTGAAAATTAATTCAGAAAGTCTTAATTCTTTGTTTAACACTTCCTTCAAATTCCTCCCGACACTGCGACTTGAACCCAGGACCTTCGGCTATTCGCGCCAATGTTCTACCAATTGAGCTAAGCCGGAGTTCAATTCACAGCGCCAGATGGAACTTCTCTCCTATGACTAATTGCCCTAATGGTCTACCTCACAGACAGACAAGTTATGTCATATGCAGTACTGTGAGGCACACTAAGTAGTGACTTTTGTGACCGGGCTCCCACTGTTATTGTACAGTTAATATTCAAGCTAGATATACAAGCATTCATGAACCACAGATTATTGTCTCTGTTGGACATTACATGAGAATATTATAGGAGAAAGTTTCCTCAGACACTGGGACTTGAACCCTGGACCTCTGCATATGACATAACTTGTAAATACCTTACCAGAAGTGGAAACAGTGACAGACACAGACAGATACACACGAAGTCAGAAAGTGCAGTCATGAAAGCAGAAGATTCTACAAGTGATAATTTCTTCCTAAATAGATTTTTATGAAATAGATTTTAAAAAAGTAAAGGAATAAATACTTTGTTTTTTTCATACAACTATTTAGATTACTCGACTGATGCTGATAAAGTGTGGGCAAAATGTACTACCGATACATAGTTGTGTAAATTAAATGTTCCTAGATGTGATTTTTACGGTAGAGGAATTTTTATTTGATTTTTTCACTTCTTACCAGTTGCTAAAATGGAGTTATACCTCCCCCTCATAAATAGACTCTTCGATTTATTCCTTCATTTCCTGGACAATGGACGGTGTGCGTGTGCTTGGCAATTGCCAAGAAATGACACGTTTACGTAACATAGTTCGTCAACTTAATGTTCTATACAAGGCCAACCATTTTTATAGTAAAAGAAAGAATTCTGCATGAAAAGGTGTTGACCTATATAAGAAAAAAATAGTGGAAGGAATATTATTAGTTTTGCAGCCAGACATTGCCAATAATTTTATTATCGTATACGATGAAGCCTACAGCTGGAAAAGTTAAGGTTGGCCATGATCACGCATGTGGCACGAGATCGCGAAATTGCGATGAGACCTAGAACTAAAAATACCTTAGAGTTACTCCACAGCAGACCGCGAGGAGAGATTTTAGAGGTAGTGGACCACAGAAAGTGGGATGTGACGGTCAGTTTGTGATGTAATCCGCTTAGACGACAACACCGAACGAATTGCTTTATTTTCAAGATAGATGACTGACTAAGGTGTGATTTAGTGACTTAAAAAGAGCATTTAATTTTGTAAGTAAATATATAATAGAAAGTGTTCTGAAGAAAACCAAAGTGATTTGATTTTATGTCTAAAATTTCATTTGACATTACAAAATTTACATTTAGACTGTCAATGGAATGTTTAAATGAGAGCAATCAGAAAAATGCATCCTTACGAATGCTACAGCTCTCATTATGGCGTTATCCGTTGCTTTCTCTAATAAATCTCTGTAGGTCTAATATAAAAGCCACCTTTTATAATTTTTATACTAAGCAGAAAAGCACAATTGATATATAATCCCATCACAATCATTCACTAACTAGCCACTTAAACATCCCACGTAATATTCTTTGAATCTGATATAATTTTTTTCGATTTTTAGGGTAAGGATTCATGGTTTATGTATATTTAACATAGCGTGTGAGATAATCATTGCACTGCTAATGTATTATATAATGTATTGCAGGCGATTTTCAGAACACAGATAATGTGACCATTTTTTGAAAATTCTGTACAATTATTTATTTCTTCCCCTTTAACGTTCTATATAACTCGTTATGAAAAATAAATAATTAAAAAAAAAATCTAAACGTCACAGCACTAAGCATAAAACTTCTGGGCGATATATTAACTTATGGCGCAAAAGAAATACTCCCTCCGTTCCATAATATGGTGTAAAAACAGGTCTTTTATGTTCCACAATATGGTACAGATGTTAAATTTTAAAGAATTAAATGGTTAGGCTGTGTGTAGGTATAACCTACATTGTGTTTTTCAATACCACACTCATAATTAGGGCAACCAGATTTATGCTGTATATTATGCGTTTCATTTTATAAATTATACTTTTTATTACTTTTTAACAATTATATTTAAATCGTGCATTTTTTTATAATCATCTGTACAGAAATTAACACACAAATGTTTATGGAAATGATATATTGTGTGAAATTAACAGTACATTTACTTCACTAAACAGATTTAGTTCACTATATTAATATTTAAAGAGAGGTATGATTTGAGTTATAGAGAGAATTTTAGACAAGACAATGTATTCCAAAATAAACAATTTCTTTTTTAAAAAACAGCGTATGCCGTAATCAATCTTTTTCAATTCACTACAAGGAAGCAAGAATAAGCAGGTTAACAAAAAGAGAAAATACTTTAAATTTCACTATTCATATAAGTTTTCTTTATTAAGTTACGGAGTTTTGGATTAAAGCTTTAAGCATTGTGCATTATTTTTGTGAATTATGCTTCATTAAAAATTGCATTTATCTAGACATCTGACTGTCACAATGAAAGATAAGGTCGCAACCAAAGATGATAAATGTTGTTATGCTTTTAAGTTTATCTACTCGTAATAATTCATTTTATTCCACATTATTCTCTACAAATTGACAATTTCATTGCAGCAGTCTCTCGCCCTTCTTTAAGGTGCCATTTTCCTTTAATTGGAATAGGAAATGTAGAATGAGGCTGCGTCGTTCGGCTGTTAATTGTTTTGCTTAGGCATTTCTACTCACATTTGTCTGTGATTACTCGTCCTGGAACGCCACAACGGGTGCCCACTTGATTGAACTCCATGTTCAGCCCAGTATTTGTTTACTTGCAAGGCTTGTAGTACGCCAGTGTCCGGCAGATGCTGCAGTTGTGACGTAAGAGCCGATCATCTCGCAAGAGCTTGAGAGAGCGAGCAGTTGAGATGCATTCCTGTTAATACGCACTAGCGCAGTGGCGTTCAGTGCAGCAGTAGGGTTAAGGTGAGCCGTGATGGTACATTGAATTGCGTGCATTAACCATGGCAAGGGTGCAGAGGTCAGTTAATCAGTGAAATGTATGGTAAATTTAGTGCATTCAGATTAATACTAGACTTACGGAAACGTCAGGTCACCCTCGGAGACACGCCACATTTTTCCAAAGTTGTCTACAGTATGTCATTCAATTACAGACATTAATAATTATGTACAAATATTAGAAGAACTGGATCAGGATATTTTATTACAGATTTCAAGATTTTGCAAAACACCAATCCGATATTTGCATATTTGCGACACCATTTTCTGTGGATGTTGACAGTGTTCCAACGTCATTGCAACTAGAAGTCATTGATTTGCAAAAGAATATTGAAATGAAAGACTGCTTTCAAAACAAAAAGGATCTATCTATATTTTATAGAAGATTTCCCCAGGCAACTACATAATATATTTGCTGCTAGAATGTTGAGTATTAGGTATTTGTATCGACGTATGTATGTGAATAGTTCTTTTCTTGTATGAAGATCTGCAAACCACAACATGGAAACCGCCTATCTGATCAGAACATGAAAAATGTTCTCGTTTGTGTGTTAGCCAGACTATGTCTCCTAATATTGCAAAATTAGTGCGCGAGAAAAGAGGGAAAAAATCTCGACAATGCCTTGAGCTTGGGCACGATAGTGACACAAAGTAAGGGTGTGTATCAAAAGTCTGAATAGGCCTATACTTGGCATAGTGCTCACAAAGGTGTATAGTTTAATTTGTATATTTTGTGTATTTTGTATATTTTGTATACTTTAACATTTTTCAGTTTCCGAGTAGACAAAGTTTTGCAGTACTCCTTAAAGTATTCTTATGTTTTATGTATTTGTATGTTTATAGTAGTTTCGGAGCCTCATTTAAATAACCTGACGCATCCGCACCTGGATGCATTTCAGATTAGTGTAAGTAGGGCCTATATTAAATTTCATTACAAACAAAACTGTTCTGTTACATTGATTTATCACAGTTGTACTATTTTGTTTTCGTACAAATGCATTGTAATTGTGCTATTCCCATACTATCTACGAAGATCGGAGCGCACTCTGCCAATGCATAGGCGTCGTTCCGCCACTGGCCAGTTGAACCCTTCCTCCACGCTCAGTACGGAGATATTGCCGAGCAAAGAGCGCGGTTGCTCTGTAGTATGACGTCACAGAGCACGGAACATGCCGGTCACTGTAGTACGCTATGCGCAGTGAACGTCTGACGGGATAAACCGATAAAGGATCGCTTCACTACTGCACACACGATATCTGACCACTACTCAGATGCGCGCGCGCAATAAAGTCGAACATTATTACTAGGGGCGGATTTCTATGACCCCAAAAAATAGGATATATGCATGCATTTATGACCTAAAAATCATTAAAATATGACCAATAAAATTTAAAATATGACTTTACAACTTACACATTGTATATATATATATATTTTTAAGTTTCATTACAATTCATTTTATTAAAATATGTTAATTATTTAAAATATCTGTAAATTCTCAAAAAGTATCATTATAATGCAAAATTTACAAAATATGATATGAAACTTCAAAATTTCTTTAATATGCACACAAATATGCCAAAAAACATGACTTAAATATGCATATTCATACTAAATACGCGACAATTAAAAGCCGTTCAATTTTCACCAGCATGCTTGGAATCGGGTTTACATTAGTCGGAAACCTGAAATAATGCAAAGGGGAAAAATATGACATGTCATATAAATCCGCCCCATAATTATTACTTTGTATATGTAATTTTCATGTGTATATACAATTTTCAGTAGCGGTATCATTTTGTTCAGAAGGAACAGACAATAAGTTCGAAGGAACGTGAGAATTACTGTTTCAATGTATGTTTAATGGATTGTTCCTAATCTTTTATGATGACAGTTCATCAAACCTTCGTTAAGTCTATTTTAGTAAATACGAACACATGTCTCAGTTCTTTCGTTGAGCGCTAGTGATGTTTTAACCTACATATGAAATCTGTATTAATTTGTGTCATTATAGGCTGTTTTATTTGGTTATTTAACGACGGTGTAATGCAACTTGGGCAATAGTCGGTGTGCTTGAGTTCTTTTACACGCCTTTAAATCTAGAAATATGGGCCTGTCACATTTGCCATCGGCCTGTGTTAAATAACCTTAGCAACTGATAAAAAAAAAATCTGATGTGAAAGTCACATAACTTCCTCTGCCCCCAAAAAAGTCAGCAGTATTCACATATCCTTTTACAGAATCGCAAGACACAATTTTACGCTATTATTATCCTATAAATACCTCTTCTTTCAATGATGCGACTAAAAGCGCAGGCTAGCCTATATAACAAACTTAAAAAAAAAGAACAAGTGACTGCAGACGTTTATTGAACTTTCCGCCGTAAAGAATAATTTCCGAAATACAGTATATCGAATATTTCCCTCAGATACTTCTTTACTCCATACCTGGCCAACAATACATCTTTCTCACTTCACATTCTTATATAGTATTCTGTTGTTCATCACACAAGACAAAATTTCTACAAACAGTGGGTGAACAGTGGGTGGCTTGTAACTACCCTCAGAGAATTTTTTCGAAAAAACGTTTCAAATAAACGTTTTAGCTCTCAGTAAAAGGAACACATGTGCAAATTTTATAGAAAATCGTTAGAGCCGTTTTCGAGAAAATCGCGAAAAACGAAAATTTCTTCATGTAAAGTCCCCTTAAAAATAAGGGAAATTTGTCGCCAATCTTCGAATCACATCTTCGGAAGGTACCTGACCCAAATACGAAATTTTGTTTTCATACGATTCTCCGTTTCGGAGCTAGCCTGTTCACAAACTTCCACACAGACAGACAGACACACAGACACACACACAGACATGTTTCCAAAAATAGTATTTTTGGATTCAGGGGGCCTTGAAACGTATATGCTAAAAACTCAACTTCGAATTTTAGGGTCGAAAACAATACTTCCTCTACCTACAGTACCTACGGTACGGGCAGAGGAAGTAATAAGACTGTACGAAAGCAAGACTTCTAACCATTAACAGACAAGGAAAATAATTTGTACTTCTCATTAAATAACCATCCTATAGAACATTTCAAAGGGTAAAACATAAACAATACAGTGTTGTCACATAAGTTATAACTCAAGAAAAACAATATTAAGATACGTTTTTTTTATTACTTTCTTTGTCCCTTATAAAGCCACCAGATTTTCTGTTGAATCCGGATACATGTTGAAATGATAAATAATTTATTATTTGACAGGAATGGACAGCTTATTACATTATACTCCACTTCCTGCAATGTATAGCGAAATAATTAATACGTCAACTGGACACATTTTTATCTTAAATGAAGACAAACATCTGATAGTATCATTCAGTTTCTCTTTACATATAGGAATATCAAATGAAAATCTCTATTCATTAATACCAGTTTGTGTATTAATAAAATCAAGTACTGTAATTGATAAAAAAGTGCCAGATGGAGTTTATAGGCCATATTTCAGAAACAATTGTGTTTTAGACCACGGTCTCGTCAGAAAGTTTGATCAGCTTATGTGAAGGAATAACTAGAATATTAACAGAATGAATTTACAACAAATTCCTCACGTCAACAATGTCCTTTTTTTGCTAAAACATCTGAAGGCGTACAAATACGCACTTGTCTTCAGTTCCCAACAGCATAATTAATTCTATCCATTGATGAAATAAACTGCTATTTAAAGAACGCGTGGCCATTAATTGGTCGTTATTCAGGTAACGGTCAACCGATTTGGTCCAAAATCAATAAGGTTCTTCCTATGGACTTTATAAGAGTGTATAGTGATTTTCATGAAAATTTGATAAAGCATACAGTATTCGAATTATCGTGCATACAGACACACGGACGGACAGTCATTTTCCCCGATCACAAAGTACCCAGTCTTAGAAAGTACCACTCTGGCACTTAATAACTACACGTTTTCACTTTGACATTTTCATGACTACGGACTAATGAACACTGCACTTCAGTTCACGCTTGGGTAGTAGAAATTTTTAAGATGAAGAAATATGTGTAAAACAGTAAATCCAGGGAGGCTGAAGTAAATCCGGGGACGACAAAGATAAATCCGGCGACGTCTGGTAACCCTACGTTGTAAGTCACCTTAAAATAACTTACTGCTACGAAAATGAAATAAAGTCAAAAACATTCCCAAGAATATACACATTCAGAATGCGAAATTTCAGTGAAACCACGACAAACACACAAAGGCAGCCTTATATGGAAGGTGAAAATTCTATAAAGGTACCGTACCATACCCACCGAAATGGACAATTACGTGATAATGAAAAGAAAAAAAGAAAAAAAAAGTACATGAACTTGTATAATTATATTGATAAATTGTATAATCATGTTTCCAAGATTCGACAACATTATTTTGTTGACATTACGTGCCACGTGGAAATATTTAGGAGAAAAATTCCGCTAGCGCCATATCTCAAACTCAGGCTAGCGCTGTTGGTAGAGCATTGGCACGGAAAACTGGTTGCTCCCTAGTTTGAGTCCCGGTGGCAGAGAATTTTTTTTTTTTTTAATACCTTAATGTAATGCCAAAAGAAACAATCTGTTGAACCCTGAATACTAATTATATAAATCTGATATAATATTGCATCTCGGTACAATAAAAAGTTGGAACTCGGTCACAAAATCACAAAATTAGTGTTCCTCATATACGAAGTAAATATCTTTCGGTGACGTCGATCATTAAAAGTAGCCTAATCATAAGAGAAACATTCCATCTGTCGCCGAATGTCGAACTCTGGTTAGCTCAGTTGGTAGAGCATCGGCATGGAAATCCAAAGGTCCCGGGTTAGAATCCCGGTGTCAGAGGAATTACAAAAAAAAAAACTTTGATACGTGAAGACTTACAATTTTAATTACAGTATTTAGAATAATTATATCGTTTAGAGAGGGAGAGAGAGGAGATAGAAGAGGAGAGAGAGAACCTTACTATTGCGAAGAAAACATAAACCATATCCTATAGTAAGGCAATGTGAATGAACGAAAGAAAACTGTTTGGAATGAGTCCATAACATAATGACGCAATAGCATTTCTCCTGTATCACATCTTGCGCAGAAGCTATTTCTACACAATACAGCTGCACACGAGTTTTGGAATGACTACTTACTAGCGAAGATTATTTTAAGAGTTTGTGATAGTCATAGAATAGATAGTAAACATAGATACAGCCTAATTGGGATAAACTTCTATGGATAGGCCTACTACAGATTTATCATAAAAATAAAGTTTTAAGACGCAGTGCATGAACGCAGGTGGGAGGGTGTCATAGAGCTTGATATTCAACAATTTTGTCCGGAAACATATAGTGATCGATTCTATAGATCCTTCATTTTCTCAAGATCAGTAGTGAAGACGGTTTGTATTCGGCCCAACGTCTATGGAAAGAGAGGAACAAAAGCGGAAACTATCGATAATTTTGTCAAAGCCCGCTGCCTATCAGGATGTGGGGTACCGGTACTTTAACGTACCGTAAGTCAGTTCGAATACTTCCTTTTCGAAGGAATGAATACTGCTTGTTTTTATGTCCCTAAAACACCATGTTTTCCACCGGATCTGAACCCGTAGATCTACATTCTATTGGCAAGGAAGACAACACTTTGAGGTTGCACGAAATAAACTTCTTTTGTAATATAACTTCCGGGTGCGAATTTCGTTGAAAATATATAAAGTGATCAAAGACACTTACATTCTTCTCGTAACCGAATAGAATATTATTTACCGAGTTTTAATGTTATTTACATAACATTAACATAATATTTTATATGTTTAAAATCATTCCAGAGATACAATACCACGAGGGTTGGAAGTTTAATTTGATTTGATTTGATTTATTAAGTCCATCGGAACATATGCATGTTATGGGACACGTCAATATAATTACAAATACAAATATAAACTTACAGTTGAAGAAATATGTACAATATGAAAATTTCTTTACAGAGTATAAAATATAGATATTAGCAAATTATTGACTTATATTAATTTATATCCTAAGTACCAGTTTTATAATTCAGATAAGTAAAATTATAAAAAATAAAAATACAAAAAATAAAAATACAAATACAAGTGGCAACACTTCTATAAAATCAAGGTGAATTACAGGAAGTTCAAATCGCTTTTGTTGGATGTTGGTTGGATAACCAGCATACTTCAGAGGAAATAGGAGCCTTCTATCACTACGAATACATTTACAGTAACCAGAATAAATTGAGCTGGCTCTATTAACCGGTCTAAAATGAATTTTGGATCTGACAGAAAGCCAATGATTAAAAATAATTCAATACCATATAATAATTATTCTTGTATCACAATAATTTCATACCAAAGAGGAGCAAGATGGGTCAAAGCCTGCCACTTGTTCTTCACTTCCTTCCGGCGGAGGTTCAGTCATGTGTTACACTCAATCATTCATCATAATGAAACAATTTTAATCAATCTTGGAACAGTTTATTATGTTATTGCCTTTTATTGTGGATTAAGATTAATTTTAAGGCATTTAATTATATTTAATCATTGGCTTTCTGTCAGATCCAAAATTCATTTTAGACGGTTGTGATAGAGCCAGCTAAATTCCTTCTGGTTACTGTGAAGGCATTCGTAGTGATAGAAGGCTCCTATTTGCCCTGAAGTATGCTGGATATCCAACAAAAGCGATTTGAACTTCTTATAATTCACCTTGATTTTATAGATGTGTTGCCTCTATTAAACTTCCAACCCTTGTATTTTTTTTTTTTTTTTGGTAAATTTTCTTTACAATATGTCAGTAAATGATTTCATAAATTAAAAGGAACTATTATCGTTTTCTGTATACAGTAAATGGCAAATAGGATCATTCTTCTAAACTGTAGCAAGTGAATTACTTTTCATTTGCAATTAAAGTTGCATTAAAGAAAAATATTTATATTCAATTATAATTATAGACAGTAAACTTATTATTGAGCTATGACCATTTTTTCCTCCTTACATGAATCGACAGAGCTGTTGAAATCATTAGGAATTTATATTTTCTGATGGAAATTTATTCATTAATTCTATTTCTACGTACAAAGGTTGCCTCGTAAGCATTTTGTAAATGACTGCTTTTCCCAAGAAAATTACAATACAGTAGTATTATTTGAGTACATGGGAAATTGATTATCATAGGAGGCAATGTTCATCTTAATGATAATTTCTCAAGCATACATAGGCTATATTCCCAATTTTGAAAAGATGAAGAATTCATGACGTTTAAAAGGAACTTAGCTAATTACGAAAACTTGTTTCCTATTATTGAGAAGAGTCGAAAAATAAAAACACTTTTTAACTCCACTTGCTCGGAATTTAATGCAACATAGAATAAATATTTTTGCTGATGTACTTAGCATAATGAATAAACTTTTTGTTTGTTTGTGTCAGCCCTCTTTAGACAACTCAATTAAAAAAGTCACTTTAAATTTGGACCCCATTTTAAAATCTGTATCTGTACCTGAATACTTTGATGTACATAATGATGTATAATTTATTTATAAATATTTCTGCACATGTAATTCTGTATAATATTGATACGTTCTGTATATATGACTTGTGGTTTATATGTCTGTATTCTTTACACTGTAGCTTTTCTCATACCTTAATGTAGAATGCTACATGTATTAAGGTAAAATGAAATGCAACAAATATTCTATTCTATTCTATTTCTACAAAGGTTGCCTCATAAGCATTTTGTAAATGACTGCTTTTCTTTTTTTTCCAGAATATACTTTCATAGCAATGTCATAACAACAAAAGAAGATATAGGAACATAATATTTAACTGTGATTAACCCCCCCCCCCCCCAAAAATGTATTATTTGTTAACATTCTGCAAGAGATTTCCTCTTCGGAGGAATATAACCATGCTTACCCCTCCTAGCCCAGTACAAGAAAGGGTGACTCCTAGGGTACTCATTAGAAGATTCAATAAGTTTACCGAAAAATATCCACTATGCAGAGGTATACTCACCTACTCTATCATATGGCCTTTCTCTAACATGTGCCAGCAGAAAATTACTGGAAGAGAAAAGGTGGATTTTGGCGAAGTGTTTAGGTTTTGTTTATATGGAAGCTGCTATGTGGCACCTACTTTATTCACCTGGCTGAGACTAGCAGCTAATATGTGGCCAATGTTAGATCTGCGATCGGCATTAGCGAAGGTAAGAGATTTTCTATCTTCTTTTTATGATAGCTGTGTGTGAAAATCATCTAATACATAAAAGCGAATGTGTGTTTGTGGCAGGGGCGGATCCAGAGAGACATTTTGGGGGGGGAACCAAAGTAGAGAGGGAAGTTTTTACGCATAAAAATTAATTATTCCCAGTACACAATTGAAAACAAAATGAACATTTCAGCATTTTCTTACAAAGGTATTTCAAAATAATGAATGTCGTTGCTTTAATTTAAGAATTTGGGTTATGTTCTAATAAATTTTGAATAATTTGTGCTTTATGTTACACATTTTGGGGGGGGGGGAATTTCCCCCATTTCCCCCCCCCCCCGTGGATCCGCCCCTGGTTTGTGGGTATGTATGTATGTATGTACCCTATACAAATCTACATTTCTTGACCAATTTGTACGAAATTTTGCACACATAACCAGTTAAGCCCAGAAAGTAACACAGTCAACATTAAAATTGAAACAAACCAATCCTCCCCTTGAAAATTTATATAATTTGTGAGAATATTATACTGAAAAAAGAAATGAAATTGAATTCAGTTGTCAAGACAACAGTGTATTGTTTACAGTGTTCACATAGGGCTTTGGGAACTACATAATATTGGACTTGAATCAATTCTGTTACTATCGATATAAGGTAATACATTGGTGAAAATATATAATGAATAATGAAATCCACGAAAATAATGCACAGTGTAATACAGTCAAATAACTTTTTCTACCCTGGACATGAAGAATATCATTTTCTCACTTCACATTTTGATGTAGAATAAGAGGTCGTATTGCAGGGACAGCTTGAAGTGTGTGCCAACGAGTTTGCTATAAAGAAATCTGTAAAAAATCCTAAGCATCTAAAAGAAGACAAAATAGGATGGAAATTTTCGGTCCTATGCCCGTAGTATATTATGTCTCAGGTTTTTGGGGAGGAAAATATGAAAGTGATATTGAATTTCTTTTATATTTCAGACCGAAATGGTTGTATGGTAACATGAGGGTGAGAAATAAAATTTTCCGTCAAGATAATACAATCTTATGTAAACGGAATTTCTGTTTCTTCTTATTTCAATCCCTCCCAGGCATGGTGTGTAGAAGCAAAGCTATATCTAGCCTTTTCTGAGGGAATAGTTTGAGTGTGATAAGTCGTTCTTCCTCATTTTAAATTCTACATACATATTATATATGGACCAGGGGCGGATCCACAGGGGAGGAAATGGGGGAAATTTCCTCCCCCAAAATTTGTAACATTAAGCGCAGATTATTCAAACGGTCAGCCTTCTAATAAATTTTGTAAAGATAACATAACCCAAATACTTAAATTAAAGCAACAACATTCATTATTTTGAAATACAGTTGTAATAAAATGCTCAAATGTTCAATATTGATTTCAACTGTGTACTGGGAATAATTAATTTTTATGAGTAAAAACTTCCCTCTCCACTTTGGTTCCCCTCCCCCAAAATGTCTCTCTGGATCCGCCCCTGATATGGACCTAGAGTTTCAAAATCTAAAGTCCTCCATAAGTTAATTTCAAATTACAAAATACAAAGCCTGGGCGACGCCGGGCCTTTTCAGCTAGTTTTTTAATAAGATTGCTTACTGTTATATTTAGTATGAAACAGTGTTTAAAAAATCTGTCTTAAAATAAAGTAAGTTTAATTATGCCTAAAGTAAAGTACAGTAAAGTCTCGGTTTTTGAACCTAAACTGAACCTGAAGTAAGTCTGATACTGAAAATATCAAATAATGCAGAAAAAAAGCAGGGCATAATGTAAATTAGCGCCATTTCCAAGGCACTTAAACCTTTATTGTGTGTTATCTTGTTTGCTTTTTTTTTCTTTTCTATAGTGCTGTTACACAGTTTTACAGCTCAACATCATGAGTTATTAGCGTGTATGGTTATAAAATCCTTATAAAATCCACCAAAAATACAGTAAAGAACAAATTTCATCTACCACAAACAGTGACAGATAATATGGAATGTCGGATGATGAAAGGTCAGATAATTGAGACTTTACTGTACCCCAAAGTCAGTTTAATTATACCTAAAGTAAAGTACCATAAATTTAGTTTAATTATGCCTAAAATATCTTAAAGCTAGTTTAATTATGCCTAAAGTAAAGTACCACAAAGTTAGTTTAATTATGCCTAAAATATCATAAAGCCAGTTTAATTATGCAGTAAAATATTTTCCGGCTACTTTCGAGCTTCATTATGGATTAATGCCAATTTTGTTTGGGTGACCTATTTCTTCTGTAGCCTTGACCAGAAAAAACAAAAAAACAGGAATTCAGTAGTAAAATTATTCAAGACTGTTTCTTTGTAATGTTTGTAGAGTGACTGTGCATGCTGATGCAGTACTAAATTCCAGGGTGCGGGGGCAAAGAGAGTTACCATCCTCAAAAATTGAGATATGTCCATAGAGTTATAAATAAGAATGTTCTCTACATTTGTGTCAGTAAGTCATATTCAGAAACGTATGGTAGTTATGGATGTGTGCCTCATGGGTTCATCCATCTCTGAAGCTATGTTGGGCTGGTATAGTGTGTTAAGTCACTCTAATTCTCAGTAACAAGAAAGTGGACTTAACTCTCTTTGCCCGCCCACCCCGGAATTGCTCCAAATTTTCAGGACAGAGGCAAAATACTGTATTTGACTAAGGGCCGATATTATAATCATGGTTTAACCTTCAGTTTAAGTTTAAACTTTAGTTTTTCAGATTTTTGCACATTATAAACGATAACAACAAATTAATCATAGATCTCCAGAGTCATTGACTGACCACGAGAGGGCACATAACCAAAAGTTGCAGGATATCTGATGTTGAGGAGGATGTGTCCTTCAAAACAAGTTCAGGTCATAGATTTTTCTGAAGTGGAAATCTTTTCGTGTATATTTTATAGTCATTAGGCCTATACTAATTCATTAACTGTGTCCATTGTGAAACAATTCATAGTCATTATATCTTTATTTCCAGGCACTTGTTGAACAAATTTCTTACACTCCTTTTGCTATGATAAGTTTTTACTTTGTGATGACCTTGCTGGAAGGGAAGGGAATAAAAAAAGCTGTTCATGAAGTGGAAGTCAAGTTCTTTCCTACATACCAGGTAAACAACGTTCAGCTTATTAGCAAAAGCCATAGAACACTAATTAGAAGATATTCTGACATGCCATGTTACAAGAAAATGCAAAAATTATGGAGATTAAAACATCAATAAAATTTCTATGAGTACACTGGCTCTCAAACTGGACTAGACATTATGAAATCTGAGAAATATAAGCAGGAAATACGATTCCAACAATCAACAGGTGATAGCCACAAATCATTCAAGAAACACAGTGTTGTTAAGTGCAGTAAACCCCATGTCTTGGAATATTGGTTATGATCAGGGCCCAGATTCTAATGACATGTCATCTTTTTATTGAAGCTGCCTAGACATTGCCAACTTGTAGATAAATCCTAATCATGGCCTCTATATTATGGAAATGAATGTTTATAAGGTCATTTTTTGTCATTTTATGCAATTTTATATTTTTAGGGCATTTATTTAAATTTTACGTCATTATTTTGTCATTTTCGTGTAATTTGCTTCCTTATTTGTCAATTTCATGCATTTACTTCAAATAAATCACTAGGTTACTATAATGCAACATTTTTGTAGAATCTACTTTAAAAACAATTTTCTTATTTTTCTTCTTAAATGTTCCAATCAAGAACAAAGTTTTTAATAATAATAGTTAGATTGCGCATAATGTGCATTGGAACAAAGTTTTTATAAAATGGAGCCTGTGGTAAAATCGAATAACGATGAAATTGAAATTAAGGAAGACGTTCCTACAACAAAGTTTTTAGACCTACAATATCCTTTCTATCTTTGCAGTTTTTAGAACTATGTACAAATTAGTCTGTATCTTTGTGTGCATAATAATAACTTTTATAAATTAAATATGAGTTTTTAGGTCATTCTTTGTAATTATTAAGTCATTTTCTTTAAAATTTAGGGTCATTTTATAGGTCATTTTTCAAACAATTTTAGGTCATCAGAATCCGGGCCCTGGTTATGATCTTTTAAGGTAAAGAATGTTTACAATTTGCTTAAGATTTGTGACAAAATTATGTATTTTTAAAGTAAGAATACTCCAGTCTAATTTGCTAAAAGTCATGGGAAATCAGTGTGACAAAATAAAAATTGCTCAATTTGTAAGAGCTTGACCTTATTGGTCAAAATGACTGATATGGTTCTCCTCGTTTTAACTTACAGTTTTCACGGACACTTAATACAAACAAAATGCAAAGGATTTTTACTGAAAATAGTTTCTTTGGGCTCAGGTGACATGTATGTCTGGTGAAAACTCAACAAGAATTTCAGGGTCAAATAAAATACTACATTTACCTATAATACATACAGAATTGGTATTATCTGTGAAAGCAAATTGGTAGATGTAGATCATGCTGTTTTATTTTTACAATTGCCATTTTTGGAGCAGCTATTTTCTATTTGATTAAATAACGGGAAAACATTATGAAGTGTCAATATTATATATTAAACTAGAACATTCTACTTCACATACTTGTACTCGTAAGTAAAAACTTACCAAAGTAGAACATAGTTTCAATGGGTTCCCCATCATCATCAGGTGATTTCTACTGCCAAGTTTGCTTCTCTATCAGTAGCGGCTATTCAGGGGAAGATGGTGAAGAACAAATTCACCTACCATTTGTTATTTATTTTATTCCAATTTTATTTTTAATTTTTTTTAATGATCATTATAAATATTATATTAGTATTATTATCATTATTACTTTTACTGTAGTTCAAATTCAGTAATATATTGTTTGAATGTTCGTGCCAGAGACAGTGTTTCGCAGTTCCTCCAATAGTCACCAGAATGGCGATCACGGAAGACCAATGGACTGGTTGAAGCACAAACTTTCCAGCAAGTTTTGGTCTTCATGTTTACAGCGGTTGCTATGGCAACGCGTAGAAAATTTCCCCCGCCACTCCACCCTCTCATTGGGATATACGTCATATTTGAAGCAGACAATTTTTGGTCTTCTTGCCTCCTTGCCTATACTCACCGAGCTAAGCCGATAGATTTATGACTACTTGTCTCCCCGGCCGGGACCGTCCAAATGACACTTCTTTCCTAAATACTGTAGTTTTCCTACAAAGTAAAATAAATTTAGCTCTGATTCTATTTTCTAAGTTTTATTAAGTAAGATAAGAAGGCATTATATTTCCTCGCTTTTTTTGGGGGGGGGGCTACATTTTTGCAGATTCTTAATTGAGAATCCCACTAATAATTTTAAAGTACTGTAGCAGGGAAGGAAATGGAAAGTAAGTTTTATGTTTTGAACACAGTCATTCTACTCTGATGAATATTCGTGGGAACATGCATTCCCTCCAAATTGTCAGTCTGTTCCATGTGTTGCTATGTGTTAGTTGTGATTGTTCGTAACGTATATTTAAGAGTGATTTCACTTTATTAGTTCAGGTGAGCTTCAGTTAAAAAAAAAAAAAGGCTGTTTAGTTTCATTGTGTTTGGCAATATAAATTTATCACAAGCTGTAATGTAAAACTGTATCTGTTAAAACGGATACAAACTCCCTTTAGTCGTTGGAGAGAGTATAGGCTAATAAGAGGAAAGTTAAATTCCCAGGCTAGCAAACCATACAAAGACAAATTAAACACTTCGTGGTACAACCAGCACCAGTGGTTATGTAGGAACTATTACATTAAAAAGCTATGCTGTTGGCCATGCCTTCACCTTAGGCATGGAATGAAACTGGAGTCTGTGACTTTTTAAATGTTATTCGTGCTCTGGAGGATATACAACAAATAGGTAAGAAATGTAACATAATAACGTGCATGTAGGTCTATGTGCATTGATAGCAGGGATAAATATAAAGCTACCTTCTTCCCCTTGTGGGAGAACTTTGTATTTCCTACTGTTGATGCACCGACATGAATTTTGCAAACCTTGATTTGAGCTTCACCTACGTTTACAAGTACGAGCCGCTACTGTTCTCTATCCACAACTCGACAGTAGAAATCAGCTGATAATGAGGGGAATGAGGGACAAACTTTTAAAAAAGAACTTTAGAAATACCTAATAGAGAGAAGTTTATGTAGACTAGATGAATTGTAGTTTACTGAATAAGATTGTATTATACATGTTTATATACCTGTGGATTTAAACCATTGAAATACTGTAAGAAATGTATAAATCATTAACTACTAGGATATAATTAATATAAATATGATTGGTATAAAGGAATGTAATATGCCATGTATCAAATGTTGATTTTAAACATATTGTTAGTTTGAAACATTGTACCTGTAACTAATTAGCTTTGACGATGCTTGAAACATATGTATTTATGTACATAGGCAAATAATAATAATAATAATAATAATAATAATAATAATAATAATAATAATAATAATAATAATAATAATAATAATAATAATAATGATAATAAAATAATAATAATAAAATAATAATAATATTTATTTAGTAGTATAATTTGTTATTATTATTATTATTATTATTATTATTATTATTATTATTATTAATCCATCGAAATGTATGTTCCAATTTGGTAAGACTTACTTACAACAAGCATGCAAAAGTTTCTAAATCTCTCTTCTAGCTAATATAATTCTTTGAATTTAAATTTTGGATATTTATGTCAATGTAATTCTTTTTTTTTTTGTCAGGTTGGGGGACTTGTTTGGCCAGTAGCACAGGTCATAAACTACACACTGATTCCAGAAAGGAATCGGATCGTTTTTGTCGGCATGTGTAGTCTCATGTGGACAAGCTTCCTGGCGTACATGAAACAGCTGGAGGCAGAGCAGTTGGCAGCAAAGACACTAAGAAGGAAATTGAGAGCAGAAAAACTGGCTGCTGAAAGTGGTACACTAGTTGTTGTTCAGTAGCACTGAAGAAGTTTCTATTTGTGATAAAAATAGCTATATACAGTAATTTTATTTTCATAAAAAAAAGTATTGCATTAGAATTAAATCTATGATATGTATACTAAAAAAAAAAGTTGTGATGTATCAGTAAGCTGAGGTTATCATATAGGATGAGAAGTATATATCTGAAAGGGAAGAGTTCTGAAATTTTATAGAAATCATTTTCCCCATGTTCTGAAAAGCTGTTATAGCAGTTATTATGACTAGATTAGTAATTCTGATAAAGGAACATTTTTGTAATCTGATTATATCTAGATTTCTGCATATTTCACATAACTTAAGATCTCACAGTCTTCTAGTACAGGAAGATGTTTAGTTTATTAATAATATTTTACTTATATTAAAATGTTGTGGTTTTTAAAATTCAAGATACACAATGAAACTCTGAAAAAGGTAAACCACCCACAGACAAGAACAAAGATAAATATATAACACTCATGTAAATCAAACAAAGAGACCCCCGAACACTTAAGAAAACAAGGAGATAAAGTAGTATCCAGAATCAAAAACAAAATATCTAACAGAATACTACTTACAAACAACACACAACCAGTGTCAAATCCATAAATCACGAGTCTGCCTAGTACAAACTAAAATGTAACAAATATCCTAAATTCTATATTGGACAAACAGGCCAAATCTTCAAAACATGATACACAGAACACATCAGAGCCCTCAAGCAAAAAACAGATTCTGCCTATTGCAAAACACCTAATAAACACAGGACACAAATATGAAAATATCAAAAGAGATATGAAAATTCTATACTGGTACATTATGCTCGAAGGTCACATCCTCAACATATTTGAATCACACCATACAAGACAACACAGACATCTTAAACAAATAACTACAATTCAGTTCACATACACTTTATGACAAAATCATAAACAGACATCTTCCTAACTGCAAAGACGACAACATGGGAGTCAGTTATTGAAGATGGCAGCAATCGAAAATGCTAGAATAGGCTAACTTACATTACCCAAAAGAAGTGAGTGTCACTAGAGAAGTTGTTATAAGAACAGTTAATATCAATTTACATAACTACAAAATGGACAAATTCCAAGAATATGAAAAAATATTATTATGGAAAAACAATATGTAAAAATGATGCAAGTGTTAATAAATATAATCCTATAATTATTTTTCTGTTAAATAACTTATTTAAATAAAACATCTAGCAGTTGAGCAAATAATTGCAGGCGAAGCAGCAGGCACCTGCTTGTATTCATAAAGTGTGTTTTGCTGTGAAACCATGATTGTTTTTATGAAAAGTCATAGTAAGTCCATTTTGTTGTTGTTTGGGTTGCAATTTAAAGTCTGGCAATAAAGAGTTTTGCCATTGATGCTCATATTTGAAGAAACTTTGTCTTTAAAATATTCTCGAATTTATTGTATTATCACACCTGTTACTAGAAGTTAAAGAGACTTTGTATGATCACAAAAATTGTACTGATCACTATCTACATGATGAGTTCTGAATAGTCGTGCACTAGTGGTAACCACATGAACCACAATGTACCAGACAGTGCACCTGTACAGGGAGAATAGATGACGTAATGTTTTCCACAGTTGATGATAATTTGTACACATTTTTGGGATTCTATAAATTGTCTTGCCATGCTATAGAATGCCTGATTTCAAACATAGCCAGTAACATAAAATATAATATGTGTGAACCATGAACCCTAGCTAGTCTCTATCACAAATCCTTTCCAGAGGCATTTTATGAATTAACTTAAGTAAGAAGTACATGTATGATGTTCATGCTTATAGTATTGAAGAACAGAAAATTCAAAGTGAATTAAGTATGTACAGAATGTTAATATCTCAAGTGTTTAATAATTTAGTACAATATTATTTTTGTATTTTGTGTAACGACATATTTTGATTCTGACATGTAGCTAAATGTACGGTATCTAAAATAGTTATTAAATATTATCTGGAACACGCATTATTTAATAGTTATTCCAAACAATGTCACAGCAGAATTAATTTTTCCTAATACACCATATCCTTCAAGATACATATATATGCTTTCATGAACCACAGATTATTGTCTCTGTTGGACAATACATGAGAATATTATAGGAGAAAAATTCCTCCGACACTGGGACTTGAACCCAGGACCTTTGGCTATTTGCACCAATGCTCTACCAACTGAGCTAAGCCGGAGTTCAGTTCACAGCGCCAGATGGAACCTCTCTCCTATGAGAGCTTAGCTCAGTTGGTAGAGCATTGGTGCGAATAGCCAAAGGTCCTGGGTTCAAGTCCCAGTGTCGGAGAGTGGAGTTTTTGAGATCTCTTTTACTTGTAGGTAAAGGATGAATTCACTTACTGTTGAGTTTTGAATAGAAATACAGTATAAGTGTGCACAGCTGATCTACAATTATTTTTTTCATAAATATAAAGACAGTTGTGGCTACTTCACTGCTACCGAAATATAGAAAACATTAAAGCTTTCTAGCTGAACAACTGCTTTCATATTAGTGGTGCTTGTATCTCTAAGGATAAATCTTTACGTTACATTTTATGGTCACAAATAAATCAATATTTTTGTTTTATGGGTACAAAACAAAGAGTGTTTTACTGTTAAGTTGCCCATATTAGAATCTTGAATTCAGTGTAAATAATTGTGTTTAAATAGAGAAAAACCCTTAAATTATCTTATTTTTTATTTGCAAGTTCGAACATTCTGCTTATCCTGATCGTGAATCCTGTTTATGGACCCAGTAGTGCTCAAATAACTGAAATGTATTTCCTTTTGTGAAAATAAAGAATGGCTGGCTAAACAGTCTTTTTAGGTTGTTACACCTACATGTCATGCTTCTGTCTGTACAGTTTGATAATTATTGCAGTTCTTGAAAATCTTACACACTTTACTTTTCAATCCTATTTCAATATTGGCCAACTCCTTAGGTATGCTAACCTGAGTTAGGTTTTTCTTCTTACAAAAGTTAAAAAAAAAATCTAGGATTGCCTCTCAAGCAGGTTAAATTTGTTAACATGCCACCATTTTAAGTAACAGGATAAGTTTCTATGTTGTTGTTTGGAATTAGCTTGGCGTGAAAGAACTAATCAGTCATGGGATTCAATTTCTTATATTTTACATACATTGCTTTAACTATTTTTACTATAACATATTTCTACTGTTTGTAAAAGTGCCATTGTTGGAGGCTAGAGTTTTTTCTGTTTATTTGTTACATTGCTTAGCACAGTGTAATACGAGAAGGATGCACCAATAATCTGAAAAAAAAAGTACTGGTAAGATTCCATAAGCATAAAACTACGTATATCTAATTTTATAATACTGAGTTGGGTTTAGCACTATACTTCACTTATTTTATAAATACCTGAACTAGTTTCGAAGACCCTCGTCATTCATAGTCATCAGGTTAACACCAACTGCATCAGATCAGTTGGTGTTAACCTGATGACTATGAATGACGAGGGTCTTCGAAACTAGTTCAGGTATTTATAAAATAAGTGAAGTATAGTGCAAAACCCAACTCAGTATTATAAAATTATAATATAGCTTCACAGTGTAAACTTCCATACAATGGTTTACGTATATCTAGCTTTCGTATAATTTTTTATTTATTTATTTATTTTTTTTATTTTTAGAAAGCATTGTAAGTAATAATCAAAACCTCTCATAATATCTTACAATTTATATAGAAATGAATTCAATTTATTTCACTTTTTTACTTTAGTGTGATAGAATGTCTTGGCTTTTAAAACATGCTCCATATAGTCATATGATGTTCATTTCTATGAATTTTAAAAATATTATTCATTCTTTACCTAGTAAATTCTGTTATCCATTCTACACCAGAAACCAAGTAGTTACCGTATTAGTTGCATCTAATCTGCCATCAAATCTAATGTACACCCCAATTTTGAAATTTAAAATCATAAAAAAAAAAATCGAGTTTGTTGGCAAATGCAATGTGCATCAATGATAGGATGTTTTATTTGTTATTTTATCTTAGTATTTTATTTCAAACTACAATGAATCAGTGAATCCAAATAAATAAAGGTTGGTAAACAGTTTAGGGAGGAGAGTGTGAGGTAATAAATATCAATTCTGCCTTTTGGGGTTGAGTTTTTGTGTCAAAATAATATTATGTTAACTTCAGCCTGCATTTGTAAGTACTGGTAACAGACCAATGATAATTATGTAAGTGATCAAAGTTACCACTGAACTATGAAATGGATTTGCATCAGATCTAATGTGCACCTTAATTTTGAATGCTAGAAATGGACAAAAGAGGTGCACATTAGATTTGGGAAAAATTATAGTATGTGTACATATAAATTAAAATAGGAAGTTCTTTTTTTTTTAAATTAAGATGTCCAGCAAATTACTTTTTTCAGGTGAAGTGAAAAACTTAAGAATACACTAATTTCTTATAGTTATTTATGTGATTTTGAAAGTGTTGAGTCAAAATATGCTATAGTAAAAAAAACACTTGGACATGTGGTCGGTACAACGCCAAAGTGAACTAAGCGCCAAACTCCATATTTTGAGAAAACTGAAGTTGAAGTTTGAGTGTTGTAAAAAAATCTTGATCAAAACGAAATTTCCTTTTTTCTCAACTGATTTTACTATCGTTGTATCGCTTAGTTCGTTATTGCAGACCGTAGGATATCAAAATCTGCACCATGGACTACCAATAGTCTATATTTTGACAATTGGCGCTTAGTTCACTTTGGCGTTGTACCGACCATGTTTAGTTCTTTTCTAAGTATACTGTATTTACTCGAGACCGCCTGCATGGTCTCATGGTTGGCATAATTGGCTACGAATCACCAGGCCCGGGTTCGGTCCCTGGTACCTCCTAGGATTTTTTTCTGAGGTAGAGAGGTCTGGAAGGGGGTGCACTCAACTTCGTAATACAAACAGAGGAGCTACTTGATTGAGAAGTAGTGGCTCCGGTCATGGAAACCATCATTAATGGCCGTGGGTGTCGGCATGCTGATCACATGCCCCCCAATCCTGCCATCTGCCTCTGGTAGATGATGCAGCAGTCGGACAGTAGGCCAAGTCCTTCAAGGGATGTAGTGTCACAGAATTTAGTTTTAGTATTTACTTGAACCTAATGCACCCTCGAATTTAATGTGCACCCAAATTTTGAAACTTAAATTCATAACAAAAGTGTTTGTTGGCAAATGCAGTGAACATGAATAGTAGGATATCTTATTTTATTTTTATTTTAGGTTTTTTTGTTTTGTTTGTTTGTTGGTTTCTATTTTTTTTTCTTATTTCATGTTAGTATTTTATTTTAAATAACAAGGATTTGTAAATGACAGTGAATAAAGGTTGGTATTACGGTTTAGGGAGGAGATTGCAGGACAATAAACAACTCTGCATGAAACCTCTCAGCCTTTCAACATACTTGGTGTTAAGCTTGAATGTCAAAATAATATGCTAACTTCATCCTGTGTTTGTGTCTACTGGTAATAGGCCAATAATAAATGCAACAAAGTCGAGAATAACAGCTATGCATTGTACATAAGTGTTCAAATGAGCTCATCCTATGGAACGGATATGCATTCTAATGCACACCCCAACTTTCAAAAATAGGTGCACAATAGATTTATGTATACATGATATTTAGTTTTATAAGTCACAGAATGTTGAAATAATTACATTACTGTAACTTACCCAAAACTGCACATTCAGTTAATTTAAAAAGGTTTAGGACTGTTCTGAGAGACTGGCTTGCGAATAATCCATTTTATTCTATTACTGAGTTTTTTGAAGTTAATATTGATGTTGTTTTCTAAATTTATATACTATACTGCTATTCGACATAATTCTGTTGTCCATTTTCATTCTCTCTCTTAATTTATGTATGTTGATAGCCACATTTTGATGTGGTTCAAAAACTTAACAAAAAATCAAATCAAAATCAAACCATTCTCGGAAGGTTCAAATGCCCTAACATATAACTCTTCGTGAACTGCCAACAGTTAGAAAGGGTGTGAAGAATTTAAACATGTATTCAGATAGAATTGGATATGTGTTTTGCTTTAAAAACACAGCAGTAAATACAGGAGATGTTTCGTTTCAAGATAAAAAGACTGATGAAAATTAAATGAAAGGACATAATTATTTAGCTTCAGTGAAAAGAAGACAGACTCCCATTGCAATTATTTCTATAATAGCCTATATGACTATATGTTCACTTTCTTAAAAATTAAATACAAATTCAGACTGATATAAAATTTTCTCTAACATGATGAAGCAAAATATATCTCTATATATATAAAAGGCTTTGTCCTGACTGACTGAATGAATGATTGACTGACTGAATGACAGGAATCAACGTAGAGCCTAAACTATAACAGGTAGAGACTTGGAATTTTGACAGTACGTTCGTTTCATAATGTAGGTGCTCACTAAGAAGGGATTTTGAAAAATTCTGATTCTAAATGCCAAAAATTAAATGTTTTTGAAAATACGTAATCCCTTTTTGCATAGAATTATCGAAACAAATTCACAGAACATATTGTTGCCAATGGTATAGGTGGGTTTGGATTAAATTAAATGGATGTTTGACAAATTAGAGAAGGTATCATTATAATTCATATTATCTATGTTAATAAAAGGAACTGTCCTCGATGTCCAGGGAAATCTACTGAACGCAGAGATCTGAAATTTTAAACATAGGTAGGCTGAAGGGTCGGAAAATGCACCGCAAAGCCGGAATTTTAATTTTAGTTTTCGTTCGTGAGTTATGAGTGAAAAACGGGCAAAAAACGTGCATTTTTTTGCGTTTTCAAAACATAAGTTTTCAGTTATACATTTCAATGTCAAATCAATTACAGTTGGCTTTGTCTATTTTTGTCACACCTTGAAAATAAAACTTTCGCGATCGCTTGAATGTTGTAAGCCCTAAATATGGTCAAACGTTGTTTTATTTGGACGAATCTCACTATACAGAGGTTTTCTGGGCCAAGAATCTGAGGTCGCTTTTACCAGATGATGCTATCTAATCGTGGTATGTAGTCCACGTGATTTAGGAGTTAATAAATATTATGATTTTACTATTATGCTCTTAATTTTTAATTTTTGAAATAATTATCGCGGGCGAAGCCGCGGGCACATGCTAGTTTCATATAAATGATGACCATGTTCAAATAAATGTTCAAAAAAAGTACTTCGATCACTGAAATCAATTTCACTAAAGGCATAATCTCTTAATGTGTATTCAGAAATGGGGCTTTAAACTTTATATAATATATTTAATTGTACTATCTTCTCCTACATAATTTTATAATTGGATTATTATACTTTAAACTAATTTTATGTGAATTATAGTTAAAACTCAATTCCTCCTTTTGGTGAGGGGTGTTTCAAATCCTGCAGCATGTCTTACTTCAGAAGGGGAAATAGCCTGGGTTCTTCCTGAGTTGCAATCAAGTTAGACTTGTCTTGATTAAAATTACAGACTGATTACATGAAAAGTGTTACAAGACCATTAAATATTAGCGTGAATAGAAAGAAAATGTAGTTAAGAATTCTGATAAAAAGGATGATGGTACATGAATTTTTAATAAATACCATGTATTACTTAATGAAATCAAATTAAATTGTACATTTTCCAAAATAAGGAACTTACTGCTCTGAATGTGTCAAGCGATAAAACGTACAGCTTTCCTCCAGTGAGATGTGAGAGCTTTACTGTGCGAGCCATCATAATGCACAGGGACTTCTTGTACTGCACAGAGGTTTCGTACCAAGGACTCTCATATATAGATTTTGTTAAACTGTCACTCTGAAAAAGAAAAGAAAACAGAACATATTGCATAAGGGTTGAGTTTTCTATATTCTCTTGGATGCACTAACTTTAACTTTATGAAAAAACTAAAATCCACAGTGCTGCATCCCTAAAGGGACTAGGCCTACCATCCAGCCACTGCATCATCTACTATAAGCAGATGGTAGGATTGGGGTGCATGTGGTCAGCATGCTGACACCCACAGCCATTAATGATGGTTTTCGTGAATACAAATGTCATGGACTAATTCATTCCACTTCTGATGCTGTATGTGATATTTTTAGCCTTAAATCAGGCATAACATAAAAGTGATATTTGTGTTTATTTTTCAGGAAACAAGGTACCATGTTTGAAAATGTTTGTTCACAAAAATATATTCTACAAAACTGAAATAGTTATTTCAATGACTTTTCGCCTATATTTCTTATTCAATAGAGTCTCGATTAACCAATTAAATGTGAACTACAGCAACCTTGGATAGGCAAATTCTGGATGTACAGTAAAAGTTGATCAGGAAAATGGAATAAGAAAATACAATCAAATTATGAAAGCAGCAGTATTGGCATATTATACTGACATGATATAAAAATAATACAGTACACATACTTTTGAAAAACACAAAATTATACACTTGAAATGAAAATATGATCACAATTTGTGATTTTATGTTTTCCTTTATTTTAGGCTCGGATAATACAGAATCTTGGTTATTCGAGACTCTACTGTAGGCCTACTTAATAATATTTTTAAACAAGCCATTACAAATGACTTCAACAAAGTCATCTTGCTCCTTCTCAGACAGATGAAAATAATGCCATGGGCCCCCTAAATTTGTTCCATGGACAACCATTTGGGAAACACTGTATTATGGGGTTGCTAACTGCAATGTCACATTTAGAAGTTGAAGAAGTGCTTACCTCATAAATGAGATTATTCCCAAACCAACAAAACAGCAAGATCTGAATTACTGCAGTTCCCAGCAGCTGACCATATATTAAGTTCTGCATGGAATCCCCATCCAAATTCTTTAAAAGAAGACAATAGATTGTAAATAATATGTTATAATACGGGCTAACTTTTATTGTATGGGGTGCAACTAGAATAACATTTAAGATCTTTATATATGTCTATATCTATGAATAACATAAAATTCAAATATTTCTTGTGGTCAGGCCTACCATCTGACCACTGTGTCATCTACTGGTAGATGGCAAGATGGGAGGGGGTCATGTGGATACCCATAGCCGTTATTGATTCCTAGAGTGAAGCTGCTACTTCTTTATCAAGTAGCTCATGATGCCCAAAAAACCTAAAATTTTCATTACAAAAAATAGAAAATAATAACAATTTTATTCTTTGTTGAGAAAGAGTGTCTTTGCAATAATAATCAAAAAATTTTTGTTCTATCATGCCCATACACTGAAAATTCAGGTTTCTAGAACCATCTTTTTCCCTTATAAAAAAAACTACAAGCACCATATACTTATAATTATACAGATATTTATAAATCTATTGAGTGCTAGTGTATTTTTGATGAAATTCTTAACATTTTATTTGGCTTTGTATACAATTTCAAAGAGATCTGTTCATTGCTTACGGAGATAAATTTAATGTATGCATAAATAACTTGTGCTAAGGGTCTCAAGAGGAAAAGACAATGCAGATTTAACAAAACTTCAAAATGCTATAAAATTAGATGGACGAAAAAAGTTGAAGGGAATTTCTTTTATCTGTAAGGGAAGGGTGCAAACCAAATTTCATTAGCATCCAATAGGGTACCATAACCACATTGAAATGACATGGAATACCTTAATGGAGAGAACTTTTTCTATACTTAAAATTTCTTCTTCTAAAGGGAAGCAGGGAAGTTTAAAAACTGTATTATAATTTGAGCTCAACAAAAATATTTTGGTGATGGTATTGTATTTATTAAACAAATTTACAAAAAAAATTATGGTTTTGTCATTCTTGTCAAGGTACAATATTTATTAAGAAAAGAAAACTTACAAGCTAAACCAAACTTTAAACTAACCCAGGCCTTTCCAACTCGAGCCCTCTGGGCTGGGACACACCAGCGCAGCACTCAGCCCCACACCAGTGCTCTCCTTCCCCACGTAGCAGCCAGTGCGATTGCATGTGTGCGTCAGACAGCACAATGGGTAGTTGACCTTGCTTTCTTGGTGGATGTAACGTCTTATTTAAATATTTAGTTGCAAGGAAGGAATTAGTTAATTAGCACCAAGTGTGACAGAATTAAGGCTTTCAAAATGCAGAATTTATTATTTAAAGATCAACTTTCAGTTGATCATTTTGACAATATTCCTTCATTAAAAACATTAAATTTGTCAATCTAAAAAAACCTTGGAGAGTATCAGATGTTGTTACAGAATTTGCACAATGAATTCAATGCCCATTCAAAGAAATTAATGATATGGCACCTCAACTTGAAATATTTTTGATGCCATACTTTGTCCTGAAAAATCACCATCATGTTTCCAAACAGAGCTGACAAAAGTACAGGTACTACCACTACACCAGCAATTTATTTTCATTTTACAAAGGCAGTCATCCACAGAAATTTCCCACTTGCTTAAAACTTACGCCAGTGTTCGAGACAACTTATGCTTGCAAACGATGTTTTCAATTATGAATTTAAATAATAGAAAACCACGACTTCCCTGTCTGATGTTGCCTTAGAGGCTGTACTTTGAATTTCCTTTGCCAAATCGATTGTACACAATATTGGTAAATTAGATGTCGCAAAACGATGTTAATAATCTACTTAAATTCTAAATGTACACAAAGGCAAACACAATACCGTACATGTAGAGAATAAATGTCATGTTCATGTGTTCACAAAATTGTTATTAATAATATTGTTTTCATAAGCTGAGCGCTGGCTAGACCTGTGGAACTGCCTCTGGTGGTACACCGGTGCTGGACTGCGCCGTGGTAGCACCTGAGTTGGAAAGGCCTGAACTAACACTAGGTCTACCTACTTTACTTCCTACATTTAAATTCTTCTAATAGGTTAGTGTAGGGTTGCTCCTAGATTTCCAAAAGCATTTAAAGAGGATGATACAAAAGCCATCCAATGTGAAACATAGGAATGACCTCCAAAATTTTGACATCTCAGGGGAGAACGAGATAGGCTTAATTGGGAAACTCGAACCGCAACAACGTCATGAGGTGGTATGAGACGGAAGTTTGGCAGTTGGACGTAGCTGATGATGAGAGGGATGGCCTCTTGAAAACCAGTTCTAGTAAATAATTAATTATAAGGTTCTATTATAAGTTCTATTAATTAATTATAAGCAGGTGTTCTTCAAGATTTTAGGCATTAAGGCTAGCTTACACGATTACAGTAGATTTCATAACAACTTTCATGAAAGTGATTTTGTGAAACTAATTACACCCATTTTCTTCAAAACTAATTCCAGGGCAACTGCACGTTTCACCTTACTTCTGAGGTTCAAGTTCCTGAAATCCCGTATGCAGACATTCCTCACACCCCCACTTGATTTTACAAAACGCGAACAAGCTAAATAAGCGTATAATCTCAAAATTACTATTATAGTTTTGTGAAAAGTTGGAATCGGCTGAAACTGCGTAGTGTCATAACTCATTGTCACCAATACATCTTGTGCTTGTGCATTCAAGTAAAAAAAGTTGTGAAACTTAGTTATGAAAGCTAATTTCGTCGTGTAAATTTTCCTTTAATAACAGATAGAATTTTAATAAATAACTCATAAAATTAATTGACATAAACTTACCACAACTATAGCAAAGAGAATCAGGCATATTACAGCAGAACTACAAACAATCTGTCCCAACATCATCATTGTCATTGATTGTTCTAATTCTGAAACAAATCTTAAAAGCAAAATTTCTGTCTTATCCAGTTATTTTTCACACATTTTGTTAAAAACATATGTGTCAACATCCAGTAGTTTAGTGTTTTCAGAAAAGTTATCTGTTTTCCATCTCATTAACTGGTCTTCATATGACCCTGATATGAATAGAAGCAAGGGTACGAATGATTCTATTTTCAGCTTATATACAGTACTGATACCCGGTAATTGGTATTGAAATATCAAAAAGATGATGCCAAAGTATTAAAAGCTAAAGCACAAAATGAAGATTGTTGAGCTGATGATATCAATTGAGCAATTTATTTTATTGAGTGAGCTTAACAGCTCAATAACATGTCTGCATAACAAGATGTCCTGATGATGAGACAAAACCCGTCAAAAGGCTTAGGAACAACATAAAGAATGTTGAAGATTTTGTGGGACTTACACATTGAATGAACTGTAATAAATTTAATTTACTATATGAGTCGACTATACCCACTTTTATGCTTCACCATTATTTTGGTATGAGCTTCCTCCTCATTTTCAAATACAATGTCAACAGCTAAATCTTTCTCAGGAAGATCCGCACCTGGTAGACTTTTTGTTAACTTCTTGATCAGATTATTTTCTTCTTATTTTAATAATTTTGCTTCTTTAGAAATTTCATGATCATATTCCCAAACATGTGATGCCAAGCTGATTTCTCAATTTGACAGTATCTGATATTCCTCATATGTTCTTTTACTCTTGTATCAATGTTCCTTTTTGTTCCTCCCATATAAAACTGATCACAATTTTTGCAATTAACTTAATTTGGTATATTCCTGGTTCTTACCCAGGAAGTATGCCATCAACATGGTTAGTTTTTATTAAATTTTTAATACTGTAATTATTTTTTTGTGGCTGAAGTGGTCACAATATCTTTAAATATCTTTTGAAATTTGTCTTTTCTTTAATGGGTGAAAGTATTTCTGTTTTTTGAATTTGGCAATTTTTTTGTCTGTTTGTTTTTTATTGAACCCATTCAATTCTCCAGTTTCTCGTTTAGTGTGTATAGTCAACTCATATAGTAAATTAAATTTATTACAGAATGTTGAGTTTTAGGTGCCAGATATGAATTATCATTTTAGTTTATTGAAATAACAAACCTGTAATAGCCAATGTTGAAATTTAAAATCTACTTCTGGAATATTTACAACAGTGGTAGAGATTTCCCATAATGAATTATTTTACTACTTACTGAATTTGTTTATGAGCCTTTGTGTGGTTTACTCCTATCAATTAATATGATTTATTTTACAATTTACATTAATTGATTAATTATTATTGATTACTTAACATGGATTCCTTTTAATTTTAGTTTTAAGTTTAGGTATAGACTCAGATTTAGATTTAAATTTAGTTCTGGGTTAAAACTTCGGTTTCTTCAACAATGCTAGAAGTCATTCTTCTAATATCTGCGAGCGTACATTAATTCATGCTTTTTCTTGTAATGTTAACTGCTGACATTGGCCTTCATGGCCACTGATCATTACTTTTGATTTGAATCTCTTGATTGAAAGTGATCAATGACGTCATTCATGAAAACAAAAGAAAGTCAGTTGACAAAATGGTGACAAATCCATGTAAATATATAGTGACACAGACAAGAATTCAATGTAATATAAATGGTGAATAAACTAATCTAACCTAATGAAAATAAGTTTTACCCCAGATACAGATCATAATAATCCACAAAATATATTCCCTAGTTATATGTATGCATAATTTTACATGCTGTTACCTACTCAAGGAGTTTCTGATGATGGTGGATGCACTCTGTTAAACATTTGTAGATTGTCATATTATATTCCATTCCATTATCTTTCTTGATTTCTTGTGTGTTTCTTGATGACCTCTTATTTCTTGCAAGCAACTCATCCACTCTTTTTCCTATATTTCTAACAGAATACTTGAGTACTTTAAACTGGGAACAACTATGTATGATCAAGCTTGTGACAAAAGTATCCATTCCTGTGTTAACCAATGGAACCCATGATAACATAAAAGTTTGGAATACAAATGCCAATTCAAAATAGCCTGTTTTCTGTTCATCAAATGGAAAACGTGCTTTGAAGGGTAATATTTTTACTGTCTGGTTTTTTTCTATTATGCTTCTAAGGCCAAAAACATGGCCATAAGAATTGAAAACTGATATGAAGACAAAGCAAGAGACAGTACCTAATGTTGAGATATTATAAATCCATGTAACAGTACGTGCTTGTCTGTGTGCACGTTTTACAATCTTATCTCGCTCTTCATCCCAATTTAGTGAGCGAGAAAAATAACCACTCTGAAGGTTTTCAACAAGTCCAACAAATCTTTGACTATGTAAATAAAAGTTCATTAGTTTTAGCAAACATGCAACATACATTAAACCAGGACTACCACAGTTTGCTAGATTCTCGAGATCTCCCCATGTTGCAACAATATCTGCTGTTTCTGTAATGATATTAATAGGCAACAGACATGTGAAAAATATTCCACAAAAGAAATGAACTTTCTTCAGCCATTCAAATTTTCCATGAAAAGGCACATTTGGCCATATTCCACCTATCAGCAAAGCTTTAATATTTACCCCCATGAGCTTCTCACTAATGTTGCTTTCTTTTTTAGAGAACGCCATCTTTTGTTGGAAACTTATACATGCAAATTTATAGAGAACTGTGATTTTTGAGAAGAACTAGAGTGAGGTAAAACAAAACCATATAATTCAACTGTGTAAGACAAATTTAATTATCTCAACGTCAAGTAATGTCAAACATAGCATCCATGACAAAAGATTTGCCAAGATATATTTCCCAGAAATAAAAGTACACCTGCATCTTTAATTATGTTTCTAAGAGAATGACTAAAGAGGTAAGAAGATTTTAATTACTGCAAGCATATTATCAAGTGAACTCAATCAGAATTTATTAATATGTCTTGCAGCCAAAGGAGTGTGAATGAGAAATGCTTCTTGTCAATTCAGTCTTCTGATCTCTATTTGTTATTTATGTCTATGAGTTTAAGCAATTCTCTTTATGACACAGTGATCCTTGGTATTATTCATATGATGATACTGAGGCAGAATATGAAAAGGGCAGCATATGCAAGTAATACAATTGGTTCTCTCATGTCTTAATTCCTTTTATATACGGTATATATTGGAAACAGTATGCTTTAGCCATCAAAATATATACTCTTCCAGAATTTTTTTTATATCTTGCCAAAACACATTAAGCAATTCAACATAATTATGAGGTTAAAACCACTTTACTAAAGCACTTGCCATTTTGCATAGGAGATTATTTCAGTTTAAAATGTTGACGCCAGCTGTGAAAGCTTAAGCTATTATAAACTTTTTTTTTTTTTAAATAGATACTACCCTCCCTTCTTTATGTTTCAGACCGCCAGCATGGTATCTTAGTTTGATCCCCGATACCTCCTCGGATTTTTCTGAGGAAGGGAGGTTTGGAATGGGGTGCATTCAGCCTCCTGATGCAAGCTGAGGAGCTGCTTGATTGAGAAGTACCAGCTCTGTGGGTGTTGGCATGCTGACCACATGCCCCCAATCCTGCCATCTGCCGCTGCAGGTAGATGATGAGGCCTAGTCTCTCCAGGGATATAGCACTACAGTGTTTAGTTTTTTAATATTATCATCATAGTTCTACCAAAGTATACGTATGAATACAGTAAAGAAACTGTGTGTTAAAAGTCCTATGACAACATGTTAGCTGGACGACGCTAGCACTCCATGCGAAGAGTAATTAAAACTACATTCTCATCATATCAAATGACTTGGGAAAATACATAAACACATCACAAAATATGTTATGTTAAAAGAGAAAAAACACAATATTTTTATTTAATGCAAATCTGAATTTTAAATTTAAGAAATAATAAAACAGATATTGTATTCTGGTTAAGAACAGGTAAACAATACCTAAATAGCAGAGGCGTAACGAGGGGGGGGGGGTTTGAGGCCCCCCATTGATTAAAAAAAGGAAAATTGTACAATTTTTTCAAGTCTGCTTAAAAATTACTTAATAAATTATCACTAAATGCTCAAAAGACAGTATTTATGATATTTCATAAACCTTCAGTCATTCTAAACATTAATTCTGCAATTACAATAAATGATGTACCTATACAGCAGGTATCAAATGCAAAGTATTTAGGTTTAATAATAGATGAACATTTAAACTGGGATATGCATATTTTAAGCCTTTGTAGTAAAATTGCGCCGATAATTGGAGTATTACGACGACTGGGTGGAAGATTATCACATTCTAGTATGAGATCTCTTTATTATTCCCTTGTACACTCTTACATATTGTATATGGTATTTATATGGGGACGTTCAAGAAAGAAATATTTGCATAAGATAATAATTCTTCAAAATAGGGCTGTAAGAAATCTTTTAGGCTGTCATTACTTAACACCAGTCAAAGTATTATATGAGCAATCAGGAATTCTTCCATTAGAATTAATCATAAAGTATAGGGCTGCAATCTTTATATATAAAGTAGTAAACAGACATGTTCATAATAACATTGCATTGCGTTTTCTTGAAAATGTGCATTCTTATGGCACGAGAAACAAATCAAATATTTTCGTCACGCATTCTGAATTGGTTACATATGGATTAAGGGGAGTGAAAAATTATCTTGCAAATCTTTTTAATGAAATTCCACTGGAAATAAGATCTGTAAAAAACTTAAATAGTTTCAAAAAAAAGTTGAAGATTTTTCTATTAAATGATTAAGTGAACAATATTTCTATTATACTTACTGTATTTGTGTAAATTATTGTAACAATTTTATTATAACAACTTTGAATTTTGTCATCCTTGTAATACTGTCCCTTAATGTGAGCAATTGGCTCGTTGGGACCTTTTGTTAAATAAATAAAAAAAAAGAGTATAAAGCGTGGGAAGCTTAAAACCCGTTATTGTGCATCTTCATTTTTAAAATTTTCCGGGGGAGGACCCCCCAGATGTTATAACCCCCCCCATATGATTGCCCTGGTTACGCCTATGCTAAATAGCCTACTGTTAAGGACTGTATCTACGCCTAGTACTTTTCCTTTAAAATCATTGCCCTTTAATACAATTTATAATTAAAATTATGATATTAAATAAGTATTAATCACGTAAATTATATTATAGGTCTGTCACGTTGTTCATCCTGCATTTCATTGTTGAGAGTGTATTTTGATTCTTTGCCTTATATGGCAACATACGAATTCAATTGTAGGTCTATTTAGCCTCAATTACTGCAGGATGAACTCCATTAAACAAAACAAAAAATTCTGGAGCACTTGGAATTGAGGACACCGTCTGTACAGCAGTTTTAATGAACGAGTTTTTATAGGAATTCATGAACTGTCTGTTTTGAGCGTGTTTCAAACATAGACGGTAATTTTCAATCAAATATTTTACATATTTTGTTAGTAGGTTTTCTTGTCGACCATTAAAGACCCATTTTACAAACCAGAAATCATTACAACAGAATAAAATATAAATATATTACTTTAAAGTAAGTTGAAACATAACCACACCAGAATCACGAGTAGGCCCAAGCCAGTAGGCCTACAATAAATATTACTTATTTTCGTTCTTACCTTTCTGGATCTTTCAAGGAAGTGAAGAAATGCAATTCAGGATTTTGTCCTTTATTATTACTGCAATTTACAGCAGAATAATTAGGTTCTTTTGAATATTGCTTGTTCTAATAAATACAATATTCCTATTTATTTACATACTTCCCGGAGTAGTTACTGTAGTGTTAGTTTAAGGCTGCTATGATTGCTAGTATGTGTGTGCACATGTTTGTCTAGCAGAAAAATGGACTGAGTTTCTTTACTGTATTAATACTTATACTGTGGTTCTACTAAACATTAATTTTTAAATATCTGCCTACATTTTGCATCTTGCTGATTGTTACCAGTACGTTTGTAAGATAAAATATAGCACTTCGTTTTGTAATTTTGTCATTCTGTACCTTCTTTTTCCCCATAAAGGAAATCGCTAGTGAACTGAAATTCCTGTTTTCTTTAGAAACAAATTAATGCCATTCTTAAGAAGCTTGCACTTGGAGTTATTTACAGAGTTTGTTCCAGCAAGATGCCAAAAGTAAAGTATTCTAAATTTTGTTGATTAATTGAAAAACATCCTTCATAAGTTTATGTGGGGGAGTTGGAAATGACAAGGGTATTGCTAAAATTAATAGTACTCTATAAGCTATAACTGTTGAAAATGAAACAAAGAGTGCTCCTATAATTTTTTGATTCATAGCCATGGAAATTGTAAGTAAACACAAAATTATTGATATATTTGTTTCAATGTGTTTATCGAACATATTAAAGTGAAACTTTAAAAAAGTCTGACAATGGGCGAAAAAAACTTATATAAAACTATTTTGATATGTTTAAAAAATGAATACAGTGAAACTTCCCTTAACGGACACTTCCCAATAGCAGACTTCTCTCAAAGCAGGCATTTTTAAATTCCCTTGCAAAATAACATTGGCTCTTACGATCAAATTCTTCCAAATAACGGTCATTCTCAAAAACGGACGAGGACACTGAAATGTATCCCCCCAACAATTAAAACTTCCAAATAACTGACAGCGTGAAAGAAAAAGACTGTTGTAAATTAAACTGAATTCTAAACTGAATTCTTTGTAACAGTCATTATCATGCATTTTTACTGTTCCATTCAATTCAGTCACAATCTCTTAGCAGCACAGTTGTTACCTGTGATACATGAGCAGTTCGTACATTCTTAGTTTGTGAAGTTGAGTGTTCGGAAGTGCAATCATATTAAAAATGTCACAACTCAAAATGACTTCTGAAGTACTGATGCATATTGAAATGAAAATATCCAAAATTCACACTAAAAAATAAACAATTCTAGATTTCTTTGGGTAATGTGAAGTGGTAGTGACAGATGTCATAGAATTCTGGAATAAATTGAATTTGCTTTAAAATGCATGTACTGTATTGTTGTAGCCTACAAACTTTTTCTACAACTTAACTTTAGTTTTGATACTACTGTGTACATAGACCTTTTTGTATAAATTTTCTTGACCGTAAACAATCTCACAATCTCATTGTCTATTGTACAGTACTGTAAACTATAGTGTTGAATAAGATTTTTTTGTATTGATTTTCTAAATAGCAGCAAAATAATATAAAATATAATATCAATTTAAAACATAATAAACCACTCTCTTTTTATAAAAAAGATTTCAGATTTATTTATATTTCATATGGTGCATTGTACACTTTGATATTGCTGTGATAAAATAATTCTCAGTAAAAAGGAGTTTAATATGAAAGTTAAGGCTCAATGAAAAAAGAATGTTGTCCTCAAAGAACATTGGGACTACTGTTCAGTATGTTGATACCTTGAGTTTGATAGAGTTATCACAGTCATGGTTCTCTTTAAGAACTATTATAATACCATTAATTTTGCCTTGATAACTCTATCAAACTCAAGGTATCAACATAACTGAACAGTAGTCCCAATGTTCTTTGAGGACAACACTCTTTTTTCATTGAGCCGTAACTTTCATATCAAACTCCTTTTTACTGAGAATTATTTTATCACAGCATTATCAAAGTGTACAATGCACCATATGAAATATAAATAAATCTGAAATCTTTTTTATAAAAAGAGAGTTGTTTATTACGTTTTAAATTGATATTATATTTTATTATAATTTTCTTATTTTGCCATGCATTATTGTTCTAAAGGTGTGTAACTATTATTTTTAATATTTCAAACTCTATTACATTGGTAATTTTATCCTTAGTCGGTCCTCACACATTCCTTTCGGCAGGCCTTCAGGCTGAGGTATATTTTTAAGAATTATTGTATTTCAAACATTCAAGTCTCGCCTTATATGAGAGCTATCGAGAAAGTAGTTATTGATTTGTAGAGTACTCATCAAGAGCTTTTCAACGATACCCCACAAGACGTGGTTTCAAGAACTTCTAATGTCCATCCCCCTACCCCACTCGTACCCCCAAAACCCCCGAATCGTTGGTGTCACTGTGAACTCCATAGGGAGTACTCTAATTTATTCCAACAAAGTTTCCCTCTATACTTTATAGGGGCCGAGATATAAATTTTTCAAAATTTCAAACCCCCCTCCCCGACCCCCCCCCCCCTTGGGCTAATTTTGCTCATTAACGAACTTGTCTGAACTATTGGGCCCAGAAATAACACAATAAAATTTAGTTCAAATATCTTCAAAATTACGGCTGCTAGCGTGTACAGAGAGATATATATATATATATACAGTATATAATATATAAAAAAAATTGAACAGGTGGTGGTTTCGTACTTAGGGAGGCATGAAACGTAAAGATATGAAAGAATTTTTCGAAAGTCATGACATGGTATCGATTGCAATAGGTAGATTTTTCTTTGAAATCTACCTAAAATACAATTTTCTGGAAACATATCTGCATGTGAGTTTGCCTGGTTGTGTAGGTATGTGTGAGAATGTGTGAACAGCATTGCTCAAAAATAAATATTAGGTAAAAAAGAAAAAAATATTTTGGGGATATGACATGAGGCATGGCAAAGGCTTACTATTACTCTTACATGAAGCAAAATGTTGTTTATTCCTCTCGGAAACAGTTGTAATAATTTTGCTAAGAAGTTGTTCAGCAACTTACCGGCAATACCTAAAACTCTTATTTAAAAAAACATTCTTATAAATTCTCTGAAGTGTAGTTTGTCTCACATACTACCCGCGCACGATTTCTTGAGCGCTCGGCTCCCTAGTCCTCATTCGGTAGGTTTCATTCAACTTCGTAGGTAAAGCTGACAACATTGAAACACGAAGTATGCTATACACCCTGACATCTAGTGGCTTCAATACTAAGCTTTCATTCTGTCTTAGGATCCTTATTTATTTATTGACATTATCTTTTCTGACGCATGGAGTTATGGGGAAAAATACAATTTTTCGAATTGCTTATTTCACAAACACGTCATTGTACATCCAACATTTTCCTCACCTCTTTAAGAATTCCGTACGTGCTAATTTCTGATACTCCCGTGAACTCTGATGTCAATTTCATGGACTGAAAGTTGAGCGAACTTTTCACAAAATGTATTAAATACGTTTAAAATTAGGCCTCTAGTTTTCTTCAATTTTAGATGCCTTACCTCTCTTATGTTTTAAAACACAAAATGGTGAAGCATGTTCTGCTAAGACTCTTCTTTATGCTTAAACCTAGTCATCCAGTGTAAAAATATTGAGCCTATTTATATAACATTCTCTTCCCGGAGGAAAATGATTTATTTGATAACTAAAGCCTTATGAAGTGTTATTAATTGTTATGCAATACCGTCACCACGTTATATTATTGGACTGCATTAAAATCGTTGTCTATTAAAAGTCACTACATAAAATACCGAGGATGCTTCATCGGAAATAATTATCCAATTTGGATTCCACACTTATGCTGTTGACGTGCGCTTACCATATGCACGATTCTGCTGAAATGTGATTTCTTTGGTTGACAACACTGCAGAAAGACTTGCGGAGTAGCTATGTTTTGTTCCCCCAACCCTCACTTCCCCGTAAATTCAGCGCCCAAGATATGGCGCGCAGGTAGTACAAACTTAAATTTATTAAACTCTTATCTTTCAATTTGGAAACCAGCATTATCAGCCGTGGGTGTTGGCATGCTGACCACATGCCCCCCAATCCTGCCATCTGCCTTATAGGTAGATGATGCAGAGGTCGGGTGGTATGCCTTGTCCCTTCGGGGATGTTGTGCCACGAAGTTCAGTTCTTTCAATTAATATTGTTCTGGATGAGGCCTAAACAATTGAATAAGCACTCCCGAAATGTGACTTCTAACTCTATGAGGAAATAAGAAGAATAAAGAAAGTTGTGTGTTTAATTGAAGGTTTTATTTTTTAAAATGAAAATGCGGTTTAAGAATTCCCTTCCAAAGGATATACAACCTCGGTTTTTTGTATATTGAAAATACTTCAATCAGATCAGAATAAGTAACAATGAATAATTGAAACACCCATTGAATAATTGAGTTCTTTAAACTCCTTAAAAATAAAATGTAATGATGCTGCACCACACTTGAAACCATCTGAAATTTAATCTCACACTCTTGATGTGGTGTACTCTGATTGAAAGCGGAACAAATGCTGTCCAATAGAAAAAAAACAACAAAACATATTCTGGTTTAACTTATTCATGATATTTATTATATTCATCTGTGAGAGGAAGAGCTGTTTTATACAACAAATGAATGAGATCTGTCTGTAGATCAAAAGTCAGGAACCCAAGGAAGTCACGTGATGCACTATAATCAGGAACATTATTCACAATGTTATGACAGATGACATCAAGACACACTTCAGTCAATTTGGTCTTGCTTATTCCAGGGAACGACTCCAGCACTGGACTGAGGGAAAGTAATAAGGTGCAATGAACACTGCAAGGAAAATAAATGAGGGAAAAAAACAACACAACAACGGTGGTTATTAAAAAAATTAAGCATGAACTGCCATTCAACGAAGAGCATTCAATACTAGAACACGAGAGTCCTAGAAGTATTCTACACATGTGGTTAGGAGTGAGTCAACAGTTGGTAACTTCCAAATAGTTACAAAAATTAAACAATAAGACATACATTTTTTCTCTGATCTTCCTTTTCTACCCTCTCACTATTACCCACATGGACTGACCTGAAAAAAAACATAAACAGAATTCATAAAATTACAGAAAAAGTAAGCAATTTTAATTATCATGTTGTTTTAAAAACATTCATCCGAATTAAAAGTTTCATATTTTTATATTAAATGAACATAGAGCATTGAGATACATTTTGCAATGCATCTTGACGATGGGTATCAATTCAAGAGTTCTGGTGGCCAATATTATGTCCAGGAGTTGACTGACGGGCTGCACAATTTTTGGGGATAAAACTGGACAAATTGCAAATACTAAACAGAAATCAAGTAAAATTTGTATAGTACTTTATTTCTTTTTAAGACCCTCGCTTATATCATGTAGCCGTGTTCACATAAAAATTAAACTTGACTTGAATTTCGAAAATCAGGCAAAACAATGATATTACATATTAAAAGTTATTTAACTATACATATACATAGCCTATACATACATAGAAATATATATATATATATATATATATGTACATATATTTGTTTTTTAATAAAAAGGTCTATTAAACTAATATATTTCACAAACTTACTTCCCAGGCCAAAAAAAAAGCCTAGTGGGCCGGGTGTGGCCCTGACTAGATCACTAAAGTTTAAATATTCAGCCATTTCATAAAATATGGGAATTTTTCCCTCAAAGAGAGAAGTTATAAAATTATTGTAATTGGGTGGTCAAAAATTATCTTAATTTTAAGGACTTGGGTATATTTGAAGTGGCTTCATGTGTAGAATCTGTCGATTTACTTATTTATAGCATTGAGTTACTTTTTTTTGCCATTTTTAGCATGATTTTAACACTCTTTAATACCAAGTAGTCAAGAGTAATCAGCTATGTCCATTTTCATTTGAGAAAATATACATCTTAAGGTACAATTTGGTATAAGATTAACTTCAAAAAATATGTGTGGTTAATTACTATGCAAAATAACAAACAAGGGAATTTTTGTCCCACCCGTAACAGTGATAGTTTTGTTAAATTATTATTGATGAGTTAAATAAATGTTCTGACAACCTGGAAACAGTTTATAATTTGTATTGAATCCCTCATACCTTCATTAATAACAACATTAAGACCCTAACAGTAATAGCAGAACAGAAAATGAGCTTTTGTTTTGCATCATTAAAATCAGTGTCCAAATTATGTCCCACCCGTAACAGATTTTGAAAAAACAATTTAAAATATTTAAAATAAATTTTTAATAATGCTGCATGTAGAATGAAGGAGAAGCCATAGTAGATTTTACAGAATGTGCAGAACAAGTTCTAATTCATTATTTATGGCATGTAATAAACAAAAATAGTTGTTATAATTTGCTAGAATGTCCCACCCAAAATTATGAAATGGCTGTATTGCAGCTGGAAATGTTCAGTTCATGTTTATCCTCTATGAAAAGTGACACTTCGAAATCGGATGAATCTTTTGGAACACGTGTAAATACATGTATACCTGGGCCGCTGTAACATTGCACTTTCCAGTTTCAACTATATGCATATTTACGTTGGCTGCACTGCAATTCTATTCACTGACAGACAGAAGCCATTCGGCTTCGAACATTGCATGCTTGAATTAGGGGATTCTATCTCATTTTTCCGTAATTAATGTATTGCGTCTCACTATTAATAGTATTTATACAAATACAAACACAAATACACTATTAATAAGAACTCGTATTGTTCATATACAAAGGCTAATGGTATCGGAGAAAGCATAATGCTTTACATCCCTATTATTCTCGTTCCTTGACAAAGTTATAAGTGGTGTAATGGTTAAGATGGTAGGGGTCCTAGGTTCAAATCCCACCCTATGCTGTAATTTTTTTTTTATTTATTCACTATATTTTTAAGATTTAAATGCAGTGTTTAATTTTTAATTATTAAAATTACCTGCCTTATACTTTTTGTCAAATCTATAAATGCAGATCCAGATTTCACGTACTTTGCACCTTGGGCAAAACTTTGTTAATAGCCCGTTTAATTTTTTACTTTTACCACCTACCCCAAGTTACTGTTTTAGTGTTAAGTTTGAGTTTTACCGAAGTATAAACCAATAGTATCCCGATAGCGTTTTATTATTGCAAGTAATCCCAGGCTTCACAACATTTATTAAAAAATAAAAGTAATTTTGTTTTGGAGAAAAATGCATGATTGCTATTGCAGTTTCATTTGCAAAACAATTACCTAAAACCTCTGACAATATTATGTAATATAATCGATCTTTGAAACTTTCAAAAATATTTAATATAGACTAGGTTATTTGGTAATTATAAAACATATTATGCTAATTTAAATTAAGATATGTTTATAAAACATATGTATTACAGGTACCATATATTAAAACAAATATTTTAGAACAAAATAATTAATGATCCAAATGTTAAAACGAGATTTTTAATTGCGAGTTTGCTATGTTTGCAAAACGAGCCCTTAAGAGCGAATGCAGCAATCCTACGAGCAAAATAAAATAATTTTTTCACGTGTATCTTACACTATTTTTTAGACAATCGTTAAAATTTGTCAAATAATAATAATAATAGATGCTAGATTTATGATAAAGAATTACGCCCTGTGGAGCCAGCCATACAGATTTTCTACAATTCCTGAGAACTTTCACATTTAAAAGGGCTTAGTGAATTTTAACATTTTTATCAAACTGAGTCTATTTCATAATCATATGTACATATTTTTAACAAAAAGAGTTTTTCCATGTGAAGCAATCAAAGTTGGTTACTCTGGAATGTTATAATTTCATACCACCCACTTTATTAATTTCATACCATGCAATCTAATAAGTTCAACTTATTAAGGAGGGCCGATTACATAATATTTTAGGCTCTTGAAAACATTCCTTAAGCAGTACAGTTAGTTTGTGGTAAAGTAAAAAATATTCTAGTAACAATTTAAATATTTTTCCAGTTTTTCAAGTTTGTTTTTCTAAATTATTGTCCTTCAAATAAATATGCATTTCAGGTTTTTTTAAATATATTTTAAGCTCAGACATTTTTAAATGTACACACTCATTGGACAAGTCACAACTGATATCTTTGGATAAAAGTTACAAAACTTTGAAGTATCACTCTCAACTTCTGATAATTCTGACGATCTATTCAACAAATCTTGAAGACACCATATTCGTCTTGACAAAATTGCCATGAGTTATTTTCAGGAACACACTGTTGTTATGTAATAAAAGTTTTTTTTGTATATAACACCTCTCCCCTAAAACTGTTCCACCCTTTTTAGGTTTGCCGCCCTGGGCAAATGCTTAATCTGCCAATTTATAAATCAGGGCCTATATATAGGGATGCCGTTTATAGGTTGCAATTAATAATTCTTCTCTTCAGTACTTCTAGCAAAAATTCTGTGCTCCTCTCATTGTGAGTTTGATACCGTGTGTTGATAATTAATTGCTTTAATTAATTATTAATAGAACAAACTCCTTGAACACGGGTATCCATAAAACAGCTCATTGAGAACTTTCAAGAAACATGGCGTGGTTATGCGCGAGGTCTTCTGCATATCACCACGACTTTTGACGACTACTGATAATAAGGTTTTATACGCTACAAATTATATTATACAACAAAATATAAGACAGCTAATTTTAAAAATTAAAAATCATAAACTGTATTTGCGTTTGAAAATAGTATGAAAAAAAATAGTACCCTGCCTAGGATCGAACCCTAACTTTCTGCATAACTATCCAGCACCATAACCACTGAGCTATGATACCACGAAGCAATAAAGTGAATATTTATCATGTGAAGGTGCACGATGTTCCACACATAACAGGATAAATCTTTGTGTAAAGGAACGATACGGTTTTTTTTGGTGAAACTATGGGTACGGAATAATATTACATTTCATAAATATAAAAATTACTGAATGGAAGAACTGAAAAATGATAATTGAGGGATTAGACATAGTTTCGAATGTTCAAGGCCGAATACAGCCGAATAATGCCGATCGGCACCTCCTTGTCAGTACCAACGAAGTCGAGTAGTTCATTTGTCAATCTTTGATACTGGCAACTTAACTTGTAGAATGGAAAGTGCAACCTTACGACGGCCCAGGTATACATATGGCATAAAGACTAATATGACTACCTGCTACTAAAAATCAATTTCTACTGAATATTATTTTAAAATAATGCTTTCCAATTTGGTAACAGACTTCTACTATTCTTGAATTCTAGTATTAATCACATTTGGAGGGAAAACTACTGTCATTAGCAGGTTTTCAGTTTTATTTCACTGAAGAGATTGATTTTATATTCTGACGAAGAAATCTGTCCTGCGAGAGAATCAAACCGAATTTTCAGCATGGTGTGCTGTTGCTAAGACCACTCTGCTCCCTCTAGGATAAGCCCATTTCATTCTAAATCTTCCTTTAGAATCTTGATCCCCTAGCCCTCACTACACATGTTCACCAAAATCCAATTTTTGTATCATATTGTGCAAGATTATGATAATTCTGTAGGCTTCCGCGGCTGGAGTCATCACAGTCTAGGCTGTCCGGGTAGCGCTGCATCGAGTGTTGAGAGGCCAACGTTTCTACAGCCATGTTGCTGTCTTCTTCTGGGCCAAACGTTCACTGACTAAGCCGGGCATCGGGCTCTTATATATCCGTGTGGTGTTGTGGAGCAGTAGCGGGCGTCCGGCCAATCACAGAAGAGGCATCTGTTGGAGCTCTGGGATTGGTCGGTCGACAGCAGCGGTTGGTCGGAGCTCCATTATCCCTATCTGCTGCGTCATGGTGGTGTCGAAGAAGGGGTTGCCAGGTTTTCGGCAAGTCCAGGCCTTTATCCCCGTTGATGTTCTGGGGTCTTCTCGCTATTTCAATCGCTTCTTTCACCCTTCTCGGCCACCATCTTTCTTCTCTACTTATGAGGCGAGTGCCATAAAAAACGATAGCGTGTCCAGTCTTCGCTGAGTGGTGGGCTATGGCCGACTTATCAAAGTTGTTGTTCTTGTAGTGGCGTATGTGCTCTTGTAGGCGTTCTGCTACTGTGCGGCCAGTCTCGCCAATGTAAGTCCGTCTGCAGCTGCAGGGGACCTCATATATTCCCGCCATCTGTAAGGGTTCTATTTTGTCCTTCACCCGGACCAGTCTGCGTCGGAGAGTATTGGGAGCACTGTAGGCAACCTTGATGTTCTGTCGTCGTAGCATTTTTCCGATTCAGTCGGTAATGCCCCTCACGTAAGGCAGTAACGCTACCCCGCTGATAGGTTCTGGGGGTTTCTGATTGGTAGTGGAGCTGTTAAGAGTCAGGGCTGTCTGTGTAGTTTGTATTGTTCGTTTGATGGTTGCTGCAGGGTAACCATTGGCTCGGAAGGTGTGCTGGAGGCCTTCCATTTCTCCTGGCAGGCTCTCTGCGTCTGATACCTTGGCTGCTCTCATCGCTAAGGTTCTCAGTACGCCTCTCTTAATAGCTGGGTGGTGGTGTGACTCTGCATGTAGATATCGGTCCGTAATAATAACCAGACAGATAATTTAGATAATAATGGAGTTTATAAATTAAAATGTGTTGATTGTAATAAAATATACGTAGGACAAACCGGAAGGAAATTCAAAACTAGATTCAAAGAACATAGAATGGATTTCAAACACAACAGACTAAAATCAGCATATGCTAAACACCTAATCACTGAACAACACAGATTTGAAAATATTGAAAACACACTCACAATAGCCTACAAAGAAAAGAAAAGTAACAAGCTCAACACCCTAGAAGCATTAGAAATCTACAAGAACAAAGACATAATTCTTAATGATAACCCTATTGAATACAACCAACTTTTTGAACTCACCCTGAAACTATAAATGCAACCAACAACAACACAATCACTGTAGTACTAGTCCAACTTCCATCAGATAGCTACTAAGCTTACAAGGTTAGTTTAACTAATAAACACAACATTATCTAATCTTTTAAAAATATTCTCTGATCCATCAATTAACATATTCATATTGTTTCATTAATTTTATTTCATTTTTACTCTTTTTTAGACTAAAGATGGTACATATATTGTAACGAAATGTACATATCTGACTTCTAAGAAAAACAACTTCCATCTACAACACAATTTTAATGAGGACAACCTTAACAGCCTTATAATAACGTTTCAACACGAATCATCAAGTTTTTATATATGTGAACAATAATTATGAGAATATTGGACATTCAAGTGTTATTTGTAAAAACATAGAATATATAGGCCTAATCATAATAGTTATGCACAAGTATATGCTTGTAAGCTCATCTCTTAATCAATTTCAAGACATTTTTATAATTTTAATTTTAAATGTGACATTTTAACGTTATTACGCGCAAGAATTACTCTTGCTACTTATTTTATTAAGCATTATATCTCAAATTGTAACAACTGTAACAATCCATAGTTGGTCCTATATATTGATACTCATATATTAATTCAACTGTATGGACCATACACATATAATTATAAATACTTAAGTATAAAAGTTGATCTAATCAAATTTATAACTCGCGACTATAGTATTACATATTGCCAATGTATTCTTACTGACTATTACAGGACTATTCTCACATGATATAGATGTTTTTTGTATAGCCAATATTATTCTTAGAATTTTTTATCTTACTACACTTGGATTCAGGGTAGGAACATAGTGTTAGAAATGTACCTGCTCCTCAACGTTGCAATACAAAACCGCTGTCTCACTCACTCCCTTTCATTCTGTAGACAAAGAAGTTGAAGAGCCGGCAACCTACCTGACAGTCAGTTGCCAGATTGTAAACATGTCACTGAGGGTGGTCAAGAACTACCGACACTTTAAAAACATCTCCCTGCACCCTCATATTCGCATTTAGTTGAACTGCAGAGCTCGGCACTTTCAGTTCTTAACTTACGTGTTCTTGCTGTAAATCCTGCGATTTGAAATATCCTAAACTGTGTACATTCTACTTCGTGTGCGTGTCTGTGTATATTGTACATTATCTGTGTGTAGAAATTGTTGAATTCATCTTATATTTTATTACATCTTAGTTTAATTCGTCAGTTACTTATTACATTTTATTACCTAATATATTGTAAGAAATAAGTATCTGATTAAGTATGGAGCAAGGGTTACAATCACCTGCGCGCTACAAAACTAAAACAAAGAGAGTACTGACTACGAAAGAGAGGCAGATTATACTGAATGTATATGCGTATTTTAGAGAGAAAGGGAAGTCGGTACACGAATCAGCCAAGTCAACTTCCGAAGCTACACTTGTGGGCTATACGACTGTGTTCTCAATAAGAAAAGAATTTCAGTCTAAAGGAAAGGTTTCTACACCGAACAAGAAAAGACCTACAGACGTAAGACAAAGAAGGGAAGACAAATACGACAGTTTCACCCAAGCGGCAATACGAAGACAGGTACACCAACTTTACAGAGAAAATGAACTGCCCACTTTGAACAAATTAGTGTCCATTGTTAATGAAGATTCCACTCTACCAAACATGTCGAAGCCAACATTCAGACGACTGCTTCTGGAAATGGGATTCAAGTTTCTTAAGCGTGAACGAAACTCTCTGTTAATAGATAGGGAGGACATTGTGGCTATGAGACATGAATATCTCAGAAAAATTAAAAACTATAGGCTAATGGGGAGGAACATCATTTTCACAGATGAAACTTGGGTCAATGCCGGCCATACTAATACAAAGTGCTGGCAAGATACCACCGTTGTTTCTGCAGACGATGCTCACAGAAAAGGGTTAAGTGTAGGGAATAAAACGCCCTATGGAAAAGGTGGCCGTATTATTGTTGTGCACGCTGGGAATGAAAATGGCTTCGTATCGGGAGCTGATCTAATTTTCTATGGAAAAAAGGATGGCGATTATCACGGTGAACTAGATGGAGCAATGTATGAGAAGTGGTTTACCGAGAAATTATTACCAAACGTGACACCGAATTCAGTCATCGTAATGGACAATGCTTCAGTCCATTCCACTCTCTTGGAAAAGGTACCAACATCTGCAAATAAGAAGCAAGAAATTCAGGATTGGCTCACCACTAAAAAAATTTCTTGGGAGCCAGATATGAATAAGATGGAACTCTGTACAATCCTTTCTACTGCTCGCAAACAATACCAGAAGAGATACAGAATTGACGAAATAGCGCGCGCTGCAGGTCACGATGTATTAAGACTGCCCCCGTACCACTGCGAACTTAATCCGATTGAGTACGTGTGGAGTGAAGTGAAACGAAATGTCGCACGAATAAACAGTTCTTTTCGGTTGGCTCATGTCTTCGATCACATGAAGAATAGCTTGAAACAAGTTACTCAGGAACACTGGCAAAATTATGTGCGCCACACTGAAACAGTAGAGAAGCGAATGTGGGAAGCTGACGGAATTTTGGAAATTGTGCATGATAGGTTAGTGATAAATCTGGACGAGGACGACACCACTTCAGAAAGTGAAAACGAAGACGATATGGATCTTGGTACTGCCCCTCTGCTATGATTTGTTTTCGTAGGCCTACATGTCACAGACTGAAACATCTTCATAAGGTAAGCGAATGTATTTGTTATGTATAGTAGTTTCAGAGGGTAGCATTGACCTGAATAGCAACACTGTAGTGTCTTGCATCTCCCAACACTATGTTCCTACCCTGAATCCAAGTATAACTTTAATTACAAGTCACCATACATCATACTATGTAAGAATTAACTAATAAAATATTGATTATAATTTACAAATTATAATTATAATAAGATATATTGTAAAAGGTTGTCCCCATCTCTCCTGTGTTCATATGTCTTAGTATTTTATTTGAGTGTATAAGACTGAAAGCCTCTTGATACATCTAATATTTCCCTCAAAGAACAAAGATGAAATTTATCAATAATTATATTAATTAATTATAGATATTGTATTGTGTATATTGTAATTGTGTAAATTATTGTGTTGTATTATATGTTTATTGTAATTTCTACTTGTAAGTGTATTGTAATGCAATAATTCCAAGGATTAAAATATGTTCTTACCTACATTAATTTTTCATCCCTTTTTCTTCAGTTCTGATTTTTTAGGTGGTTTTGGTGTGGTTTTCTTTGTCACCTTTCTCAAAGGTTTCTTGGTAGACTCTTGCATGGATTTCTTTGTAGATTTTGGTGTTGAGGGCTTCTTTGATTTTGGTGTTGATGGGTTTTTTGATTTTGGTGTTGATGACTTTTTTGATTTTGGAGTTGACTTAGTTGTTGATTTCTTTTTAGACTTCGGTGTTGACTTCTTGGCGGGAGTGGATGGGCTCTTTCTAGCTGACACTTTACGCTTCTTCAATTCTGCCAGCTCCTCTGTCAGCTCCTTTACCCTCTTTCGTAAATTTGAATTGGCGAGCTTTCTTTTCTGCAGTTCCTCTTCTAACTCCACCAAGCGACTAAAATGAGAATACATGGAATTACGATTAAATTTTGTAATAATAATAAATAATAATAATAAATAATAATAGTAATAATAACAATAATAATAATAATTTAAGTTCATTTATTTATTTATTTATAGATGCTACAGACAATTTTTACAAATTTTAAATAGCAGGCAGCTGATGAATAAAATTGCGAGTTATGATATAGTTGATTGTGCATGATAAACAAAGAAATAACAATATTTATACAAATAGAAATTAAAAGATATCCTTATATATGAGATCTCACTTGAATGTTTGTCAAGTCAGGTCACATGCTTTATTAGAAAATATTAGCGTTAAGAAATTTCTGATTAGCTGAAATTGCAAAGCGGAAAACCGGTACACTATATGGCTGTTTAACTAAAAATAATGAGCGACTTCTTGTCTGCCTAGTATATGGAACCACAGTATAAGTATCAATACAGTAAGGAAACTGTGTGTTAAAAGTCCTATGACAACTTGTTAGCTGGGCGACACTAGCGCTCCATGCGGCGGTTGAGTAAAACTGCATTCTCACCATATAAAATAACTTGGGAAAATGCATAAACACATAACAAAATATGTTATAATAAGAGAAAAAAAAATCTTCTTTCAAAAATGAATTTTAAATTTAAGAAACAATGAAGCATGTATTATATTTTAGTTAAGATCAGGCACAATTTTTAAAAGCCACTTACCTGTAACTTGCACTGAAGTTCCTAGGGCTATTCTTATTACAAGTTTTAATAACTTCAAGATGATTCTTGGAAAACCAATTATAACTCATTTTTATTTTTAAAAGTAGCCTAATATTACATTAGAATAGAAATGTCATCATTTTACAAAAATAATACAATATTACATAAGATACAATACAAAATTCAAATAAAAATATAGGTTTCTATCAATATTTCTCAATTTCTAATACTCCAAAACTGCTTTTAGTATACAGTCGGTACAGCAGTTTTAATTAAAGAGTTCTTATTGGAATTCATAAACTGGCTGTTTTCGAAGTGTTCCAAACATAGGCGGCAATTTACATTTAAATATTTTACAGTTTTTGTTAGTAGGTCTTCTCGCCGACTATTGATGAGCCATTTTTTTACACCTGAAATCATTACAACAATTGAATGTAGATCGAAGCCGTACGATACAGAAACAAAATACAATCTCAACAATGAAGTTGAGGACGAGCAGTGTGACAAACCTATATTCAAAGGTCACTCTTTAATATAATTTATAACTTAAACGTTGATTTTAAAGGTGGGAAAAACCTTGGACTAGATACGCTTCTTAACAGTAGCCTATTTTAGGTAAGCCTATTGCTTGCCTAGGTTTGGATAATGATGTCATGTTAGTTTACTGTCGCAAACACCTTAATGGCACATGTATCCGAGAATTTATGATGTAAGATTATGTTTTCGTCATCTTTACGCCTACATCGTGTTCGAGAAAATAAATATCGTACCGCCTGTAAAATCGGCTATGTGCACTTTTTTACGAAATTGAGTTATGTGCACTGATATTCCTTAGCATTGATCCTTACAACCGGGCATGTGGATCTTTGATTGTCAGGTTTGTGCAAGCAAAGAAAAAAAATCGGCTACATGCTGCAAAATGGCCATGTGCATTAGAGCTCACATAGCCATTCTTGACTGCCAACACGGCACACATGTTTGTATACATAACCGGCCCTGACATATACATTACAATGCACATAGGAAATAAGCTGCACCGCAGCAAATATTGTGTTATCTTAAGCGATCACAATACGACATCCTAAATATTGTTATCTTAAACCGTGATATAGACTGCTGACATTTTGATTTCATTAGTATCTATTGTTAGAAATTACAACATAATTAAAGATAAAAATATTACATTAAAGTAAATGTAAACATAACCACACCAGAACATGTGTCAAGAGTAAGCCAGCAGGCATACAATAAATATTACGTATTTTTCTTCTTACCTTTCTGGATCTTTTGGGAAAGTGAAGAAATGCAATTCAGGATTTCTTCCTTTATTGTTACTGCAATTTATAGCAGAACAATAACATCCTTTCCAAACACGCATTGCTATAAAAATTCAAGACTCCTATTTATTTCCATTCTTCCCGCAGTAGTGATTGTAGTATTACTCAATGGCCGGTAGGATCGCTAGCTAATCTGCGCGCGCATGTCCGTATGGCAGAAAAACGGACTGAGTTTCTTTACTGTATTAATACGTATACTGTGATGGAACCCTTAGTCCTGAGTTCTTTAAGACCGATTTACAATTTATGTTGCCTCTAAAAACATTTACTATGACGTAAGCATCAAATGAAGTGTCTATCTTGCAATGTTTCAAGCTGTAGTAACTCTAGAAGTTGTCTACACTACAGGTCTTGATTTGGGAAGAATTTTCTACATATTGATTAAATAAATTTGATTTGTATACGTTACAATAATAATAATAATAATAATAATAATAATAGTAATAATAATAATAATAATAATAATAATAATAATAATAATAATAATAATAATAATAATAATAATACTAATAATAATAATAATAATAATAATAATAATAATAATAATAATACTAATAATAATAATAATAATAATAATAATAATAATAATAATAATAATAATAATAATAATAATAATAAGAAGAAGAAGAAGAAGAAGAAGAAGAAGAAGAAGAAGAAGAAGAAGAAGAAGAAGACAGATTAATATGATGGACTTAAAGTATGGAGACAATGGAATCATAAGTAAAGCAAGAAATATTGTCTTAATAAGTAGGCCTACACAAACCCCACAAATGTCTTCAGATGATAACTCTATGCTGAATAAATTTAACAGCCAAGTAGAATCAAAGAATAGGTTAAAAGAAGTCTGGCGAAATAAAAAACTACACGGACAGTACCTGAAAAGGTTGGATGGAATACAAATAGACAAAGAAAAGACATACAGGTGGCTAATCAGAGGAAAATTGAAGCCGGAGACTGAAACCACTATAAGTGCTGCTCAAGATCAAGCTTTAAAAGAACACATCATTATGAGAAATATGTTCTGAAGAATTCACAAGATGATAAATGTCGCCTCTGTCAGAGCCAATCAGAAACTATTGACCCATTATCTCAGCGTGCCCTATTCTAGCAAAAAAGAATACTTGGAGAGACATAATAATGTATATAAATATCTACATTGGCAAATATGCAAATCCTTAAGCTCAGAAACATGCAGTAGATGGTATGAACATACCCCAAACCCTGTTGAATGTATGGGACATGTTACAGTACTGTATGATCGACAAATCCATACAGACCGAACAGTCGCAGCAAACAAGCCAGACATAATACGAAACGCTAAGAATAGGCCCTGCCAATTAATTGATGTTGCAACCCCAAACTGCCAGAATGTGGTTTCAAAGAAAGCTAAAAAAAAAGATTGAAATATAGAGACCTTCAGATAGAAATAAGTTGAATGTGGAACGTGAAAACAGAAGTCATACCTATTATAGTTGGAGCACTGGGTACGATACCAAAAAACCTGGAAAACAATCTATCACAGATAATGGGAGAAGCACAGGTTTCCAAAATTCAAGAGATCACCCTGCTTGGAACCGCTCACATTTTGAGGAAGGTTCTATAACAGGGTCGGGAACGAAGGCACTGAAGGCGCGAAGTTACCCTCCCTCTCGTCCCCACTACTCTATTTCAGGAGCGAGGTAATGACAACTAAACCGGTTGACTCAGAGACCAGTCGCGTGGCAGTAATCCTGTTCAGTGTTGGCTTGTGTACAACATGAGTGAACGAAGAGTATCTAATCGGGACTGGGAGAAGAAGTATTTCTTTGTTCTTCAAGATGATAAAGCACAGAGTTTGATATGTCCTACTATTATTGACTACATTACAAGCTTTACCATCAGGAGGCATTTCAATTCGGCTCATGTTGGAACCTAAGGCGAGGTTCTATTACCAACAGAATTGTTGATCTGGGCAAAAGTTTGGAGGAACGGTTGATAGACATTGTTCATTTTCCCTTGCCATGGACAAAACTACTGAAAATAAAAATACTGCTCAACTTGCTGTGTTTATAAAACGTGTAGATATAGAATTAGCTGTGATCGAGGAGCTGCTGGACATTATTTTATTCAATGAAAGATCACGTACGCGGTGAAGATATTTTTGAGGCAGTGATGATGATAGCGTGAAAGTTTAAGCTTGAATGGGACAAGTTGGTCTGCGTAGCTACATATGGGGCTCCAGCAATAGTGGGAACAGAAATGGGTCTAATAGGGAGACTGCGAAAATTCCTTTGTAAAAATGGATTTTCCTCTAATAGCTTTGTAGCCATTCACTGCATTATTCACAGGGAAGCACTGTGTGCAAAATCAGCTACTTTGAATAACGTAATGGATATCTGTGTTAAGATTGTGAATGTAATCAGAGCGCATGCTCTGCGGCATAGACAATTTCAGGAAATTTTGATACTCACAGATTCCGAATACTTAGATTTACCATACTTCTGTCAGGTAAGATGGCTAACCAGAGGCAAAATGTTGCAAAGAATGTTTGATCTACGGAAATACATACTTTCCTAGCAACCAAAGGGATTGCAGTTCCAGAACTTAAAGATGATATTTTTGTTTGTGATTTAGCGTTCTTAAGCGATTTAACGGTTCACGTAAATGAACTTATCCTTTGTTTACAAGTTAAACACAACACGATTGTACATTTAAATTTTAACAGACTGTGTGAAATCATTCAAGCAGAAATTGAATATGTGGCAGAGCCAAATAGAAGAGAATAAATTGCCCCATTTCCCATCCTTAAAATCGGTTATGAAAGATGAATTGCTTGATATGAAAGAAAAATATATGGCACTATTACAGGAGTTATCAGGAGCATTCTCAGATAAATTTGTAGTCGTACAAGCGTTAGACAATGACTGCCGGATTTTCGAAAATCCATTTACATTATGATCATTTGATGGGCCATGACGAACTGTAATTGGAATCAATTAACCTTCAAAGCAGCACACCATTGCGCAGTTCAGGAAAACTTGGTTTTGATTTATACACTTCACTCCCGAAAACATTTCCCAAGCTGCGCCTTTTTGCAAGTAAATTATTTGCCATGTTTGGTACTACTTATCAATTTGAACAACTTTTCAGCCTATTGACCTTGAACAAAAGCTTGCTGGGCAGTCACATTTCTGATGAATATCTACGATGTGTTCTATGTCTAAATTAACACAGGGCCATTAAGAATACGCCAATATGTAATAATGTACGTTTAAATAATTTCACTACACTATTCAGCTAAATTGTGACGTTTATTTTGAGAATTACGGTGTAGAAATCACTTAAATGCCACTAGTAACATAAGGGAAATAAGTAGAACTAATTAATAAATAATGTTAATTATATAGACCTTCTTTTCTAAGCTCAAGGCTTGGTTAGAATATTAGAATTGTGCTTCAACGTTGCCATTGCGTCTTTCCTCATGGTACCTAGTTGTCCCATTACCTTTCTTTGTGCCTTCCTAGCCAACTCTTCAGAAGTTCAAGAAATATTCATTTCATTACTTAAAATATATTTCATCCAATATCCGAGGTACCGCCACTGTGGCATGCGTCACGAGTCTGCCTACCTCTCAGGTAGAAGGAATGGGGATGGGGCGAGTGTAGGGGTAGAGCACTTCTCACTCTCAGTGCATTGCTTGCCAAGCCTGTTCTATAAGGACCAGACCCGTGAAGAATCTGTTCCTGAGGAGGCTGGAGGTAACCTGGAGGTAACTCGGAAACTTGAAAAAACTCGGCGTAAGCGCCTCGATTTTTTAAACTATTTCCTCGATCCGTTTGCATCGCTTACGGCACTTGTATCGCAATATACTATTTTGAAACACCTGTATAGTATTTGAAAACTTCTGGGCTGTTAGGCCGTGTTCCAAGGTTGCTGTATAGTACAATTATGTATGATGCCACTTTAAAGAAGAAAGTTCAGAGAATAATATACCACAATAATAATAATAATAATAATAATAACAATAACAATAAAAATAATAATGATAATGATAATGATAAAAGCTCGATTTACATCCAAAATCCAACTGAACTTCATAGTTAAAACATCTCACAAAAAATTAATAATAATAATAATAAAATAGTAATAATAATAAAATAGTAATAATAACAAAATAATAATAATAATAATAATAATAATAATAATAATAATAATAATAAAAAGGGAAAGAGGTACTATTGCTACACAATAATAGGCCTACATAACAAATTTTCTTTTCTAATATCCAATTGAGGAAAAACGGAAGAACAGGTCTCCAGCCATGAGAGATGGTAACGATAGAACTACTAGCAGCATTGAAAATTGAATTTTTTTTCCTTTCTCCTTTTCTTTTCCTCTTTCTACTATTCTATCCATTTTCTCCTTTACGCTACCTACCTGTTCCTATCCTATAAATTTTCGACTTATCGGGATTCGAACATGGGACTGCTAGCATCATAGCCAGTCATCTTATCCACTACGCCATCGAGTGATCATTGGAGTGTGAAGTGAGAATTCATCTATTTAAGTTTAGAGAGCTGTTTTGGTTCAAGAGGATGCCTTGTATTGTAGTAATTAAAGCAAGGGTTATTTCGTATGGTAGTAATTAGTGCACATGGTGTGGTACAAGAGTTATTTTCATATTGGGGATGCCTTGATTGTAGTAATTATTGCATAAGCTTTGGTACAAGGGGGTGAAGCAGGGAGGTGGGCCATCACCATAGCCTCGCTGAGCCGGGGTGGGCAGAGCTTAAGTGGCGACCTGTTCTTCTATTTCTCCCCAATCGAATACGATACAAGTAATTTTTACTTACTTCTCACGATTGATTTGGAATTCGCTTTTGTGTATGTGTAGTGGCCTGGCCAATCCCATGTCCACGAAGCTGACGCATTCATCTGATGGACATTGCGAGTTTCTGTAACAAAGATTTAATGTAAGTGTCTTAATTGTTCCTCCTTAAACCACAATACAGTGGTACCTCGAGATACGAGTGCCCTAACATATGAGTTATTTGAGATACAAGCTGTCGAGCGAGCGAAGTTTTGTTTTGAAATACGAGCGACATTTGAGATACGAGGAACGGCCAGCTGCGATGCTGCACACGGCCCACCAGTTTACTGCGCCTGCACCTCGTGCGTCTTGCGCATTATCCCACGTATTCCCCCAGTGTGCTTGTTTACCTCGCTGTCGAAGCATCTTTGCTAAGTTTTTCTAGGGTTTTGCGCTTCTTTAGCATTTACATACTTTATCACATTTCTTGTTATAACCATGGGTCCTAAGAAAATGTAACAAATATGTATGTACACTTTATAAAACCAGTTTTTTTGCTTTACATTCTCTTTTATTATGTTTATATACAAAATTGTCATTTATAAATACATTTTTCTTATTAAAAAACACGTAACAGAAACAGCATTTTTGGGCCGGAACGGATTAATGACATTTCAATTAATTTCAATGGGGAAAATTGCTTTGAGATACGAGCAAATTGACATACGAGCAAGGTTACAGAACGAATTAAACTCGTATCTCGAGGTATCACTGTACATTCAAGTTGCAGATAGTGTCATCTGTATACACGGTGTCTAATATATTATTAGCTATATTTATGTACTCTTAAAACCTATTTACAAACAACATAAAAGTCAAACTGACAATATATAAAATTAGCAACTAATTATCACCTTAGTCCATATATATATTTTAATACTTTAAAAAGCAATAAGTTTTAAAATGCTATTAATTTTGTTATGACCCTAAAAACTAAAATATTTACATGTTGTTCACAAGTGCATATCTTACTACGTCCAGTAGTTAAATTCTTTATTCAAGTAGTCTAATACTTTCAAGTAAGTTAACTATAAATATCACTGCACACTATTTATGTCTTGAAGATACCTTATTAAAATAAACATATATGTATCACTGAACACTGTATCGTGAATTAGTTTGTAATTAATATTTATGTCACTGTTTCTAACAATATTCCTTTTAGATGCTGCAAGCTTTCTTAATAGAGATTTGCATTTTGGCCTTCATTTAGCCATCTTCAGTCCTAAAATATTTAAAATGAAATAATTAAATGTCATAACTTTGACATTTAAGATATGTGTAAATAACTAACCTGGGAATCAGGAGCTGTATGATGAAGTCTTAACTTCATGAGTATTAACCTGATACTGACGATGCATTATGAAACTGATGAGGGTAAAGTTCACTGTACAGTTCAAAACGTTTGTTATGGTCAATTGGGTTTTCATTTATTATATTGTTTTTGTGTGACCTATATATTTATAAATTTTCTAGCATATCTAATTTTTGGCTTTTCTTGAGTGTGTGCAAAATCTTCAAAGTACTGTCTATTGATAGAATTTGGTGCCCGTTATTAATGAAATGTTTTGCATAAGCTGACTTGTTTCTATTGTATTTAAAATCTGATATGTGTTCCTGAAATCGCTGTCTGAAAGATCTACCTGTTTGACCTATATATATTTGTTTACAATCATTACATGTTAGCTGATATACCCCACGGTTTTCTAATTCATCTTCATTATTGTTGCTGTCATTGTTGAATAGTAATAATAGTAATTGTTTTAATGTATTATTAGTTTTATATGCTACCTTTAGTTTTTGTTGTTGCAGGGGTTTTAGGGTTTATGTATTTTATTGTCTGTATAGTTATAGGTAACATATTTGTTAGCTTTTTCGTTAGTTTGTTCTATCAGCTCTAGCGTTGACGTATGGTAATTATATTTGAGCTAGTAAAAAGCCAGTTACATACCCTTCGGTTGTCCACTGTAGCAGACATCGGCCATGGCCAATATGGCCACATGGCATTGTAACAATGCCCAATGGAGCAATTTCACTTTCAAGTTCTTCTCCACACACTTCACACCTGGGCATTTTTCTGGTTTTTAGACAAAATCTGAAAAATTAAGACACTGATTTTTAATTGCTCTTTTACAGCTTCACTGTTTACTTTTCTGTTATAAAATTTTGTCAAGGCAACAGGAAAACAAATTACTTTTCTATAGCACAGGCTACGGTCAAAGCCGGCTATTTCCAATCAATAGGGATGGCAAAGAACCCTGATTAAACTTTTCAAATTCTCTATTTTTTTAACAGTCTTCATAATGTTTATTTCAGGCTGTACCAAAAACCTACAGCAAATAGAAATAAGAAAATCAACAGTCTAATCTTTCTCCGAATATAGACAATTCATTTCATACATTTCAACCCTCACTACTTAATCCTCACTTTATAATTAAGCAAACAAAGCAAAAAATTAAATCTCATATACCTTGTTTCGTGATAGCTCTTTTATCAGTACATGGCTAAATTCTGGTATCTTTCCCTATTCGTGGTCTTTCACATCAGTTTAAATACGGATCGATGGATAAAATAAGATTCCAAAAAGCAACACCATGCCTGTATGATTCTTGCATTCAAATTCTTGTGCGAATACTTACTTTTAGTTCTCGTATTCGTGAAGAACTAGATAAGAAAAGCTTTTGACGTCGACTTGCAATTTAAAAGTGTATTCCATTGAGGCAAATCTCGCGAAACTGACACCCTCTAAACAGGCTGAACCATCACATTGACTGCTTCTGGAATTTTAATAATATTTCTGATGAAAATGTAATTTAACATTGCAATGTTATCAGGGGTGTTTCATAATATAAAATAGCAATAACTAGTGACATGTGAAATGTACATCATAACTGGTGACAGCCAGTGGCGGTTTCCCCTATAGTGCTACAGTGCTACAGCATACAGCATCTTTTCTGCTCGTTATTTTCAAACGCAATACTATATTTTCTTTTACTTAGATTTTGAACTTGGCGCGTCCACGCGAGAATTCCTTAGCTGACGTTGGAGAATGGAAGTCGGTAATGTGAATATTATCTTTCCCGCTTCGTGAATGCATTTTGAAAACAGCTCTTCTCTTGTAGGGTGTGACGTCATGCTTAAGCTTGCCTTTATGGCGTGTAAACTGGTTTCAACATACAAAACGGGCTGCCACTGAATTGCATTCACGAGATTTTAAGGTGACTCACTGGAGTGCTGTGATCTCGCCACAGATATAGACACAAAATGACACTTGCCGCGACATCTGTTGGAATATAGTTGAAACTGTAGTTCTGGTATTAGCCACTAGAACAGATTGAAAATAGAACTGAGTGTTTTGTATGAAAGAAATGATTACAGGAAAATTGATGGAGCTGTTCCACTACTATGATTAAAAACAATTTGGTAGGAACATTCTCCGAAATAACAAAGCTTCTCAGGATTATAGTCACCACTCCTATTACCACAGCAAAACCAGAAAGATGCTTTTCTACCCTGAAAAGGATAAAGACACTCCTAAGGAATACCATCACAAGAACGTCTTACAGCTCTTGCAATGCTTTCCATAGCGAAAAAGATGGTTGCAAACATGGATGGATTCAACATGAAAGTCATCGATAACTTCTGTAGTAAGAAGGAACATCCCATGGACTTAACTCTGAGACAGTAATTATTTAAGTAAGCCTAAACTAAACTCCGTGGCGCAACATCCCCAAGGGGACAAGCCCTACCACCCGACCACTGCGTCATCTACCTATAGACAAATGGTAGGATTGGGGGCATGTGGTCAGCATGCCGACACCCACGGCCGTTAATGATGGTTTCCATGACCGGAGCCGCTACTTCTCTATCAAGTAGCTCAATATTTTAAGTTTGCTGTATGAAATGGTATTTGCAGCACACTCTCGTTTTGAGCCACGAGCCGCTACTGGTGACAGCGACTATTTAAACCCTCATAATGGAAAAATATGTCAGAGTGCTTTATTTGTACTTTTGAAATAAAAATACTGTTTCAACAAGTATGTTAATGAATTTTACTCTAACTCATATTAAGCTTAAAATTTCTTTAAAATATAAATCTACAGTGTAGGCAAATATCAAAACGCAAAATTAGTGCCGTAAAGAGTATGACTAGTAGTTCTGTGAACAGTAGACCTTGCGTGCAAAAAATAGCTCTGCTCTTCAACAGTTAAAACTGCTACCATCTTGAAACGGAATACTTACATCAAGAAAATATTTGATAATAATAAAAAATTTGTACATTTGAATGACATAACCTCACATTCTAACCTCCTCACCACTGTGAGTAAGCATCTTCCCCTTTCCAGCTCCGCCATAACAAGGGAGTGAATACTAGCTCACTCTTTTCAGCATATTTTTTCTATCTCTCATTTTTTGGATGGATAAGTTATTCCACATACACAGTTCCTTTGTTTAACGAAAGTTTCTCCCGAATAACCGTAACTTTTTCATTCATGGTACTTCTGCCTTACGGAAGGTCTACACTCCCATGTAAAATTCCATTTTCCAGCTCATTCTATTTGCATCCTATAACTCTCCATAATTTCTTTTCTTCTTGATGTCATCCAATATCTCAATTCTTCTTCTTCCCAGTCTTCTCTTCCCTTCTATTTTTCCTTCTATGGTATCTAGCAGGAGTCCTCTTCTTCTCATAATGTGTCCCATCCAATAGGCTTTTCTCACTCTTACATCTTGCAAGATGAGTCTCTTTTCTTTCACTCTTCTTCAATTGTGATTCTATCCATCCATCGCATCCTCTCCATCCTCCTCCAACACCACATCTCAAAGTTCTTCAGATATTTCTTTTCCCTTTTTCTGAGTGCCCATGTTTCGGCTCCACATAAAGCAATACTCCAGACATAGCATCTCATCAGTTTTTTTTTTTAGCTCAAATTTAGTTTTCCTGTGATTATATTTCTATTTTTGTTGAAGGCTATTTTAGCCATAGCAATCCTTTCTCAAGATTTCTCTGGTGATCATGCTTCCTAAATAATGGAATTGAGACACACTACCTAGCACTCTGTTCTCTATCAAACATCTAAGTGGTTCTGCTGTCACTGAAATCGTCATGACTTTTGATTTGTCTGCATTTATCTTTGTCCCATATATTTTTCTAATCTCCACTAACCGATCCAGCATTCTTTGTAATTCTTTCTCCGATTTTGCCATACATACTACATCATCTGCATATTTTATGTTATTTATGATGCGTCCTCCTACTTTAAAATCTCCCATTCCTTCCAAAGCTTCATTCATTAACCATTCTCCATATATATATTGAACAGAGTGGGTGACAAGCAGCATCCTTGTCTTACTCCTCTTCCTATCATTGTGCTCTTTGTATCTGCTCCATTTTCTCGAATCTTCCCTTTTTGTCCCATATACAGATACTTGTACAGTTTTCTTCCTCTCCAATTGACTCCGATTTGTTTTAGAATTCCCAATAGCTTTTCCCATTTTACTCTATCGAAAGCCTTTTGCCAATCAAAGAAACAAGTACAATTTTTTTCCTTGACATCTAATACTCTTTCAGAGATGATTTTCATGAATCCTATAGCATCTCTGGTTCCTTTTCCTTCTCTAAAGCCAAATTGAGGGGGTCAGCACAACAGTGGTCTATCCCACCTTTTCATGACTAGACTCGTGGTGCGACATCCCTGAAGGGACAAGGCCTACCACCCGACCGCTGCATCATCTACCTACCTTGAATTAATGTGCACAAAATTATCTAAAATAATATTTCTACTTAAAAGCTTATCAGCTATGATATCATTAGAGTATCTACGAATCACCTATTTTGCATTTTTTCAATCCGTAATTAGTTACGGTTTACTTCTCTGGGGAAATAGTAGTCATATAGAAAATATCCTTTTACTTCAAAAGAAAGCCTTAAGAATAATCACTAAATCACACAAAATAGCACATTGTAAGCCTCTTTTTGTAGAAACAAAAATTCTGACAGTGATCAATGTGTATATTTTTATCTGCCTACTGAATGTAAAGAAAAACGCTACCGCAGTTACAATGTTTAGTGATGTCCACAGTAATAACACACGGAATCAATCTTTAGCAATAGTTCCCTTCTGTAGATTGAGCAAGAGTACAAACAGTCATAGTATTATAGGACTAAAGCTCTATAATAAGCTAAATAATGAATCAAAGCTATTACCATTTAAAGTATTCAAGACAAAATTATATAACTGGCTAATTTTAAATCCTTTTTATAGTTTAAAAGAATATTTTAGTAAGGATAAGGTAGAATTTAAAACTATTCAAAAACATAATTTTAGATTTCTTTGACAATGTCTACTGCATTTCAGTAATGTTGAAAGACAACAAACGTACAATATACAATATAATATAGGCAGATGGCAGGATTGGGGGCATGTGGTCAGCATGCCGACACCCACAGCCATTAATGGTGGTTTCCATGACCAGAGCCACTACTTCTTTATCAAGTAGCTCCTCAATTTGAATCACGAGGCTGAGTACACCCCTACCAGACCTCCCTACCTGAGAAAAATCCGAGGAGGTACCGGGGATCGAACCCGGGCCGACGGATCAGTAGTCAATGACGCTAACCACAAGACCACGCTGGCGGTCCCCACCTTTTCATAGTTTAGAGAAAAAAAGCAAGTTCAAGTTCTACATTGTAGTTTTTCGTACAATTTGAAAAATGCAGTTTTATTGGTAGTGGAGTGTTCTATGATGCTTGGTCAACTTAAGTGCAATGTTACATAGCCTACTGTTCAGAGTGTTTAGAGATATTATCAATTTTATGAGACGCTGCAACACTGTTTTCTTGGTTAGACCACTGTTGCACTGACATTTATTTCAACTTGACAGAGGAGAAAAAATTATTTAAATAAATATTGGATTTTTACATGCATTAATAGCTATTTATGTATCAAGTACGCAAAATAATGCTTTAGCGGACGAATCTAGTAAAGCGGCCGAGGCAAAAGCCGAGGCTGAAATACTGGATGAGTCCGCTAAAGTTTTTGCGTACGTGGTGCATACAATATTTTTTAGTAAAAGTTCTATAAATTCTATGAAATAAAACTAAAAATACCGTATATTCGGGTCAAATAGGGTTTCGTTAAATTGTATATTCAATAATAATAATAATGAAAGGCAGTCAGTCATTTCTTTAAGTTATATTGTCATGGCCATCTAGATCATAAAACAAAAATGACCGTACGTAGCAATAACAAATGTGGTAGTATAGATGCATAATATATGAGTCCCTTGTTTGTAAACAATATTGCATACGAACTAGTATTTATGAAAAACTTGTGAAAATATAAATGATAATACCGAGGAAATTTCAATCCAAGCCAGGAACATTGAATTGGAGCTGCTACCAGTAACTTCACGGCAGAAATAGGCTATGAGAAGGGATTTATTACGGCATTTAAATGATGTTCGTCCATGGTAAGGAATGTTTTTCAAGTGAACCAAAATGTGAGAAGTTGTTGGCTTATATTTCTTGTCATGTGATGAAGTGGGCTACCGTATTTTGAGAAAAATCCTGGTAAAGTTTCTGATTATCATAAAGAAGCGTGTTGGCTTAAATTTATTGTTTTATGACCAATTATATGCGTAAATCCATGTTAAAGTTGGTGCGACTGGTCAATGCCGTCTGGGTTTTGTTTATAGATTGCCTTGACGACTTTAAAGGACAAGGCCGCTAAAATTGCATTTTGAATGCAGTTTGAATGCACTTTTATGCAATTTTAGCGGACTTGTCCTTTAAAGTGCAGCTTTTCGGCGTGTTACCAGTCCGATAAGCAGCTGTTTTAGAGAGCGTGTACTAAAAAACATTATTTTAAGAGGAAAGGAGTTGTATTAATTTTATTTATAAATTCCAATGATTTTTCAGTTCTACACACGATGAAATAAATGAAAAAGCTCATTACCACTCTCCCCAGTTACCTCATTTACAGAAATCAGATTATCATGAAATTAAATATAAATGAACGGTACATATTTCTGAAGACCATTAATAGTCTCTAGTTATTTTGGATTTATTTATCTTGGTTTCAAAATTTTTGGTTGCCTTTACACAAGAGGAATTCTGTTTCAGGGAACAGATTATTTACTTAAAAACTACCTACAGCAAACTTAATTTGTCCAACCTCTATATAAGAATAAAGTTTACCTCCAAGCCATGCAAATAGCATCACTAACTAACTTTTCATGTCGGAGGGGTTAGACCACTGTTGTGCTGACCCCCCTCAATTGTTCTTCTCCTAGATTTTCTTCTATTTTTTGTTCCAGTCTTCTGTTTAGTGTTCTTGCTATTATTTTTGCTGTGTGTGAAATTAGGCTTATTGGTCTGAATTCTTCACATTTCTTTGCTTGTGGTTTCTTCTTTATTGCAACCATAGTCACATCTAAAAAGTCTTCCGGCCATTCTCCATATATATATATATTAATCATCCTCGTTAGTGTATTAAGTCCTCCTATTTCTTTTAACAGGTCCACAGGTATGTTATCATCTCCGGTAGTCTTCCTTCTTTTCATATCTTTAATGGCTTTTTCCACTTCGGAATCTAAAATGATTGGTCCTTTCTAATTTTCATCTACTTCTTCTTCTATTTCTATTTCTAATTGCCGAGGTCGATTTTGTATGTCATAGAGTTTCTTGATATAATCTTCCCATATCTGCAGTACTTTTTCCTCTGTAGTGTATTGTCCTTTCGGGTCTTCTATACCGAAAGACCTTACTCCTTTGTTCTCTTTCCATCCTATCTCCTTTGCTTTGCTGTACATGAGGTCATACCTTCCTCTTCTCTGCATTTCCATAATCTCTTCACTAATTCCTTCCAAGCACTGTTCTTTTGCTTTATCTGTTTCTCTTCTCAGCTCACTATTTAGTCTTCTATATTTTGTATTGTTTACTTTCTTCCATTTTCTTCTTTCTCCCATTTTCTTTTGCATTTCTTGTGTAACACATGGTTTTCTAGCTCTCTTTTATTCTTTTCCTACATGTCTTGTAATATTTATTTTATGTTGTACCAGTTGACTCTTTCATACTCTAATGTACAAAATTTGCCCTCTAACTCTTTCTTACTACCAGAAAATAATCCAAATCGCAGTCAGCATCCCTAAAAGTTCGAACATGAATTATACTAGACTGCCTCCTTGTATCTATTAGCACATGGTCGAATTTATTATGAGGTCCATGTGTATTACAAATATCACGATGTGGGAATTTTGTACTCTTCACGATTAAATTTTTAGTGGCGGAAAAATTCACTAATCCAACCCCAATGTCGTAGCTCTGCAAGTGGAGACGTTCATTCCTAAACGTGGGCTTCAAAATATCCTCCCTTCCTACTTCCCCATTGAAATCTCCTAGTATAATTTTCATGTGATATGCCGGAAACTGATCAAATGTTCCTTCTATTTTGTCATAAAAACTGTCTTGTCATCACCGTCTTTATCCTTTGTTGGTGCAGGGACGTTCATAACTATGATGTCTCACCACCGTCCTTTTAGAATAACATAAAAAAAACTCTGCTTTCTTAATGGCTGAATCGATTCTCCTATGTATAAAGAACCCGGTTCCTAACTGATGGTTATCATTCCGTTTCCCATAGAAAAAATGTATAGCCTACGCGTCTGTCTGTATTGAACCTTCACTCTCCCATCCAACTTCCTGTACTGCTACTATATCTAACCTGCAATTTCTCTAATTCTCTAGTTAATTATTTAAGCAGCCCAGGCCTATACATGCTTCCTACATTTTACGTTCCAAATCTATACTTCCTACAATTTTTAGACTCCCTCAGTGTAGTCCCTACCCAGAGATTCAAACGCGGGACTATTTTACCTCAGGAAGAGTTTACACTGACAGAATCCATAATTGGAGTAAAAGTTTCTTAATAATATGTTTTTTTTCTGCGAGAGGTTGTTAGCCTCACACCAAACCCCCAAGCTGGAGGACCACCTCAGGTCATCTGTTTTCTAGTGAGGATAGATGTGCATTTATAAGAGCTTCCCAGCAATTGAAAAGTCAATTACAATCTCACGGAAATGAATCCTTCACCCAATACTTCTGACCATTAAGCCCGAATGTGGAATCTACTCGTAACTATTCACCTATTACTTTAAATAAATGTTTAGTTGTCTATTTTTTTTATCTCCAATATTGGAACCCTAGTAGATCATATGATAAGTTAGGGTTATATATTTCGATCTACCAAACACAGTATTTATACACATATATAACATTGATTAAAGAGTACCTAAACGACTTCTTTTGCTTGGATGCCATCAATTTTAAAAATCTTCTTCTGTACTGTAGGTGCATATACGAGGGGCCTTCAATAAGTAATGCAACACATTATTTTTCTTAAAGCAGTTTGGTTTTATTCAGGATTCGGATACAACATATTATTCCCCAATCTTTTGGCTACAAAACCCTACTTTTAAACATAATCTCCGTTCAATGCTACAGCCTTACGCCACCTTAATGTGAGGGCCTGTATGCCTGCATGGTACCACTCTACTAGTCTATGTCAGAGCCAACGTCTTGCTGCATCAATAATATCCCCATCATCCACGAAGTGCTTCCCGTGGAGTTTATCCTTCATCGGGCCAAACAGGTGGAAGTCAGAAGGTGCGAGATCCGGGCTGTAGGGTGGATGAGGAAGAACAATCTACTAAAGTTTTGTGAGCTCCTGTCGAGTGCTCAGACTTGTGTGAGGCCTTGCGTTATCATGGAGAATGAGAAGTTCGTTTGCATTTTTGTGGCGACGAACACACTGAAGTCGTTTCTTAAATTTCCTTAGAGTAGCACAGTACTCTTCAGAGTTGATCGTTTCACCATGAGGAAGGACATCGAACAGAATAACCCCTTCAGAGTGCCAGAAGACCGTAGCTATGACTTTACCAGCTGAGGGTATGGCTTTGAACTTTTTCTTCGAAGGAGAGTTGGTGTGGTGCCACTCCATGGATTGCCGTTTTGTTTCTGGTTCGAAGTGATGAACCCATGTTTCATCGCCTGTGACAATGTTTGACAAGAAATTTTCACCATCAGTCTCATAACGAGCAAGCAATTCCGCACAGATGAGAGTGGTACCATGCAGTCATACAGGCCCTCCCATTGGTGTAAGGCTGTAGCATTGAACGGAGATCATGTTGAAAAATAGGGTTTTGTAGCCAAAAGATGGGGAATAATATGTTGTTTTCGAATCCTGAATAAAACCAACCTGCTCTAAGAAAAAAATGTGTTGCATTACTTATTGAACGACCCTCATACCATGATAGGTTCCACAAAAGGATGAGCGTTTAATGCCAGCTGTTCGGCATCCATATCTTCCACTACACCGAGTTGCACAGTGACAAAATATGGTGTGCAAATGTTGCCTCAGGAGCCACATAAACAAATAACATTTATTTAAAGTAATAGGTAGCATGTCTTACAATTTCTAAGTAGGCCTATATCTAATTCCTTATCATTTTTCAAAATACTGGTAATTTTTTAAACAAAACATAAAACGCTAAGCTTTACAAGAAGAAGAAGAAGAACAACGACAATGATGATAATAATGATAATGACAATAATAATAATAATAACAACAGAATGAATTTACAACAAATTCCTCACGTCAATGATATCATTCTATTTTTGCCAAACATCTGAAGGTGTATAAATATGGAATCACTTGTCTTCAGTTCCCAACAGCATTGAGTTCTGACAAATGCAAATTTGGTATTTTAAAAACATGTGATAGTTAACTGGTCGTTACTCCGGTACCGTACTGGTCAATCAACGTGGTCAAAAATCAATTCGGTTTTTTCCGAGTTTATAAGTCTCAGGAAAATCTGATAAAACGTAGGCCCATGCGAGTTATCGTGTGTACAGTCACACGGACGGACGATTTTCACAATAACTGTTTCCGAAAAGGCAAGGGAAACAGAAGAGATTACAGCATTTCTCATATTACACCGACAAATTCAGTTATAAATGTCATAAACATTCCTACTGAACTGCCTTGTGTATTCCCGACAGCAGCCTCCTTTCGCTTTTTGTGTTAAGTATAATTCGGGGGCTGGTCTACCTAATTGCTTAATTTCTATTTTATTCAAAAGATATAGCAGAAGTTTTTAACAGACTATCAACAGACTTCATGTTCCAGCACTGACAATGACACTGACCTCAGAGAAGGGAAAATTTAACACAACACACGAATAAAGTAACTAACAGAAATCACTACAGTATTACCGGTACAGGAATTTAAAACATAGGTCTAACATTCCCAGATTCCGCCTGTCACCTGACTAGCATCGCCAACTCATTGATTGTAGTGCCCGTAGCAGTCTGCAATGGAATGCAGCTTAATTTCATATTATCAAAGTTAACATGGATTTCTAATTTTATTAACTAGAAAAATTGAAAGCAACTATTATATACCATATTTCCAACACAAAAATAAATGTTTCATAATTATATTATAAATTTTGTAATATATAAAGTTTTAGGTACCAAATACGTAGGTTGGCTATTCTGGTCTGGGCTCGTCTAGTGGTGAGCAGTTTGTTGAGATTTTCGGTGCATACAGGGAAGTGAAAATGTGGTTAACGCATGCACAATTCTCTCCTTTTCAAAGCGATCTTATGCTCAGCACATCTTGCATTTCATTAGTGGGTGAATGATGACGCGTGGCGAGGCGGAAGATTCAAACGTTTTAACAATAAAGAACGGAATTATATAGTAGCTATTACATTAAAACATAATATATTTTGTGATGATTTTTAAACATTTTATTTTCCCCTTATTTTTTATGTTTGTTCCTTTCGAACATAGAATCCTAAAAGTATTGTATATGTGTATTGTTTGTTCCAGCCTTGCCCCTTCCCAGTTTCATCGTAACCCACCAACTTCGTATCACACTAATAATTTAACAAGGAACTGACATCCTTCTGTAGCGAGGACTAACAGTCTACACTGCCCATTGGGCGCAATTTCCCTTGAATTCAATAATTTAACAAAACTATCACTGTTACGGGTGGGACAAAAATTCCCTTGTTTGTTATTTTACATAGTAATTAACCACACATTTTTTGAAGTTAATCTTATACCAAATTGTACCTTAAGATGTTTATTTTCTCAAATGAAAATGGACATAGCTGATTACTCTTGGCTACTTGGTATTAAAGAGTGTTAAAATCATGCTAAAAATGGCAAAAAAGTAACTAAACGCAATAAATAAGTAAATCGACAGATTTTACACATGAAACCACTTCAAATACACCGAAGTCCTTAAAATTCAGAGAATTTGAGGTTTTAAACTTATTTTTGACCACCCAATTACAATAATTTTATAACTTCTCTCTTTGAGGGAAAAATTCCAATATTTTATGAAATGGCCGAGTAGCCTCTAATGTAACATCTTAAAAATAATGCCAGAAAGGGTTCATCAAACATAATTAGCCTAATAACCGAATCAATGTTTTGAATATAAACTTGAATAAGTCCTGTCTTCAGTGGTTGTAGTCTATATTTTCCATTAGAAGGATTCAAGGTCTGCTGTTCATATAGTCTAAAGCCTTCATTCCTGTGTCAGTGGCGGCTCGTGGCCGAAAAATTAGGTGAAGAGAAAAAAATTTCACATGCATATGTTAATAACAGAATTCACCTATGTCTTGTATACCAAAACAATCCTTCGGTAGCCCTTTAAGGCTGCAAACTTTTCGGTGATATCATCATAGAATGGCTGCTTTTCTTCTAGCTGCAGTAGAAGTTCTTTCTGAATTTAAATATTCGCTAAACAAGATACTTGTCAGATTAGTATCTGGCAACATTTTTTATTCTTCATTTAGTAGGCCTATGTCGTGATCTGTCAGCTGGCACAATGATGATATGATTTTAAACAATGCGGATAATAATATAGTTATTATTTATAAAATCTGATACATTTTATTCATGGAATCCTCTTAATACCTAAATCCCACTCGGAATTATGAGTTTCATTACATAAATTCGATCCTGCTTCTCCACCGCGAATCTATCGATGTTTATCGAAATTATTATTCTCCTATTCGGATTATTCAGAATATTCCATTCATGCGATGCGGACTTGGTATTGACTAATAATCTTTAGCAATTGACCAATGACTGTTGTTTATCTTATAAGTTAATATGCTTGCGAGGGTCGGAAAGATGCAATTTTATCTGATAAACTTCAGCTCGTTACTGGATACTTCAAGGCATTAATATGCAGTGATTAATATGTCCCATGTCGTACGATTACCTATGAAAAAATATGCATTGTAGGTATGAAACTTCCTGATCCACGTTCTCTTCGGAGTATAAACTGACAAATGGATTGGGATTAGAAGAACAATTACAGTGTACTTGTATTTGTAGTGTTCAACGCATTAACATCAAGGCTGTGATGGATAATATATGTGCTTTATGAACCCTGTATTCAAGTGCAAACGTGACCACCTGTCTCTTCGCGCTCACAGTGTGAGGCTAATGGCGAAGAATACGCCTGAACAAGGAGCTAGACAGCTTCATGGGTAGTCTGATATCGTCACCAAGTGGATGTGGGATAAGCGAGAAAACTGCTACTTGCCTTCTCATTTGAGGGGAACAGACTACCCGTGCAACGGAGTGCTTCAAGTCGCCCGTGGCTTCACGCTTGCAGGATCTCAGTGTCTCCTAGCTTTGACACCAGGTGTTGGGGTGGCGGGCAATTCAAAAACACAGAACTACATTTATAGTAAAAACCAACATTCGTGATATGGAAAATAAACTTTAAAAATACGTATTGTAAAGGAAAAATACTGGTGAAGTGCTACTTCACCTACTTCCCCTGAATAGCCGCCACTGTCCTGTGTCCTCGATTTATGGCATGTTAAAGAATCCGGTGTTCTCGAAGAGCCCCTGGGGGAAAATTGGCAGCCATTTCATGCCTAAACTTGTTCTTCCCTTTCCTTTCTAGTCATTCTATAGGCAAAAAGTGGGTCCCTCATCACTTACAACCAATGAGAAAGAATGAGCTGTAGAATCATGCTGGTTAAATAGGTATCGTAAAAAATCTGCAGGAAATGGCATCATCTGTAAACCCCCAGTTGAATAAAATTTGGATGATGATGGCTGAAGTTTAACGCAGGAGATATTACTTAAAACATCATAAAATAATTAGGCCTGTCTTATTTTAATGTTTAAAAGAAACCCAGCACCGGAATAAACTACCATGACTGAGAACGGCCATACCATAGTTGTCCTGCAGGGGTGCCCACAGGGGGGGGGGGGTTAAGACCCAGACTGCGTCATTGAAATTTCTGAGGGGGGGGGCAAAATATTAGCGTTTTATGAATTTTCTGGGAGGGGGGTTGAAAATTGTTGCAAAATTAGCGTTTTATATGCTAAAATTAAAAACTGCCTAGCTAACTAGTTTTTGAGTGCTAAATAGCGTACACTTGCATGGAACCTCTCTCCTACGACCACTAATTAGTGTGCCTCACAGTACTGCATATGACATAACTTGTCTATCTGTGAGGTAGACCATTAGGGCAATCAGTCGTAGGAGAGAGGTTCCATCTGGCGCTGTGAATTGAACTCCGGCTTAGCTCAGTTGGTAGAGCATTGGCGCGAATAGCCAAAGGTCCTGGGTTCGAATCCCAGTGTCGGAGGAATTTTTCTCCTATAACATTCTCAAATATTCCTTAGGCCTGTTGCAGACAATGTTAATGAAACTTTATTTTGCTAATTTCGCCGCATTCCCTTATTCGTAACTTCACTGTGTATCTATGAAGAATGCATATCAATTTCCTAACAAAGAGCTCGAAGGGATTGTAGTATTTTCGTTTCGGTCTTTCACAATTACAAAAAGACAAAATATATAGCTTAGTTTTTATGAATTACTGTACGGTATTTAAAATTAAACGTACGGTAATGCAGAAGAGTTACCTTCCATTTTCATGACACATCCCAACTCAACTAGAGTTTTGCTGTTAAATCAGCTATTATGGCGCTATTATTATAATTATATAATTACTGGCAATACAGTATTAATGATGAAATAGGAAAATCGCACATTACTACACATACCTGCAATGTAAAGAATGCTATGAGACTCTCTTTACTTATACAGCTGTAAGAGAGAGAGGACGAAACAAGCTATAACCAACCTAAGTTGTTCCCGCACATTTACAGATTGCTAAATGCAATAGAATGACCGCATAACAATGCAATAAACTTTCAAATTGATCAACGTTCGACGCATTCCTCCATAAAAATAGGCTTGCCAACTGCTGAACTTACCATTCTGGTAGACGATGATCATGATGATCATGATGATGATGATAATAATAATAATAATAATAATAATAATAATAAAGTAAAGTGATCCCTATGGAGGCCCAGAGGGTTCCAGGAGATTGAGGCTCCCAGATTTTGGACATTCGGCACGTGAAGGTGGTAAGGTTGTCAGCCTTACGCACCGGCCGCCTTCACCCCCAGGATTGCTCCTGGTACTCATTTCTGAATAATAATAATGAATAATAATAATAATAATAATAATAATAATAATAATAATAATAATAATAAGTAATTTCTAAAATGACAGGTGATTAATTATATTAACAGAAATGATTTACTATCTCTTCGACAATGATTCGTTTTATCACAGCTGAGCACTTATCTCTTTGTTGACAAAGTCCAGAAATCATGAGTAATAGAAAAAAAAAGTATTTACCTATAAGTCCGAGCCCTAGCTCGTTAAGAAATGCCCTAAATAAATAAACTGCAGAAATGAACTGGTCTTCTAATTAAACCTTATCATACCGACATTTATTAGAAAATTATTCATATTAGCAACTACTCAAACTCTTTATGCATAACGATCTGGGCAGAGTTACATTACATTTCATTCGTTATTTGATTTAGCTACCACATTCTTTTAATTACATTTTCGCTTATGTTTTCGTACTGCTTTAATTACATTATTTATTGCACACTAAGAAAGCCAGACGCATATTCCTTTGTGTTGTTTTTTAGCAACGAATGGGTACTGATCGCTACAAGAAGTTAAAGCTTGTAATTTCTTTTCACTCCTTAATTCAACCCCTTCCGTTTTTCTGCCCCCCCCCCTTGCTCATGTAATCTTCCGGGCAACTTTGTTTCGACCATGGCCCCACTAGGATAGCAAAACTGACAAGTCTTCTGTCACAAGTGGAGAAATTCAAATATGTGGGAGTACTAATTACAGACACAAATAATATTAAGGTAGAAGTTAAGTGTAGACTCAAATCAGGAAATGCCTGTTTTTATGGAGTTCAGAAACTCTTATCTCTCGTCTTCTGAACAGAAATCTAAAAATAAAAATTTATAAAACAATTAATTATTATTCTGCCGGTTGTATTATATGGATGTGAGACATGGCCGCTTACTTTTCGGGAACAGCATAATATGAGTGTATTCGAAAACAAGGCGCTTAGGAAAATATTTGAGCCGAAGAGAGATGAAAATGGGGACTGGAGAAAACTGCATAAAACGACCTTCATATCTTTATTCTTCACCTGATGTAATAAGGGTAATAAAATCACGGAGGATGAAATGAGCTGGACACGTAGCACGCATGGGGGAGGAAAGACATATTTCAAAAATAGGATGTTGACTGGGAGACCGGAAGGGAAAAGACTACTTGTAAGACCTAGACGTACCGGTAGATGGGAAGACAATATTAGGTTAGATTTAAGTGAAGTAGGATTTGCGAGGGATGATTGGAGTTAGCACAGAATAGGGTTGAATGGCGGGCTCAGGCAAACGCGGCAATGAACCTCCGGGTCCCATCAAATAGATAATATTCCTTCAGCTTGCTTAGGAAATGTCTATTGCCATTGAATAAGTAAGTAAGTAAGAACTTTCAATTTCCGGCTTTTCAAAAATGTTGGTAGTTTTTGTGCAAACTAAACAATAGATCATATACTCCATGGAATTTGCCAAAGTCAAGGCAGACGTGTGAAAAGTCTTGTCTCCACACCGGCGATCTTTCAGGGCGCTCTTCCAATACTAGACAGATCTTTAACTTTCAAGCATCATATAGACAATGCTTGCATTAAAGGTCTCAAATCCACATGGGCACAAATCCCACTTCTCAGGTCACAAAACCTAAATCTTCATGTCAAAAAGATAATCTATTCGGCCACAGTTCGATCTAGATTAACCTACGCTTGTCCAGCCTGGTCACACGCAGCGCATTAAATTATACACAAACTACAAGTCATTCAAAACAAAGCGTTTCTATCTTAAAAAGACCACTCATAACAAATATCACATACTTACATCAAGAAGCACAAGTAGAATGATATTGTTCAACAGTACATAGATTTCATCCCAACACCTTCTTCTTCTTCTTCTTCTTCTTCATTTTTCTTTATAGACGCCGATTTTTGTCATTTTAGTGTGTTGGAAATATTCACCCTCCGCTAATTCCACTGCCTTCTAAACTGTAGGCCTATTACTCGTGTAATTCTCGAGACGGCGGTGGCTAATTCATCACTCACCTCAACATCATCATTATCTTCTTCTTTCATCTCATCGTCATCTTCTACATAATATGTACTGATTGCTTCTGATTTATTGCCATTGTACCATGTTGTAAATATTCACCCTTCGCTAATTCATCACTCACATCATCACCTCTACATTTATACCGAAGTCTTGAAACCAAGATAGCAAACTGTATACAAATATTAGTCTATGTATTATCTGTATTCTCCCCAGTAGTGTAGCCTCCGGCTTTGGAACTCTGGATCAACTATGGTTAAAAAAAAAAAAGTAGTTACCGATAGACAAAATTACTGATATTACTGCTCTAGACCTTTACCGAACTCTCACGTGTAATTAACGTACCAAGAAAATCGATTCTCGCCATGATAATCCTTCAGAACATACAACAGTTCTACACAACACAGATTTTCTTAATTTTACATGAATGTCACACATCAGCATCATAAATACAAAAAATAACATATTTCATAATGCTTCACTCCTATTCGGCCAGTCAGTATAGGTTCAAAAAGTGGTGCAGATGCTTTGTTTTTTAAACTTGTATACAGGGTGTTAATGAATAACACCGAAATATTTTACCTATGTATAGAGGGGACATAGACAAGCAACTTTTATTAAGAGATTTTTGCTCTATGTATTCTATTTTTCCTGTTACAGCATAAAATCTCCCAGCGCTTGGCCGCCACTGACTTCTAACCTTAGAAAAAAAAGCAGAACAAAGGAACTTCGTTGTTAACTGTAGTCAGTAGTTATGAATAAAAAAAATACTAATGCAGTGGCGACCAGTCATGTGATTAGCCTGTAAATTTTGCAGATTATGTAAACACTAAATTATGATATATAACTGTTGACGAATGATTAAGAGTCAGGTTTTTATCTATCACTATTAAGGCATGAAGTCAATTTAATGAACATTTTAACCTTATTTTGCTACATTATTGAGTTATGAGCACCAAATTGTAATGACTTTAATGCCCTATAGCATACACATTTTACGTAGTAAAGCAAAAATCTCCTAATAAAAGTTGCTTGTTTAAGTCCCCTCTATATACAGGTAAAATATTTCGGTGTTATTTACTAACACCCTGTATATGGATAAAAACATGTAAAAAACAAAAAAAAGGCTAACACAGGCGAGCTCGGGAAAAAATTTGGCAGTCAAAAAACTTCGAAATTTTAGAACTTATTTTTGTTTTTCGCATATAGCTCTTAAACAGCGTATCTTAGCGAAAAAGAATACTTACGTACTTCCTTACTCAATGGCAATAGACAATTCCTTAGTAAGCTAAAGGAATATTATCTATTTCATGGAACCCGAATTTTCATTGGCGCACTTGCCTGAGCTCGCCATTCAACCCTATTCTGTGCTAACTCCATCCAAACATCCCTCGCAATTCCGATGTCCCTTAAATCTATCCTAATATTGTTCTCCTTAATAATATTGCGTCTAGGTCTTCCAATAGGCCTTTTCCTTTCGGGTCTCCCAGTCAATATTTTTTAGATGTCTTTCCTCCCCCATGCGTGTAACTCGTCCAGCCCATTTCATCCTCCGTGATTTAAATACCCTTATACTATATCCGATAACGAGTACTGGTTATGAAGCTCGTCTTATGCAGTTTTCTCCAGTCCCCATTTTCATCTGTCTTAGGACCAATTATTTTCCTAAGCAACTGCCCCCCTCTGGATTGCCTTATGGATTCATTTATTTGTGGTACTCTTTGTCAACCTACACTTGCAGCATGGAGAATAAAAAAATAGAATTACTTTATAATGAATTTAGCAAGTATTAACTAATTATAACTATAATATGTATTTATAATAATATCTCACTAAGGCCATTGCTCAAAAGAGCGTATTCTGTTAACTTAAAAAAACTTTGTAGCCTCGTCGATTTCAGCTTGGGTTCAAAATAACGATCCGGTTACTAATTGAATATTAATGTGTTTAGCCTAATCATTTGAAATTGAGGTCCGAAATTGATTTTTCCCCCCTTAATAAAATTCCTGGCGACGCTGCTGTTTCGAACACTGAGTTTATGTTCTTCCCGAAGAGTAAGCGACCATGTCTCACATCCATAAAATACAACCGGGAGGATAATAATTGTCTTATAAGTTTCTATTTTTAGATTTCTGGACAGAAGACGAGAAGATAAATGTTTATGAACTAGGCCTACATAAAAGCAGGCAATCTCTGATTCGAGTCTACAATTAACTTCGGCCTTAATATTATTTGTATCTGTAATTATTGTTCCCAGATATTTGAATTTATCCACTTGTTCGAACGATTTACCGGCTGTTCTAATATTTTGTAGAGCATTATTTTAAAGTTTCATGATCATGCACTTAGAATCGCATAAAAATTACATTACAGTAATAAACCACTGCAACAAATTTCGTCACGTAGGCCTACGCTTTGAATCTACGGCAACCGCGCAGGCAAGACAACGTCGCGGCAAGAACATGAGATGATGACCTTAATAAAGGATTGGTTCTTTTTTTTTAATCTGATGAGAAATTTACATAACTTTCTCTGCCCAAATAAAAGTTAGCTTCTTAGTATAATATAATTATTATATATGCCACTCTCATGTAAATTGGTTGTAAATGTGAAGTGAATGTCATTATCACATCATAAAGCATCCTCGAAGGATACATAACCCAAATAAAATCTGATTAAATTACTCTCGTAACTTTCTTTACTTTAAGCATCAATATTCGCTTTTTCTCACTTCACATTCTGATATAGAAGAAGTGGCTACATTGTAAAGAGCGCGTATTTAGAGTGAGCGGTTTTATGTTCGAATTTCGAATTTGGGGGTCGAAAACAATATTTCCTCTAGCTATAGTACTTGTGGTACGGGAAGAGGAAGTAAAAAAAAAAGTTGCCAAAATATACGCCGATTTCATGCGTGCTGGAGCGATGAAGAGTGGATTTTTACTTTGCCGGAGCGCCGTTCCGGCCCATCTTCAGCACTGGTTCATGTTATTTTTAACTTTATAATACACTGAATTCATTTTCTGTTTTCAATGTAGGTTTTTGAGGCTAAAATGTCCAAGCGATGTCCTGGTCTCTACATGCTTTCTATGGATGCGATCAGGATTCGAATCAGCGGGAGAGGGATGGGGGATTTTCCCCTCTCGTCAAAAAATATACCGGCTCGTCAAATAAAAGTTCCTTCTTTGCCAGGGATATTCTATATTTCATAAGCTTTAGTTTATAATCTCCAAAGCAACTCCCGGAAATATGCAGTTATGATTCTTCATAATGCCTGTATTTGAATGTAAGTTAACGGTATCACCAGCACAATGTGTAGCAGAAAATTTATATCACAAGCATTTGACGTGCATAACAAAAGCATGATAATTGGACATGATGTCTTTTGCCGGCAAAAAATATATGGTTAAAGAATGTTACAGAGAGTTTCATTTCGGCTGTTGGATATTACTACACTATTAAGTGCCAGAATGGTACTTTATGAAATTGTGTGGTGGACGGAAAAATGTCTGTCCGTACGCGATATAACTAAAATACGCTTTATCGGAATTTCATGAAACTTGGTATACGCATTTATAACGTCCATGGGAAGAAGCCTGTTGATATTGAACTAAATCGGTTGATCGGTACCGGAGTAATGCTTAATTTAGTGCCTATTTTATGGTAATATATTAGAAAGAATTTATCAAAGGCAAATTAGTTCTCATGACAATATATTGTCTTGTAGTGTTCATATACGGCTTGGAAGATCCAATACGGATAGTTATGACAAAACAATACTACCCACTTAGGGCTTGTACGACGAACCCCTGATATCATATTTATCTGCCAGATAGAAAATCTATCTGGAAGGTGGCCGAGAATTGCGTATTCTGATCTCCTGACAAAATCTGTCTGGCAAGACAACTTCCAGATAAGCTAGCAGGAGGATGGAGTGGCTGACAAATTTCCAACTGCTAGTTAGGAAAGCTTGGTTGAAGCAAGATGGCAGCACCGCGAAGCGTCCTTGGCCATCTGAATTTTAGAACTGATGCCGGAAGATTTAATTTACACAAAAATGTCATTTTATGCTCACTTATGAATAAGATAGAACTGCACAAATCGATTAATGCACTTAAAACGATATGTTCCTGTGTAATTCAATTGTAGATATACAAATCCGAGCTGCCACACCTAGCGGACGCCTACCGAACTACAACAAACACACCTCTTTGCTCAATCAGCTAAGGACCATTTTACAAAATTTTACTGCGTTCTTCCCGGTAGCAGTTCAGCGGTGGTATTACACATCTTCTAGTTAAGCTATCTGGAAGTCACGTATCAGGAGGAATTGTCGGCAGGTGGTAATACGGGCCCTTAATCCTTAACATAGGCTATGCTTAACAAATTAGACCTTTGTTCTTTCATAAGCCCTGCTTAATGAATCGATCTGGAGCTTAACTCAGAAATCGATTTAAAAAAAAAAAAAAACTTATTTTCTGCATATCATAATTACAAATATCACTGATTAAACAAAAGCATTCTGGCACTTTGTTACATCAGTTTACCTGAGTTTATTTTTATATGCGGTTACGTAATATATTATGTTAGTGCTTTGACCCACATTTAATTTCCTCCCTTCGTCAAAATGTTTGATTCGAACCCTGGGTTCGATAGAGATCAGTTTACATACTAAACTATAGTTTACAAGCCTTGGGGTTCGATCACGTACAAATCAGTTTGCAATGCTTGCCGGCAAGCGCTTACCAGCGCATATATTATTGCATTGTGTCCGTTCATAAAAAAGGCTTATCTGGACTCAGGGCCGGTTTAAGAGTATGCCGCCTATAGGCTAAAGTCCATTTGGCGCCCCCTCTATAGTTCATATTTGTTTTATACAACAAAAGGATGAAGTTCATTGGTGTTTTCATATTTTTTAAACATAAAGTTAATTTAGTTTACATAAAACTACAGTTTTAATGGTTTACACAATAAATGATATAATAAAATTAGTTAGGCTATCTACATTCTTTTACGTATTTTAAAATTCATTAAAAAATAAAATAGGTTTCGAAATTAATTAAATTAATTTGTTCTTGGAGATCAGTGATCACTATTTTAAACATTTTTATACTATATTTTGCGTAATTGAAGAACTGTGTTCAATTGATTGAATTAATTTGTCCTACATGATGAAAATGTAGTTAATTACTAGTTTATTTGTTAAAAAATATACAAACTTCTCTAAAACAACTCACCCCACGTAATCTTCATGTTCAAATGTACATAGCTTTCTTACGAGATTTCTTAATGGCAAACTCGTTAATAATGTCCTCATATGAAAATGTTTTTGTTGTATTTGCCTCAATACAAAGTAATGAAAGCGAGTTTAACCGTATTTCAGAAATACTAGTTAGCAGATTGTTCTTAACTCTTCTAAAGCAGGAAAAACTGCGTTCTCCCGCGCAATTTGTAGCAGGTATGCACAAAGTTATCCCTACAGCAATGTCCAAATTGGGGTAAACATCTTGTAAGGAATTACACCTCAGAAATTTCGAAATTCCTTCCGATTTATCAGATGGGTGTAACATGTATTCTTAAATTCGTATGGAAAATATTAACTTCATTTTAACTTTTGAATAAATTGCCAAACTGCCGCCCCTGAAAATTTGCCGCTCTAGGCTGCAGCCTACTTAGCCTATTTAGAAATACGGCCCTGTCTGGACTGCAAGAGCTTGTTACTAGTCCGATCTGCAAACAAGGACGAATGAAACATTATTTCCAGGTTCCAGCGCTTATAGTCGGCTTGTGGATAGCATTGCGCACATTTGTTCGTTACTTTATCATTGAAGATCAGTGGCGGCTAGTAGCTAAAAGTAGTGAGGGTGCTGCTCCAGAAAATGTTTAGCCTTTGCTTTAAAATTGTATAAAAAGAAACATACATATATAAAAAAAAATTTATTCAGAAACTTGATAAACCCTAAAAGAACATGATTTCTTTAATCTAATTTAAGTTTTTACAGTTCAAGCTTGAGCTATTCATTTAAAAATGAATTCCATTCTTCTAATCCATAGATTAAACATTACACCTAGACAACGTATGCGATAGCAAATATGCCCAGCATAGAACCAACACAAAATAGGTCAAATATTTTTAAGTTTAAGGCTGTAACACCTGATATAGTTAAAAAAAAAAACTATTATTTCACTAAAACCCAGAAAATCCCATGGATGGAATGAAGTATCACCTTATATTTTAAAGGAAGTAAAAGACATTATTAGTGACCCCCTATTGAAAATGATCAATCAATCCCTACATCAAATTGTTTTCCAGAGAGACTAAAATATGCGACAATAAAGCCACTACATAAAGGAGGTGAACGTGAATTAATAAACTATCAACCAATATCCCTACTATGTAGTTTCTTTCTAATTTTTAAAAAAATAGTACAAACACAATTAATATCTTACCCAGAAGAGACCAATAAATTAACTACGTATCAACATGGTTGTAGGAAAAAACGTAACACTAGTACAGCTCTAACGGACCTTGTAGACGATATTTTGTATTTTCTTGACAGAGGTAAGCATACATCTGCTTTGATATATGTGACATATCTAAGGCTTTCGATTGCGTCAATCATAATATACTCATTAAGAAACTACAGCATTAAGGAATAAACAATGGTAGTATAAAATGGTCCCAGTCTTATTTAATAAATCGAAAACAAACCGTGATTTTAAATGATAACACTACACAACCACAATGGAAGGAAATAAAAACAGCCATTCCACAAGGATCGATAATAGGCCCACTTTTACTTATAATTTAAAAAAATGACCTTCCAATTTCCATTAAAGAAAGTTTAAGACTATATGCAGACGATACAATGGTGTTACTAAAAGAAGAAAAATGAATTTAACTTAATAAGAAATATTACGCAATTAAAAATTTGGACGAATGGTTTGCGATCAATGGGCTTAAGGTAAAAAAAAACAAAAACGAACATTCTCACCTTTTCTGTTCAGTTCAAAACCAATATATAATACGAATTTAATAACACAATTTAGCAGTAGTCTGAAGACATCAACTTTTAGGCATTATAGTAGATAGTAATTTAAATTGGAAAGAACACATAAAATATATCGTCAAAAAGCTAAACAAAGCATGCTATAATATGACGTGCATGGCACTTATAACAAGCTTAGAAATAAGAAAGATGATTTACTATAGCTATTTCCACTCAGTAATATCATATGGAATAATAGTCTGGGGAAATAGTAAAGACTGGGAAACAGTATTTAAATTACAGAACAGAATAATTCGAATCATGAATCATTCATCTATTAGGCAAACTTGCAGGCCACTATTTAGAAAACTAAAAACATAAACTTTTCCGTCAATATATTTCTTAGAACTTTTAAGTTATGTGCATACACATTTTGATCAGCATACTACCCAGCATGAAATGAACATGATACCAGACACAAAAATTTATTACAATTTCCAGTACATAGATTAGCCAAATCGGTCGAGTGATGCTCCATCATACATTTTGGAAATTCATTTTTATTAATATAGATATGGTTATTTTTAAAAATGTTTCATCTCATATTTTACATTTTTCAAAATCTGTATTTTGTATATATAGTACTAGTATTATGTCATTGTATTTTCTTCTTTTTTCTTTTTTTTGACGAGTCACCAGTTTACCAGCTTTAAGCTATTTTGTAAATGTTTGTGACAATAAATTACTTACTTACTTGTTTTAATTTCCACAAAAACATCAATAATTTTCTCCTTGATCTGCCATGGATAAAAAAAAGTCTTCTGTTAAATAAAAGAACCGAAAAAAAATAGTGAAATGGAATAACTGGAAACAAGATAATCTAATTCTACACTTTATCACATTCAAGAATATGGTACTTGGTTTTTAAGCCCAACACACGCTGAGTAAAAACACTACTGTCCACCAATATGCCAGAGTCGTAGCGTAGAGTGGAAGCGACCGTGCTCTCTCTCTCTCCCTCACAGCTGATGCACCGGCCGCAGCATTCAGCTTCCTATGCCCGCATGCACACTACAGTCAAACACCATGCCAATGGAACTGTGAAGCGCACAGTTCCATACAAAGATTTTATTTTCTCTTTTTAAACTAGGGGATGGCTACTGGCATTAAGCTTAAGGATTATATTATTGTACAAGTATAAAGAAAGAATTAAAGAAAATAAATGGTGCAAAAATATGTTGCACAAACATTCTTGCATATGCGTGTTAAAGATTAGCACAGATAATAGTAAATTATAGACAGTTAAATTTTATTTATTACATTTTCATAAAACTGACAAGTATCCAGAACGGAAAGCATCAGGGTCGATCTTTATGTTCAATGATTAAACCGTGATTAATAATAATAATAATAATAATAATAATAATAATAATAATAATAATAATAATAAAAATAATAATAATAATAAAAATAAAAATAATAATAATAATAATAATAATAATAATAATAATAATAATAAAACTTGGGGTTTGCATGATTTCCTCAATCTCAAAGGCAAAAATGCAGGATACATTGAGATATAGCTGAACAATAGAAGCAAATGCTGCTCGAATGAGTTAATAGTTATTACAAAAGCCCAGTGGCGGACGCAGGGGGGGGGGGGGGATAGGGGGGTTACATCCCCCCCCGAAATTTGAAAAAATGTACTCTAAGAGGCCAGTTTTATAAACTAATTATATAATATGTAAGTTGATTAATTTTTTTTGTATTCTTTCTAACTATTCAAATCCCCCCCCCCGAAAAAAATTTCTGCGTCCGCCACTGCAAAAGCCTACTGGTAAATTTTGATGGCCACGAAATTTGATTTAAACCCAGGACCTCTTCCCTATTACCCTTTACCACCGTGCTCTAATTGATTTTGGAGTGTTCATTAGACTGTGGTAAACTGACAGCATTTCACAACAATAATATTAGTCCAGTCAAATTAGATTTTTTGCTGCATTAAATCATGTAATTCCAAATGTTTCAGGAATGTGTAGTGGGAGGTCCCCTGAAGAACGCCTAATGTTTTCCCGCCAATTTCAGGTGCCGCGGGGGGTGGGGGGGGGAGGCTCAAAGGTCCCTTTTTTTCAGTTTTTGGCGCAAATCTCGAAAACAGTGCATCGTACAGAAAATGTTATGGTATTCAAAATTAAAGCTTATTAAATTCCCGACAAAACGGTATATTCATATTTATCTTTATATGTTACCGTCTCCGAGAATGAGCCGGCGAAAATGGAAAACCTGCAGAAAAATTTGTAGCGCCTCACGTTTTTCGTCGAACTCGCCCTTCCAATTCTTTAGTTTTCCATTTTACAAGAAACTTGTAAGAAAAGAAGTTGTAGAGAATTACATGTTCTTCAAGAATATACATACATTTGATAATTTATCTTCACGTAGTCAAAAGTTAGACAATTTTTAAATTTCGGGGTCGATTTCGAGATTCCGCTAGTAAACTGTACATCATTTTATTTCCGTTTTCAAGTGCTTTAATTCTCTGTATCACGTTATTTATTGTTTATGTGAACATAAATGTTATTTATTATCCATATAAATAATGTGTATATATATATATATATATATATATATATAATAGCTAATAATGCAAAAGTAATAAAAGAGGCTTACACAACCTAATTTCCGCTCACCCTTCCATCCTGTCACATATTTAAAGCTGTTCATACTCATATTCCTCATCGTACAACTCTTCCAACTCCTCTTGAACGGGAGCATTGTTAGTGCAAGCACCGTGGCAATTGCCACAGACAGGTGAGCAGTGGATGCCGGAAAGCCGGCATCCACATCTCATACCGCAGCCTGTGGCACAATGACAAAATATGGAGTTTAGCACGCTGTCAGGTGCAATAGGGGCCTTGGTCTTAATAGGAGTCAGATATCCCCATCTTCTCTTGTCCAACCCCAACGTTCAGGTTCGAGAGATTCATTTCCAAACCACTGCTGGACCTGTAGAAACACTCTGCACGAGTGATGTAGAGCAGCATCTTTTGTAGGTGGCAATGAAGACAAGTTCGCTTTCATCTTGGCTGAAGATTTGATGAAGCACATGATCCTGTGGATAAAACACAATAAAATAGAATAGAATATTTTTTATCAAACAGCATGATTCAATGAAGTTAGTACATGCAATACAAAATGAAATGTACCTGTGATGATTGAGGTCATGCTCGTTGGGTGGGGCCTGATACATCAGTAGGAACATTTGTTCCCCAGCTTCAGCAATATCTCCTGGCGTGGATGTGGAGTCGTAAAACACTTCAGCGATGTTTTTGGTTTCGTTAGGAAACCACTGGAAACATTTAAGTATGGCTGCTTTACTTTCTCCATAAATCGCAGAAGTGGTATCGCATCCAGTGAAGCAATGGATAAACAGAATGTATGGGCTGAATGGTTGTCTTCTGTGTTGCCTCGTTCAGGCTTCATAAAAAACACATTCGTGTCTCGTGGTGTGAATGCCACGAGTAAGACGAGCTGGTCTATGTCTTCGCCAACTACCACCACAGTTGAATGAGAGGTATTTTCCAGTCCACACCTAACAATGCTGCAGTCAGCGTCTCCTTTGTCTATGATGACTTGTACACCTTTTGCGCCCAAGGCCTGCGCTAACATACATATCAGCTTGGTTTTGTTCCTTTCGTTGGAAAGGAAGTTTTCCTGCTGAACAGTAGCCACCATGTTCTCATCAAAGTCTATATCCACTGATGTTTTACTTGATGCCCTTCGATGTTGTTCGGCTCTTTTCGTGGAATTCGTGTCTTCGTAACCGTCAAAAACCACAGCAGAGTTGTAGCCGTAACGGTTGATCATGTAAGACACATATTGATCGCAGATGGAGGCGAACTTGGTGTTGTTGTTCCACTTTACTCTATGAAGGAGGAAGCCGCCATCGATTACCGTGAAACTGTTCTTCAAGTTGACCATTTTATTGCTTAAAGGAAAGGCATCGTTTTCCTCATGATCCATTCGTCGAAAAGAGTCATGGGGTAGCTATGGGGCTAACTCACACTTCAACAGCTCCTCTACATCCTCTTTAGTTTTCTGGGTAATTATGGTCCTCTGGAAAATCATTAAAGGCTTGATCACCACCAGTCCGTTGTCCAGTTTGACAGTGTTGCTCATAGCAGCCAATGGGACTACTGCGTTCTTCTTACACTGCTTCATTTCTGCGAAGTTCATTCCAACAAAAGTTTCCATTGTACGGGTTCCGATTTCCATTGCTTGGTAACAGTTGATGTTATTGGTTCCTATTACTCCGGTTGAAAGGGACATCAAAGAATCGCGAACAGAAAATGGCGGGTGATCAGCCAACCACTGAGCAAGTTTCCTTCTGTCTTGGTCATTTCTGCTAACTCGTGATGCTCGAAAGTCGACATGCTGTTCTCCACTCACAGAATGGACTAACTAACTATCGTCAATTATGTAAACAATAAATAACGTACATAAAAGTTCACATTTTATACATACTGGTATAAAGGCTCACATGCATATATATATATATATATATATATATATATATATTAGTTATATGGGTAATAAATACCATTTATGTTTACATTAACAATACATAAAGTTATAAAGAGAGTTAAAGCACTTGAAAACGGAAGTAAAATGATGGGCAGTTTACTAGCGGAATCTCGAAATCGACCCCGAAATTTAAAAACGGTCTAAATTTTGACTACGTGAAGATAAATTATCAAATGTATGTATATTCTTGAAGAACATGTAATTCTCTACAACTTCTTTTCTTACAAGTTTCCTGTAAAATGGAAAACTAAAGAATTGGAAGGGCGAGTTCGACGAAAAACGTGAGGCGCTACAAATTTTTCTGCAGTTTTTCCATTTTCGCCGGCTCATTCTAGGAGACGGTAACATATAAAGATAAATATTAATATACCATTTTGTCGGGAATTTAATAAGCTTTAATTTTGAATACCATAACATTTTCTGTACGATGCACTGTTTTCGAGATTTGCGCCAAAAACTGAAAAAAGGGACCTTTGAGCCTCCCCCCCACCCCCCGCGGCACCTGAAATTGGCGGGAAAACCTTAGGCGTTGTTCAGGGGACCTCCCACTACACATTCCTGAAACATTTGGAACTACATGATTTTTTGCAGCAAAACCATTTTTTTTATCTAATTTGACTGGGCTATATTAGATTATAGTATTCTTGTTACTATGGGCAACAGAAGAATATCTTTCGTATTTTAATCAAAATGTAGGCCTATGTACTGAAATTCACATTTAAGTCATGTTATTACGTTTTTATCTCGATGAAACAAGTTGTTTTCCTGGTACGGCATGACAAAATTGTCACTTAAGCAAACGGGATTCCTGTCAACTTCACTAAACTGGAGCCCAGAACAAGACAAAATCTTAATTTGAGATTTTCGACAAGCTAAGATATTCACTTGGCTATATTATAGTTTCGGTATTTTTTACTGTTGCCATCTTCAAGGCAAGTGCCCTTCTAAAGTTGTTCCCAGAAACTTTCGGCCTGGCAGAAGATCTTTCGGAGAACCAAACTATGCAAAACCTGATTATGAAGCATGGTACCCATTTGATAATTTTAAACTTGCCCTATCATTTGAATTTTTGATTGGCTCTTTTGGGACAGTTGCTAATTTAGGAATTGACACATTTATTATAAGTTTAATCCTCTGCTACTGTGCCCACTTCGAGATTCTAAAGCACTCCTTGAGAACCATTAGTCAACAGGTGGAAGAATCATATGCTATAGAAGAAAACCCTGGGAAATAAAAAAGACAAGATCCTTCATGTATTTAAATTCAAACTTGGCCAAAAACATTGCAATCACTATAGTTGCAGACTTGACTGATTTGTTGTAATAAAAATACTAGCAAGTGCCCACTGCTCACCCGTGAATATTTACTCAACTGCTAATTGTTTTATGTAAATCATTTAACATAAAAATAATGGGCATATGGGCATACAAATTCGAAATGAACCATGAATTCATGAATCTTGCCAAAATCATGTATAAAATTTTTTTTTATAACAGTTGATAATTTAAAAAAAATAATACCTCGACTTGACTTCTCATTAATTTTGAAATATTATTTATTTACAGCTATAAGTTAGTTATTTCAATCATGTGAACAGAAAGTTAAGTGGATACATACTTATACTACTTATAAGTGATACTATAAGTGGATACTACTTATAAACATTACAATTCGTGTGTTGCGCTTCAAATACAGACATATTCACTTGTTAATTTTGTTGGTTCTTGAACTTGAGTTTAATGGCGTGTGATTGTTTACATTTCTGTCAGTTTCCTTTTGTTCATTACCTAATTTCTGGTTACTTTCTTGTTTATTATCAAATATAATTTTGATAAGTTACGCAAAATGGCATCTACCTCTGTTGGAGACTTTGAAAACTGCCTTGGCATTCTTTTAAACGTCAATGAAGGAACTCCCAGACTTAAGAGAGATCTAAAGCAGAATATTACAGACAGTGTTAGCAAACTTCGAGAGATATTCAATGGTCTGATTAATGACATAGCATCAAAGGACAGCAAGATAAAAGAATTAGAAAAGGAAATTACAGAAGCACAAAAAATAAATCCCGTGGAGACACAGGTGAAGAGAAGATTGTTCTCAGAAGCTGTCTCTTGCAGACAGCAGCCTACACAATGGCAGCAAGTACAACAAAAGCCGACAAAATTTAATGTTATTGTCAAATCTAAGAGCAAACAGAGTACGGAATACATTAAGACGAATATTAAGTCGAAGGTCAGACCAGCAGAAATGAAGGTCGGAGTAAGTAACATGAAAGCGCTCAAAAACGGCAATCTTATAATACAGACCGTAAGTAAAAGTGACATGGATGTTATTTGTCAGAACTTAAATGAAAGGTGTGGAGACGAAATTGAGGCTAATGGCACTAAATTGTGGAATCCACATTTGGATTGTGGATATTTTAAAAAAGCACATTGCAATCAAACACGGGCAATGGCCGGTTCCTCCAGATCAACTCATTGTGAAACACTATACATCATTTAAACGCTTTATACACGCAATAGACTTCAGTTCCTTATAGTTAATAATAATACAGGTTTAGATTACACAGCTGTACAATGGAAGAATTTTATAAGAAAGTTGTAATTTATTAGAATTTGCTCAGAAACTATTACCTTAATGATTTAATGTATCTAACATTGTAGATACTTGTATATACTTAATTTTTTTTAATGAGACATAGCATGTAGTATTGCAGCACTTAAGCAATGGAACATGCTGTATTAATTCTATAAATAATAAAAATAATTCCTCGACTTCGATGTACACTTCACGTACAAAGTGCTCCACCTGGGGGAAAAAGGACCTGAGATTCGAGTTCCCTAGCCCCAAAAAAACCCGCATAGTGAGTTTCGTTGAAATCATTCAATGTTTCCCGTTTAGGCATGCATTGGTACTCCCCTTCTGTCCACCTATGTTAGAAGAAAATTAGATCTCTTTGAATCATAAACAAACTAAACAAGATAGCAACCAAGCAACGTCATCTTGAACTAATTTCACAATTGAATACTACTCTCCATGGCCGTGTGGAAGGGGGGGCAGGGTAGGGCCGCTGCCCCTCCCTGGAAATTATTTACACATACACCTCTAAATTAAATGACTTTAAGCAACTAATGTGAAGTGAGGTTTAAGTCTCCAATTACTGTTGTATGTTCGCGTTGTTTGGATGAGCTGAGTAGATATTAGCTTGTAGGAATAATTATTGTCCCTAAACTTGAAACCATTTATACCAAAACATTTTATTACAATGAAGATAAGGCAAGAAAATGTAGCATTTTATTTTTTATATGAATAGTACCTGTGAAATTGTAAGGTATAAGAAAAGTCATGTGAGTTTATACATCAGATGTTTTCTTTGTATCCATGGCCATAGTCCAGCTACAGTAAATTAAGAATGTTGATTATATAATAATAATTAGGGACCGGATTCTTAGGTTTTTACCTATTTTTTTCCTTGCTTCTAAAACAAAAAGCGCTCATACACTTTTTCGAATCACGTCCGTAGGATTCACCCACATTAATTCTGTGGCACCTAAAAATACCTAAATGTGGTATAAAAACCTAAATATACCTAAACGGGATATAAAACCTAAAATATCTAATTTAGGCTACTTTTTTTGTCTTTTTTGGTTGTCAGTTGAGGAATCGATATTTTGCAGAGAGACAATTTTTGTCGGGTTGAAATTAATATCACCAGCGTTTCGTTCAACCCATTGTCGTCTAGGATGGACAGTATCAAGAGAGGAAGTGTAGAGTACCGGCGTATTCCTTTTAAAATATTCGTACGAACAACCATTGTTGCCATGTATGAACAAGGGTATAGAATTCTGTGTTTTAAAGCGTTTGTTTGCCTTTAGTACTGTCCTGTTATTCACAATGAGTGGACACACTGTGTTTTAAGAAGACGTGTTAATGATGTATTGAATCCTATGTAGCACATTAAAATTCATTAAACCAATTATTCTACCCGAAAACGTTATTTTGGATAAAAAACCTTAAAAAAAAACTATTTCACCTAATGGAAAACCTCAAACAGTGTTTTTAAAAACCTAAAAATCCGGTCCCTAATAATAATAATGATAATAATAATAGCAATAAGGTGAATAGTAGTAATAATAGCAATAATAATACGAGTAGTAATAATAACAGTAGTAATAGTAATATCTATAATGTGAATAGTAGTAATAATAGCAATAATAATATGAATAGTAATAATAATATAATAATAATAATAATAAAGTGATTGTAATAGCATAGTGATGGAGGCAGTAAATCGTTCATTGGCCCCCCCTTGACAAAATTTCTGCGGACGGCCATGCTACTCTCCTAAACAATCGAATTGATCGGGTGTTTCTTATGGAATGTGTTTTGATCTTAGCATTAAAAATCCAATTTTTTCAAAAAATGTCTTAGTGTGCACTTACATTACGAAACGAAGGTACTGTCAAGATTCCAAGTCCCTACCTATTATAGTTTAGGCTCTATATTGATTCTCTGTCAGTCATTCATCCAGTCAGTCAATCAGGATACAGCTGCTTAGAACTAGCAGGTGAAGGTTCATTTTCCTTCTTGTAGCGGTCCCAACACCTGAAAGTAGCCAACATTGTAATTATTAACAAATAACATTCATATACAGTGACAGGAAAGAGAGAGAGAGAGAGAGAGAGATAGAGATAGAGAGAGAGAGAGAGAGAGATAGAGAGAGAGAGACAGAGAGAGAAAAGGAATGAACGAATGAATGAACGAATGAATGAATGAATGAATGAACAAATAAATGAACAATAGCTAGCAATCTCAAAGTACTTGTTTCATCCCCTCAGCGCTTGGTTGTGACCATCTTTAATTCAAGTTTTCTAATCACCTTACCAAAGCAACCTCAAAGTACTTGTTTCATCCCCCTAGCGGTTGGCTGTGACCATCTTTGATTAAAGTTTCAAATCACCTGCCATTGCTAAAAGTCCACAAGAGTTATGAGAAGCAACCTCAAAGTACTTGTTTCATCCCCCTAGCGGTTGACTGTGACGTCTTTCCCTGAAAGTTTCTAGCCATTGCTAGAAGTCCACAAGAGTTATGAGTGTTGCAATTGCAGTTACTGACAGAGACAAAAACATACAGAAACAGTGACAGAGACATAAAGAGAAAATGATACTTAGGTATTATATCACAGCATTGTATTGAATGTCCATTTTCCTTCTCATAGCTGCAACACCTGAAAGTAGACAACATTGTACATATTAAAAAATAACATTCATGTATAGTGACAGGATAGCAAGAGAGAGACAGAGAGAGAAAATGAATGAATGAACGAATGAATGAACGAATGAACAAACGAAATATAGCGGCAAGCAATCTCAAAGAACTTATTTCATCCCCCTAGTGGTTGGCTGTGACCATCTTTAATTAAAGTTTCAAATCACCTGCCATTGCTAGAAGGGATAAGGTAGTAAATTTTGGGCCTTCAACTCGTTTCTTGGGTGTTGAATTTTCTTTACAACCACTAGTTTTTCATTTACAATCAATCAGGATACATTCCACAATTTTCAACACTTTAGCTTTGAGCCTTTGATTCCACGTGAGTCTGACAGGTGAAACGTGTGTTTCTTTCCCTAAGAGTGCTGTTTTTTCCATTCTACTCCTTATGAATCCGACAATGATGATCTTTAAAGTATAGCGATGGTAACGTGGATTTAGAACACACTGTAATGAAGAACTCAAGAATTAAACCCAGCACCAACAAATATTCTACTTGTTTTTCATCCTTAGATTTTCTATTCCACTGCCTATTCCTATTCTGACATCCTTAAAGTATAATATATTTGACATTAGCTGTTTGCACCAAAGGACATTAACCTAGAATAGGTTAGTGGTACGAGGCCCATCCACAAAGTAAGTTCCCTGAGTCTGTTTACAGAAACCAAACTGAAATGCAATTAAATATTTATTGCAACAGATACAGCCAGTGTTAAGCTATTTTTCAACATATTTGCCACTGGAATTGAAACATTTGTCTTACCATGGCACCAACTTCTGAACACCTGTGTCATAGAAGTCTGCTGCCAGGTATTTGAACCACTGTGTGACAAACATCTCTGTCTCTCTGTCATTCTGTGCCATTCTTTGTCTTTCTTAAGATGTAGGAGAAGATGGAAATCACTGGGAACGAGGTCCGGACTTTAGGGTTAATGTTTAAACACCTCCCAACCGAACTTCTGCAGAAGACTTGGTAGGAGGTGTTTAAAAGTCCACCCTACAGTCCCTACTTCACTCTCAGTGATTTCCATCTTTTCCTACACCTGATAAAATGATAGAAAGGCAGAGATGTTTGTCACACAGTAGTTCAAATACCTGGTGGCAGATTCCTATGACACAGGTGTTCAAAAGTTAGTGCCATGGTAAGACAAATATTCCAATTCCATTGGCGAATATGTTGAAAAATAGCTGAACACTAGCTGTGTCATTTGCAATCAATATTTCATTGAAATTGTTTTTTGTTTCTTTAAAAGGACCCAGGGAAACTTACGTTGTCGACACCCCTCATATTTAGGTTAACAGCAGTGACATTATTTTGCTGTGGCTTCTAGTGTTTGCCATTGTTCCCAAGTAATCCTTCATATTCTTAACCATGTCATCACCCCATGCATAGGATCAAGGGGAGAAACCTAAATCTAGACCCATAGGCAGGGCACAATATTGAAGAGGGAGGACTAATGAAGTACATCTAAGAGTGCGTGTTTAGGCCTAACATTAAAAAAAATTATATGATTCCTCCGAATAGTAGGCTGCTATAAATAGAACTTAGTAATTCAACTCATTTACAAAATTCATGAACATATATAGGTATAATAAATAGGTTATTTTATGAAAATGACAGCCGTTTGAGAATTTTAATGCACTGCTTAACCCTGTCATGAACTTGGAAATATGATGACCACTAATCCACAGAATACTAACGGCTTAGTTCTATTTCATAAAAATGGATGTGAATAAAATGTAATTCGGTAGGAAAAACTTACAATAGAATTGTAGAAAGAACCATGTCCTTGCCTGTTAGCTTTTTCAGTCGTCCTTCCTTGCTCGTTGAGAAATTCACACATACGTGTTGCCTGGCAACATAGCTCCTTATGTTTTAACTCATGCGTTAAGGCTCTATGCAACTACACAGACAGTCTTTATTGGCAGTACTGGTGTGAATCATTATGAAAAATACTATTTTTGTATTTATTACGCTTTTCCATTAACATTCAGATAAAATGAGGAAAAACCGTAATGCGAACTGGGGTTACTTTAACACACTAAAATATATTTTAAAGGTTTTTTTTATTGGTTTGTTGAAAATTTGTGAAAGTATAAAGGGAAAAGCTGATAATATTAAAATAAGCAATAAATCCTACTTTGAAATTAAGTCCAGGGTTAAACAGATAAAGGTTATTAGACTCGGCAGAATTGAAATAGCACACTAAGGGATTGACGATGCAGAGGAAATTTCTTTTCACATATGCAATACAGACACAGTAGATGACAGAAGACACTTGTCTTGAAGTTGCCAAATGCCATTGAGTATGTAGTGAACATACTGGTAATGATCTGATTTAGGATATTGTGATTGTGGACCGTTGCTAGGTAACACAAGGCATCCCATAGTAAGATGAATATAGCCGAAGCTCTATGTTCATGAAGATATATTGCTACAAATGGCTGTACAATAAGGGTAGATGTAGTAGCTATAAATGAGACCTCAATGCATGCTATTATTGTTGATCCTACCATCAGAATGGAACTGAGTCTCCTACAACCAGTTGAACTAAATGAAAGTATGAAGGGGATTTATGAACCTATATTCCTTTATTTTGTGAAAAAATACAAACTGGATACAATATAAGTTACTGGTCTCTTAAGTGGAGCACATGGAAGTATGCCCAAATTTTTCGGAAATTAAAAAAAAAATACCTGTATAGCCTTCTTTCTACCTTAAGAGATCACATTGTAACCACAGTGATAAGGAAATCCTGCTAAATACTTCATAATCACCTACATATTAACTAATACTTTATTTTTTGCAGTATTTCAGCGTGTACTAACGGTATTGTGTGTACGGTATACAGAATCCACAGGGCTACCTTCGATGGGAGGCAGTTTGATAATAACAAATAATATCAAGATTATTATCCAGAGAAGGATTTTTGAAGTATCCACAAAAACTGTATATATATTTTTTAGCAGAATATTTTTTTCCTCTTTAAAACCCTATCAAAAGGATATTACATTACATATGATTCTTTACGATAAGTTACTGTGTTCCAAAGGCCCATACTGTAAATAGGTATACATTTACTTCTGAGCACAGTATTTCAAACCATTTTTCTGGACAACATACGCTATTCTGACGCCAAAAAAGATAATTTAACATTCTCAGTTGTGCCAACTTTTTAATATACATTGCGTTGGTCAGAGACATTAAAATTTTTTCACTCACCCCTATTTTATTCATAAAATGTATATTATTGAAATGACTGCAGATAAGTATGGAACGGTACTGGAAATTATTTCAATATTTCTAGTCCCAGAATCACAATTACATGATGAAAGTATTGTATCATAATGATGATGAGTATTCTGTCTTAAGGCAGGTTCGGACCTGGACTGAAGTCATGAAATGACCACGGCTTGTCCAAGACTCTTTCAGGCAAGGGTTATACCATGAAGATTTGCCACTGCTTAATTAGGTGCACTTATCTGGGGTCTTAGGTAACATCTAAAAAAATGAAACATGGACTGACTGTTAAGTACTATTGCATGTTATAGTACTATATTGTTATACACTTCACACACATGTGTTGCGTAAAATTTTTTCTATGAAAGAGTAAAACCTGCAAAATTTACGTTAAATAATAATGAAATACAAACATCTATTCAAGAAACTAGGTTCCAAGTATGCTAACCTTAACACGTTACCATTTTATTTTGGTGCTCTGCCTTGTTTCAGGCATGCTTTGAGTGACTGATTTCTTACACCTAGCGGTTCTCAGTAGTTGTTAATACTCAATGTGCCAGCTGTTATAGAAATGCATTTCTCGTGACTTCATTTTTCTCTATAAATTCATTACAAGCATGATCTAAATCCAACTTTTCTCTGCTATCCACTATTAGAACACCAATGTGATTGGTAGGATATTGTTGAACGCAAATGGATCCTGTCTTTTCAAAGCAGAAAAATATAGACTACTTTGATAGATGCTGTGGGAACTGGCATGGACAGAGTAAATTTGACGTACAAATTTAAAGGATTCAGGAAATATTTCAAACTTCTGCGATTGTGAGTTAATTGAATCACAGGGAGTTCAAATTATGTAGGCCTATGTCAGCAATAGTCTGATTTCTTTTTGCACCAATTAAACAATGAAACAGAATTTTTGGTAATAATAAATATCTATGATAATACATGGCAAATTATTGAGTGGGCTTGATCCCCACAGGCCCATATAAGTTGGCACCACAAATACCAACTTTCGCTTCATCAGTCGTTGAGTTAGATTTTGTCGATATCAAATTCAATGTCTTTGGGTATTACTAGACAAATTACTTGTAAGACCATACCATTAAAGTCTGTTAAACAGATCTACAGCTAAATTAAAGGGCCTAATTCCATAAGGGCATAAGGCATAAGGACATAGTTTCGAGAAATCTTGATGTTTTTAAACAATGTTACCACTCACAAGTAGGTGGTTTAAAGTTTAATTTTATAACATATATTTTTGAAGGACAGAATAGCATATGTCGTGCAGAAAAATGGTTTGAAATACTGTGCTCAGATATAAATGTATACCTACTTACAGTATGGGCCTTTGGAACACAGTAACTTATCGTAAACAATCATATGTAATGTAATATCCTTTTGATAGGGTTTTAAAGAAGAAAAAAATATTCTGCTGAAAAATATATAAACAGTTTTTGTGGATCCTTCAAAAATCATTCTCTGGATAATAATCTTGATATTAATTATTATTTTCAAACTGCCTCCCAACGGAGGTAGCCCCTATGGACTCTGTGTACCGTACACACAATAATGTTAGTACACACGGAAGTACAGCAATATTATTAAAATAAAACTAACAAAAAAAGCGAGAGAGGTAAAAATAAAGTATTAGTTAATATGGTATGTAGATGATTGTGAAGTATTTGGCAGGATTTCCTTAGCACTGTTGTTACAATGTGATATCTTGTTTCATGGTATTTTTTCGAAAATTTTCGAAAAATTTGGGCATAGTTCCATCAGCTCCAATTAAGAGACCAGTAACTTATATTGTATCCAGTTTGTATTTTTTCACAAAATAAAGGAATATAGGTTCATAAATCCCCTTCATACCTTCATTTAGTTCAACTGGTTGTAGGAGAGTCAGTTCCATTCTGATAATAGGATCAACAATAATAGCATGCATTGAGGGCTCATTTATAGCTACTACATCTACCCTTATTGTACAGCCATTTGTAGCAATATATCTTCATGAACATAGAGCTTCGGCTATATTCATCTTACTATGGGATGCCTTGTGTTACCTAGTAATGTTCCACAATCACAATATTCTAAATCAGATCATTACCAGTATGTTCACTACATACTCAACGGCATTTGACAACTTCAAGACAAGTGTATTCTGTCATGTACTGTGTGTGTATTGCATATGTGAAAAGAAATTGCCTGTGTATCGCCGATTCCCTAGTGTGCTATTTTAATTCTGCAGAGTCTAATAACCTAATTATCTGTTTAACCATGGACTTAATTTCAAAATAGGATTTATTGCTTATTTTAATGTTATCTGCTTTTCCCTTTATACTTTCACAAATTTTCAAGAAACCAATAAAAAAACCTTTAAAATTGATTTTAGTGTGTTAAAGTAACCTCAGTTTACATTACGGTTTTTCCTCATTTTATCTGAATGTTAATGGAAAAGCATAATAAATACAAAAATAGTATTTTTCATAATGCTTCACACCTGTACTGCCAATGAAGATTGTCTATGTAGTTCCATAGAACATTCTCGCATGAGTTAAAACATAAGGATCTATGTTGCCAAGCAACATGTATATGTGAATTTTTCAACAAGCGAGGAAGGACTGACCGAAAAAGCTAACAGGCAAGGACATGGTTCATTCTACAATTCTATTGTAAGTTTTTCCTACCAAATTACATTTTATTCACATCCATTTTTATGAAATAGAACTAAGCCGTTAGTATGATGTGGATTAATGGTCATGATATTTCCAAGTTCATGACAGGGTTAAGCAGTGCATAAGAATTCTGAAATGGCTGTCATTCTCATAAAATAACCTATTTATTAGGCCTATACATTTTCATGAATTTTGTAAAGAAGTTGATTTACTAAGTTCTATTTACAGCAGCCTACTATTTGGAGGAATCATATAATTTTTTAATGCTAGGCTTAAACACGCACTCTTAGATGTACATTATTAGTCCTCCCTCTTCAATTTTGTGCCCTGCCTATGGGTCTAGATTTAGGTTTCTCCCATTGATCCCATGCCTGGGGTGATGACATGGTTAAGAATGCGAAGGATTACTTGGGAACAATGGGAAACACTAGAAGCCACAGCTAAATAATGTCACTGTTGTTAACCTAAATACGAGGGGCATCAACAACATAAGTTTCCCTGAGACCGTTTAAAGAAACAAAACACAAATCAAGGAAATATTGATTGCAAATGACACAGCTAGTGTTCAGCTATTTTTCAACAAATTCGCCAATGGAATTGTAACATTTGTCTTACCTTGGCACCAACTTTTCAACAACTGTGCCATAACAATCTTCCACCTGGTATTTCAACTACTGTGTGACAAACATCTCTGCCTCTCTGTCATTTTCTGTCATTTTATTAGGTGTAGGAAAAGATGGAAATCACTAGGAGCAAAGTACGGGCTGTAGGGTGGATTTTTAAACCCCCCTACCAAGTCTCCTGCAGAAGTTCGGCTGGAAGATGTTTAAACATTCACCCTAAAGCTCGAACCTCGTTCCCAGTGATTTCCATATTTTCCTACACCTAAAGAAATGACAAAGAATGGCAGAGAATGACAAAGAATGACAGAGAGGTTTGTCACACAGTGGTTCAAATACCTGGCAGAACACTTCTATGACACAGGTGTGCAAAAGTTGGTGCCATGGTAACACAAAAGTTTTAATTCCGGTGGCGAATATGTTGAAAAAGAGCTGAACACTGGTTGCGTCTGTTGCAATAAATATTTCATTGAACTTGAGTTTTGCTTCTGTAAACAGACACAGGGAAACTTACTTTGTGGACATGCCTTGTACCGCTAACCTATTCTAAGTTAATCTCTTACGGTGCAAACAGCATAATGTCAAATTTATTTAGCTTTATGGATGTCAGAATAGGAATAGGCAGTGGAAGGTAGAAAATCTAGAGATGGAAAACAAGTAGAATATTTGTTAGTGCTGGGTTTAATTCTTGATCTCTTCATTATAGTGTGTTCTAAATCAATGTTATCATCGGTATGCTTTAAAGATCGTCATTGTCAGATCCATAAGGAGTGGAATGGAAAAAGCGGCACTGTTAGGGAAAGAAACACACATTCACCTGTCAGACTCACGTGGATTCAAAGGCTAGAAGCTAAAGGGTTGTAAATTGTGGAATGTGTCCCGATTGATTGTAAATAAAAACTAGTGGTTGTAAAGAAAATTCAACACCCAAGAAACGAGTTGAAGACCAAAAATATACAACCTTATCCCTTCTAGCAATGGCAGGTGATTTGAAACTTTAATTAAAGATGGTCACAGCCAACCGATAGGAGAATGAAACAAGTACTTTGAGGTTGCTTGCCGTTATCGTTAATTTGTTCCTTCATTCATTCATTCATTCATTCATTCATTCATTCATTCATTCATTTCCTCTCTGTCTCTCTCTTGCTTTCCCGTCACTGTGTATGAATGTTATTTGTTAATAAGTACAATGTTATCTACTTTCAGGTGTTGGGACCACTACGAGAATGAAAATGGACCTTCAGGACAATGCAGGGATATAATACCTAAGTATCATATTCTCTGTATGTCTCTGTCACTGTTTCTGTATGTTTTTGTCTCTGTCAGTAACTGCAATTGCAACACTCATAACTCTTGTGGACTTCTAGCAATGGCTGGAATGGAAAACTAATTAAAGATGGTCACAGCCTACCGCTAGGGGGATGAAACAAGTACTTTGAGGTTGCTATTCATAACTCTTGTGGACTTCTCGCAGGGCAAGGTGCTCTTGAAAACTTGAATCTAAGATTACTCACAGCCAAGTGCTTGAGGGATGAAACAAGTACTTTGAGATTGCTTTGGTGAGGTGATTTGAAAACTTTAATTAAAGATGGTCACAACCAAGCGCTAAGGGGACGAAACAAGTACTTTAAGGTTGATTGCCTCTATTGTTCGTTTGTTCATTCATTCCTTCGTTAATTCATTCATTTCCTCTCTGTCTCTCTCTTGCTTTCCCGTCACTGTGTATGAATGTTATTTGTTAATAAGTACAATGTTGTCTACTTTCAGGTGTTGGGACCGCTACGAGAATGAAAATGGACCTTCAGGACAATGCTGGGATATAATACCTAAGTATCATATTCTCTGTATGTCTCTGTCACTGTTTCTGTATGTTTTTGTCTCTGTCAGTAACTGCAATTGCAACACTCATAACTCTTGTGGACTTCTAGCAATGGCTAGAAACTTTCAGGGAAAGACGTCACAGTCAACCGCTAGGGGGATGAAACAAGTACTTTGAGGTTGCTTCTCATAACTCTTGTGGACTTTTAGCAATGGCAGGTGATTTGAAACTTTAATCAAAGATGGTCACAGCCAACCGCTAGGGGGATGAAACAAGTACTTTGAGGTTGCTTGCCACTATCGTTCGTTCATTTGTTCGTTCATTCATCCATTCGTTCATTCACTTTCTATCTGTCTCTCTCTCTCTCTCTTTCCTGTCACTGTATATGAGTGTTATTTGTTAATAAGTACAATGTACTCTACTTTCAGGTGTTGGGACCGCTACGAGAAGGAAAATGGACCTTCACCTGCTAGTTCTAAGCAGCTGTATCCTGATTGACTGACTGAATGAATGACATAGAGCCTAAACTATATTAGGTAGGGACTTGGAATTTTGAATGTACCTTCGTTTCGTAATGTAAGTGCACACTAAGAAATGTTTTGAAAAATTTGGATTTTTAATGCTAAAAATCATATGTTTTCGAGGAGACAAAATACATTCCATAAGAAACACCCGAGCAATTCGATTGTTGAGGAAAGCAGTATTCAATTGTGAAATTAATTCAAGATGGCCTTGCTCGGTTGCTATCTTGTTTAGTTTGTTTATAATTCAAAGAATGTTAACACATGTACGAGGCGTGTTTTTTAAGTAAGTACCGTTTTGGAATTAAAAAAAGACGTGCAAAGATATCGCAATAATTTTATTTTTATGGTTACCTACATCTCTTGTCTACGCACTGACGCCATTACAGTCTGATTCTTCATTGTATACGTTGTTTACTGAGTGTTTAAGATGCCTCCGACAATCATGAGTCCCGCCGATTGTGAAGTACGGGCTGTTATACGATTTCTTAGTGCTAAAGGCGTAAAACCGATCGATATTCATCGTGAGATCTGTGAAGTTTACGGACAAAACATTATGAGTGATGGAATAGTAAGGAAATGGGTGAGAGCATTTAAAGATGGCCGCACAAATGTGCATGATGAAGAACGGAGTGGGCGTCCTTCGGTCTTTAATGAAGATTTGGTGCAGAAAGTGGAAGAAAAGGTGAGAGAAAACAGACGCTTTACAATTTCATCAATGTGAGACTGGTTTCCTCAATATTCTCGTAGTGTTTTGTATTGCATTGTGACCGAGAACTTGAATTACCAGAAATTGTCAGGCGGCAGAATTTTATGAGGAGGGTATTCAAAAACTGGTGCCACGTTATGACAAGTGCCTCAATATTCACGGAAATTATGTAGAAAAGTAGATTAAGGTACAGGCTTTCATGTAAAAATAAAATTATTGCGATATCTTTGCACGTCTTTTTTAAATTCCAAAACGGTACTTACTTAAAAAACACGCCTCGTATATCGAAATCCAGTTATTATTTTTTTAAAATTATCAACTGTTATAATAAAATTGTTTATGCATGATTTGGGCAAGATTCATGAATCTATGGTTCATTTCGAATTTGTATGCCCATATGCCCAGTATTTTTATATTAAATGATTTAAATAAAACAATTAGCAGTTGAGTAAATAATCATGGGTGAACTGTGGGCACTCGCTAGTATTATTATTACAACAAATCAGTTAAGTCTGCAACCATAGTGATTGAAATGTTGGCAAGTTAGTACTTTACGACTCACCCTGCCCCCCTTTCCACTCGTCACTCGCCTGGCAGCTTCAACCCCTCTCGGCTTCTTCCCGCGTGCCGCATGTTCCGCTTCCCCACAACGCATACCTTCATGCCTGTAGCCGTTGTTCAACGCCGGTAATGCATAATTGCTATTGATATGTCACCTAATATTTCACAATAAAGAAAGCCCCTTGCACCTCTACATAATATTCCACAATTATAAAAACGACCCTTCCAACAAAATAGGCTATTTCACAATACAAAAAATACCCTTGTACCATACATAATATTTCATAATTATAAAAAACGCCGTATTATAACATAAAATGTGGCTTAATTGATACAGGAAAATTCCCTTGTACCAACACTACTTATAAAAACCGATTCTTGCATTAAAACTCATGAAATCCCCTTAACATAACTCTAATATACGAAAGCTTCCTTCATTGCTCAACATTCACTCGTAGTGTAGTGGTCAAAACTCCTAGCTATAATGCTAGGGGTCCCGGGTTTGAATCCCGGTCGATCCAAAATTTACTATTAGGAATAGGTCTCAAATAGGTAGGTAGGGTGAGAGGAAGAGAGGAAGGAGACGGGAAAGGAAGAGAAGAATAGAATAAAAAGAAACAAATAATTTTTCTGTTTCATCAGTTCATTAAGAGATGGCGTTATCATCGCTTCTAGTAGTTCATATGCCACCGCTAGGGGAGGGATTGAGAGTAGGAGTGGGGGACTCGGGTGAGTCGCAATGTACGAATTTCCCGAAATATTTTTGGCCAAGTTTGAATTTAAATACATGAAGGATCTTGTCTTTTTGAATTCCCAGTGTTTTCTTCTATAGCATATGATTCTTCCACCTGTTGACTAATGGTTCTCAAGGAATGCTTTAGAATTCTGAAGTGGGCACAGTAGCAGATGATTAAACTTACAATAAACGTGTCGATTCCTAAATTAGCAACTGTCCCAAAAGTGCCAATCAAAAATTGAAATGATAGGGCAAGTTTAAAATTATCAAATGGGTACCATGCCTCATAATCAGGTTTTGCATAGTTTGGTTCCCCGAAAGATCTTCTGCCAGGGTGAAAGTTTCTGGGAACAACTTCAGAAGGGCACTTGCCTTGAAGATGGCGACAGTAAAAATACCGAAACTATAATAATATCTTAGCATGTCGAAGATCTCAAATTAAGATTTTGTCTTGTTCTGGACTCCAGTTTAGTGAAGTTGACAGGAATCCCGTTTGCTTAAGTGACAATTTTGTCATGCTGTACCAGGAATACAACTTGTTTCACAAAAACAGCAACATATGTAACTGTTATTCATCCAACATTAGCAAATTTCTTAAAATCTCCCCAAGCATAAAGCATTCTGATTAGGCCTGTTATCACATTCGTAGACTGCATCAAATAAAGAATGATTCCATACATTAACAAAACTTTTCCTCTTATGTCATGGCCCTCAGATGAAAGGAAAATGTGTCATAAGCCCACTAACAGCATTGTCTTGATATTCAGCTTATGATCTGATTTCTATTGTACTTTCTACTTTCAAAAGAAGGTTTCCTCTTATGAGATCTCACTGAATTATTTTGAACAAAATTTTTCTATTAGTGTTAAAATATGTGTGTGTTACAAATCCGTATCAAGTTTTCTCACAAAATATAGTTTTTGGATCTTATTTCTTAACCAAACCAGTCAGTATCCTTTACAACATTTCCTTTGATTAAAACTTTAGCCCATGGAGGAGATCAGAAAGATAAAAAAAAAGCTAGCCACAGAAAAAAAGTTAAAAATAGCCGTGTTGGAGGGAGGGGGCCTCAAAAATAAATCCGCTCTGGGCCCCAACTGGTCCAGTTACGCCACTGATCATGTTGCTTTATTATTCCAACAAAATAACAAATAGTTTCTTATTACCAAACTATAACCGTGTGTAAACCCAAGTTACCGATGAAATTTTCCAGTGCCAGTATCATGAATGTACTTTAGACTACTTTCAAATAAGAGCATCACTTAAACATATCTGTGTCATTGTGACTTACATAAATACCAAATAGTTAAGTTTGGAATAACAGAATGACATCAGAACATATCTAATATTGTCTATAGATAATGAGTTCGTTTCTTACAGAGCTTTAATAATTCATTTTGAGAGCACTGATTACATATCGCAATGTGATTCCAGGCTTTCCCGGCGTTGTTGATATTCTAACTCAGCATGATCGATGTCTTCCTTTACGAGGTTTGCTTTTATGTAAAACACTTAAATGCATAGAAACATAAATAAAAATACAAAATATAAAATAATCAGGTAAAATGATATAACAAGGTGCCAGAATGCTTTTGTTTAATCAGTAACAGTATTCATGTAGTAGGCTACTCATTTGAACTTGATCAACTTGACTGCATTGAAGTCAAGGCACTCAATGATTACCAATGCGGCCTTGTAGTACAGTCATGATTTCCCATTAAAAAACATGTGACCTTTAATTAGTCATTACTCCTGTACTTGTCAACTAATTTGGTCCAAAATAAATAGGTTTCTTGCCATGGTCATTATAAATGCATATACCAAATTTCATGAAAATCCAATGAAGCATATTTGAGTTATCATGCGTACAGACACATGGGTGGACAGATGGACAGACAGACGGTCAGACATTTTCCCGTTCCACACACAATCTCATTAAGTACCACTGGCATTTAACAAGAAAAGTGATAACAGATAAACACAATGTAATGACTCATTGAGATCCATTTTCAGTTGTGTTGATATCCAGTATGAAGTTTTCAAAATTAATACATGACATTGGTGACAACTTTTGAAAAACACTTTGAACTTTAAAATTATTACAGTTCCGCCCCTTAATTTGTTCATAAAATGGACTTATACAATATTCATAACACTACAGAAAAGTATAGGCTTAGAATTGTCCAAAAAACAATTTCATTGTTTATAATAAAAATCACACTTTATAATTGAACTGCCTGAAAAGTGTTGTGTAGTTAACATAAATTTTTTAACGTTTATAATATTGTATAATTTTTTTTTTAATTTCGGGTTTTAGATAACTACTAAAATAAAATAAAACAAAATAAAATCTCACATGGACTCACTATTATGTAGTATGGCGTGTTGCAAAATATGTTTCTCCTGACTGGAGTTCTCCCAATAAATTCGTCAAAAGCATCATCATTATCTTCTTTCCTTAGACCAATAGCCTGTTCTCCCTAATCAAACCATATTTTTCGTGGTTTATTGTCCCTTGCTGCTTTAATAACGGTTTCCTAATTCATTCTTTCCACATGTTTGCTCTACTCTGACTTTCTTCTTTTTAACCAGTCGCCAGTGTGTTTGTTGTACACCATAATTATATATCACAATTCCTTGCCTTGTCCATTAATGTCCTTCCTGTGCTTATTCTTAATCACAAAAATCATATCTAAGTTCTAAATCTAACTTTCTCGCGCTCTCCTTATGAATATTTTACACTGCAAGTTAAATGTATTGTCTTTTCAAAGCGTAAAAATACCTTTCAATGGTGGCTATGGTTGACAGAATAAGACGTAAAAATGTAATGCATTGAGGAACAATTTTAAACGATCGTGAGTGAATTAGAATCAGATTCAGAACTTAATGAAGGGGGGCCGACATAAAGGAAAGTTTTCAATTACTAGCGAGTGTGGGGGATGGAACATCTTCATAATAAAGAGAGGGTCCAGAGGTTCTTCCAAATTCCTCAGCATACTAAAACTCTTGCCCAGTTTTAATTGAGTTGAAAAATTTGTCGGTTTTCCATGTTACAAAAAAATTAAAATCATTAAATAAATAACACACTTTTTATCTTTAACCTTAAGTAGGTGCTGCTCTGAAATAGTTCACAAGAAATCAATAAACCATAATAATAATACTAATATTAATACTAAGAATGTCCAAAATCTGGGTGCCTTAACCTCTTAGAACCCTCTGGGCCTCCATGGCCTGTATAGGGATCACTTTACTTTTACTTATAATTAAAGATAAGAAAATCGAACAGCTGCTGTCTTGTGGGTTTTCATGGATAATCTACCCATTTGAAACAAGGCCTCTAGATATTCAACTTGCATTTTACAATACTCAGGTTGAAACAGGGAGAGTACATAAGTGCTTTTATTTCTGTTTTGTATTCAATTAAATTTGGATGTTATTTTATTGAACAACTATTTTCAACAAATAAAAAATGTCTAATCAACAGCGATTCAACAACGAAACATGATTTTTAGTAATAGCAATAAATAATTATGATAATACACGACAAATTATTGGGTGGGTTGAGGTCCATATAAGTTGGCACCACCGAATACATGTTTGGAGGTTCCCAGAGTCCAAAATACAGTTTTAAGAAACTGTGCACTGTACACATAATGAAAATGAAAAATTGTACCAAAACTTGAGTCAATCATCTTCCAGGGATGTGACAAGAAGCATTTACGACTTCAGTATTAATCTAGGTCAATATGTGGGGTACACTATAAAGAAGCTACATGAACATAAATAAGAGATAACATCTGAACTTGAACATGTGAATGACACTATAGCAGCAAATGGAGAACATTGACCAAAGTGCGTACTCAGTGATTCAGTCTGGAGGAAGCTAGGCGATAGTTATCATTTGTTTAGTCGTTTGGACAGAGAGTAATTTTCAAAAATATTGTATGTGTTTTCAAACAAAGTAAATTAGTAAATAATGTAGTATATGGTCGGTTGTTTAAACTCAAACTTCACTTACTTGTTTCTTTTCAAGAATCATGATTTCAATCAGCATCCTGATCATCCTCAGCTTGTGTCCGACTGTTTTGAATTTCAGTTGTTTGTCCTTGTGACGCTGAGGATGATCAGGATGCTGATTGAAATCATGATTCTTGAAAAGAAACAAGTAAGTGAAGTTTGAGTTTAAACAACCGACCATATACTACATTATTTATAGTACCACTTCATCGTAAAAAATCCCACGTAATATATTATGAAAGTAAATTAGACTTATTTCTACTATATAGTGCATTATTCCTGCAATATGGTTAGTAAACAAACCAGCTGAAGAGTGAAAAACATTGGACGATCTTCGTTTTATAAATTCCACATCATTACATTCTAGATACGCATACCAACTTAAAAAAATTAAATTTTCTTTTTTAATTAAACAGGAGAATAAAATTCTTGTACATATATTCCTGCAATCACATGTCTGTAATTGGAAGTCTGTGTGAGACTAAACTAAGAACAAACGAGGACAAGTTTCTCATGAACTGCTTGATCTAGATCAGCGTTTCTCAACCTATGGTCTGCGGAACACAGGTGGTCCGCGAAGATGGTGCAGATGGTCTGCAGACATAAAGCAAGTGGAAAGTAAAGTAGTAAAACTTTTTCACATATTTTGTTATAATGACATATAATTAATACCCCAAATATTAAGAATATAGGCCTTCTTTTAAAAATGGGATGTAAAATTAGGAGTCCGTAAATTTTTTTAGGCATTTTAGAGGTCCTCAGGTTCAAAAAAGTTAAGAAACGCTGATCTAGATCATTAAAATAATTATTTAAAATTTGTTATAACCTCTGACACATGGTACATGCAAACCCTGTGAAGCACAATGACTGTCTGTCTTTCTTATTATCATTTGGCAGTATGTTCTCTAAGATTTTTTCACTTTGTCTCTTCTTCATGTTAAAAGTAGGCGAAGTGTAACTCCCATATTGCAATCCTTTTGTGATGTCTACAGAGAAAGTACTAGCTTCAGCAGTGTGACTACGCATGTGTTTTGTGAGGCGATTCCTTTGTCAAAAACTCATTCTACAAACCGTACACTGGAAAGGTTTCTCCCCTGTGTGAGAGCGCATGTGTTTAGTCAAGTCATAACTTTGTACAAACCTCCACCCACATTCTGTACAAAGATATGGTTTTTTCCCCCATGTGTGCTCGCATGTGGTTTGTTAAGGTGCTGCGACATCCAAAGTTGTTTCCACAAACTGCACAGTGAAATGGTTTCTCATCAGTATGTGAACGCATGTGTTTTGTAAGTGTGTCACTCCTACCCATAGGCGTAACCAGGCCGACCATATGGGGGGGGGGGGGTATAACATTCAGGAAGAGGGGGGTCCTGGGGTCCTCCCCCGGAAAATTTTAAAAATGAAGATGCAAAATAACGAGTTTTAAGCAAAATTTTAAAAATAAGACTCAAAATAACGAGTTTTAAGCTTCCGGGGGTCCTTCCCCGGAAAATTTTAAAAATTAAGATGCAAAATAACGAGTTTTAAGTTTCCCACGCTTTATACTTGTATTAAGCAATTTATGGGTAGACTTAAAAAAATTATACAATTTTCCTTTTTTTAATCAATGGGGGGGGGTTCAAACCCCCAAAACCCCCCCCTCGCTACGCCTATGCTCCTACCAAAACAGTCTCCATATATGGGGCACAAAAATGGCTTTTCACCTGTGTGTGTGAACATGTGCACTGTGAGCTGTCGACGCCATGCAAACTTCTTATCGCACTGCGGGCATTCATAGGGCTTCTCTCCTGTATGAGTCGCCATGTGCACGACAAGATGATGTTTCTGTGTAAAAGTCTTCCTACACTGAGTACATGAGATATTGCTATTCTTCTTGGACACTTTAGTTCTTGAACCAACCTTTGATTCATTTGCACTATTCACTACACTTGATGAAGGTAAAGCATTACTTTTAGAATTTGATTCTCTCTTAGCTGACGGAGCTGAAGTTCTTGATTCAGACTTGTTAATTATTGTTTTACTGTTTGTACTGCCTACAAAGGTAGAGCTTTTAAATTTCTCGAAACCTGTTTTCTTTTCTGATGAATATTGCTGCTGTGCATTTATGGACTTATCTTTCACATTTTCACAGTCTTCTTGTAAGTCACCCAACCAACCGTCATCTTGTTCTGAGACATCACTCAACCTATCACCATGATGAGAACAACAAAAAGAAAATCTTAGCAATGACAAAAACAGACTAACATAATGGTTCATGAAAGCTTCATATGAGATTTTGAAGAATATGAACATACTGATAGGAATTAAAATGGCCTCGTCTTGCAATAAAGACATGCACAGAACAAAGAATTGAACGGCAAAACACCTTGACTTTATTAGTGCTTGAATGAATGAAAGTGGGAAGGAATGTGGGTAGTATTGTTTTAGACAAGTATTAGTCACTGGATATACAAAAAGATGCATTCATAAGCTGAACATACGAGAAACAAGACTATACAGCCCAGCACTGAAGATGTGCACAAAACAATATCAAATGAACTCAATGGCAATGCATTGGCTTTATTAGTGCTCAAAGTAATAGAACTAGGCAGGAAGTGTGGATAGCAATGTTGCAGGCAGTGGTTAGTGCTATTGGTTATACATCAAGATGCATTCACAAGCTGAACATAAAGAAACAAGTGCAAAAGCCAAGGAAAGCAAAGACTGAAAATATTAAAATAAAGATATATAGCCTACAGCCCATTGCTCAAGATGTGCACTAAGAACAATACCAGAATAAATTAATGGCAATTCTGAAGCTACAGGCAGTATGAGAATATTTAAGAGAAAAATTCCTCTCACATTGGGACAAACTTGGGCCTTCTGGTTTTCCACATCAGCGCACCTCAGTTAGCCAGAGTTCAAAACACAATGACAGATTACACTTAATGATCAACTTCACTGAAAGAAATTTACGCCTAATGACTATGAGTAGTGATAGGCATTATCGATTGATTTTAAGAATTGAGAAATCTGTTCTCAATTAATTAAAAGAACCAATTTATCATTAAAATGAAAAAGTTCTAAGATGGATACAAGGATTTGGGAACTTGAGTTAGTATACAAGAACGACTAAAGACTGACTCAACTCCAATCATCATTCGAACATTCAGCTCTGTAATTTCATAATGATACAAGATCTACTGCTACTGGTTCCTGCAATGGGTGTGGATCACCCATACAGCGAACCACACATCAACAGGAGTTAGTTTCATGCAACACTGTCAGATATTGCGTTATCGGCATTCTACTACAAACATTCACAGAGTAAAGATCCATAAGATAACAACACTGTCTTGTCTATCATGCGATGGTCTCTTAAAAATCTGCAATCTGCAATACCGTATTGCCTCATGCACATGGTAGCTGTGCATTCATACCTTTCTTGCCTGCAAAACGTATACCACGTTAGCAAAGTTAACCGAAGTGATACTCATCACCATCACAGGCACTACAGCCCTGGGTGGGCCCTGGCCTCCACAAGCAGTCTCCGCCATCTATCTCGATCCTTTGCCATAGTTTTCCAGTTTTTAACACCAAGAGTTCTCATGTCCTTATGGACACAGTCAATCCATCTCGTTTTAGGTCTTCCTGCATTTCTTTTTCCACTAGGTGTTTCATGTAGAACTTTTTTTATTATTTCATCATCCTCCCGCCTCATCACATGACCAGCCCATCTCAATCTGGATATTTTAATTGTTCTTACTATGTCTGCGTCTTTATACAGATCATACAGTTCGTTGTTGGTTCTGCTTCTCCATTGATCCCCTTCTTGAATGCCACCATAAATTCTTCGCAGTATTCTTCTTTCGAAGACTCCAAGTGTCCATTCATCGGTCTTTGTCAATGCCCAAGTCTCAGCAGCATATGTCAGTACGGGTCTTACCAGAGTCTTATACAGTTTAATTTTGGTGTTTCTTTTAATTACTGAAGATCTGAAATGCTCTCTTAATCCAAAATAACTCCTATTGGCCAGTAGCATTCTTTTATTGATTTCATCTCTTAGTAGGTTACTTGAGGTTATTGTAGAACCCAAATATACAAATGAGTTTACAGCTTCAAAGGTATAATTATCTATTACAAGTTGTTTAGGTGAATTTCCATTATCTCTTCCAGAAAACATATATTTGGTCTTTCCTTGGTTTATAACTAGTCCCATTTTTTTTGCTGATTTTTCTAGTGCTCTGAAGGCTTCGAGCATATATTGCTGATTCCTGGCTATAATGTCGATGTCATCAGCATATGCCAACAACTGTACTGTTTTATAAAAGATGGTTCCGTTTGTTTGGATCTTAGAGTCTCTTATGACTTTTTCTAAGGCAATATTAAATAGGAGACAAGCCAGAGCATCGCCCTGGCGCAGACCCTTTTTTATTGTGAAGAATCGAGAGGTGTCTGATTGTATTCGTACACAACTAAATACATTAGTCAGCACCATTTTTACCAATTTTATCAATTTCCTTGGGATACCCATTTCTTCCATAGCTTCAAGTAACTTCTCGCGGTTAATACTATCATATGCTGCTTTGAAGTCTATAAATAGATGGTGAGTGGGAACATTATATTCTAAGGTCTTTTCAAGAATCTGGCGGAGAGAAAATATCTGGTCTATAGTCGATTTATTACTACGGAATCCACATTGATATCTGCCAATTATACCATCAACATGGGGTAGTAATCTATTATATAAAATATTAGAAAACACTTTATATGCACAGTCGAGTAAGGTTATACCCCTGTAATTACTTGTGTCCAGCACATCTCCTTTCTTGTGCAAGGGGCAAATTATGCCTTTGGACCAGTCCATGGGCATTTGTTCTTCGGTCCATACAGATGCATATAATTTGTGTAGTCCATTGATAAAATTGCTGCCACTATGTTTTATGAGCTCCGCTTGTATACAATCCAGACCTGGGGATTTTCCATTTCGTAGTTTCTTGATTGCTGCCGATACTTCTTCTATGCTTGGAGGTAACTCATCTGTTTCTTGTCCACTATCATTCCTCAGCTCATGATCCAGATTACTATCCGTTATTTGTCCATTCAAAAGGTGGTCAAAATGTGTGGCCCATCTTTCTAATATCTTTCCTTTCTCATTTAGGAGTGAGCCATCATGATCTCTGCACATTGACACTCTGGGTTTAAATCCCTTCCGCTCCTGATTAATATTTCTATAAAATCTTCTTGTCTCATTTTTACCATTCATGTCTTCTAGTTCTTCTAATTGTTTTATTCTATAAGCTCTTTTTTTCTTTTTGTGTATTCTCTTTTCTTGCCTCCTTTTCTCTTTATATTCCTCTACTGAATTTCTTGTGCCACACTTTTGGATCATTTTCTGATATGAAGTGTTTTTTTCTATAGTTACTGCCTGACATTCCTCGTCGAACCAAGATTCTCTTACATGACCTTCTTCTTTCCCAAGAACTTCTTCTGCAGCTCTTGTAATAATTGTCTTATAATTAGAGACAGGCAAAATATGAAATTTCATATTCTAAAATATGGCTACTAGCGCTCTGAAAACTCGGATCTTTACGAATCACGAAGTTTAGATGGCAATGCATGCAAGAAAAACGTTCATATTTCATAATATTTTGGTAAAATCTTCATATTTCGTGAAAATCTTCATAAAGCTTCATATTTTGTATGATTTGCAAATTTTTCCTTCGTTAATACTTCTATGACAAATAAATCGAGTTTTCCACATTAGTGAAATGTTTTGAAAAGTTTTTCGGGAATCGCATCTCAAATCCCTATACGGCAAACTCCAGAAAGCTAAGAAATTTGGCAACACTTTCTAAGTGTTAAGAGGTACCCAACACAATTCCACTCTAATAATAGCCTACTTCCACTATGAACGGGAATGGGATTTCTACGTATTGTTTGGAAGTAGTCACATTCCTTGCATTCCAAAAGATAACTCGACAGCAAGGGCGGGGGTAGGGAATGTTTACAGTTAGAGGAACCAGCTCACTAGCAGGGAGGAGGGAATATTCATTTATGTGTTGTTTGCGATTCGTGGTGATTTGGATCGTGTGCCTAAATCTGGAATGTGCAATTGGTGACAGAGTTAAACTGTTTTAAAACAGATGGAACGATTGTTATGTGCACATTTTGTAACAAAAGTGTTAAGTATGGAATATAGTCCTTTTTATTACCTGTGTAATATTATCTAAAGACAAATTTGTACTAACATTCAAATTATTTTTACGCTACATTTGATATCTTGGGAAAGAACAAATATAAGATGCATCTTCGCATGAGACATATCCCGGCCAGTCCTCCCCCAGTGAAGCAATTCATTTTATGCCGTGATCTAGCGAATTCTTCGAGGATGAATAGGCTGACAAACCGTTGGGTACAAGGCACATACTCTCGCATTTAATATTTGGTACAAGGGGCGCTCTAGAATTTTTAATATTTGGTACAAGGGGTGATCTAGAATTTGTAATATTCGGTAGCAGTTTTAATATTTGTTACAAGGGGCACTCTCGAATTTTTAATATTTGGTACTGTCGGGAGTGTCGGCGACAATATACAAGGATAGTTTGTCACCTGCTTCCCTGAGAAACAAAATGTGAATATTGAGTGATCGAGTGGGCGGAGCTTAAAGTGCACTTAATATTTGGCTTTCGCCGTTATCTTTATTCTGAACAAATGGGTGACTGAATTACATAATAATTTTGTTATTAATTTATTTTTTAATACTGGTATCTGCAAACACAAAGTTTCAGCTGAAACAACACACAAATAGCATTATACATAAAAAATGAAAATTAAAAAGACACACACACAGTTCAGACGTTTCTTACCGACAGAAGATGCACTTTTTACCAGAAAACATTGAAAAACTGCTTTTATCTTATTGTAATAAATATTAGTTGATGTAATGTGAAAAATGTAGGTGAATAGAATATTGTGAATATTTAACGTATTAATTACCAGTTAACTAGTGTTTTTATTTTGCCCTCTCATTGTGAATATGGTAGATATTCCTTTGTGTGTTGTCTTAAATCAAATAACAAATATTCAGATGATAAAATTGGTGATTTATTGCATTTCATAATATTTTTAATTTTTTTCTTCATAATTTCATATTTAGCATAAATAAATTTCATATTTTGGCAAAATTTTCTTCATATTGTGCCTGTCTCTACTTATAATCAACCCATTCTCCATTAATATCAATTCTTGGTGTGGCTTCTATCCTTTTTTGTGCTAGAAGTTCATTAACTTTCTCCTGGTATGCTTTAACTTTATTTCCATCCTTGAAATGTTCAATACAAAACTTTTTACTTTTTTCTCCTCGCAGACTTCTGACAATGCTTAAACGTGCTCTTATTCTTGCTATAACAAGGAAGTGGTCTGAGTCGATGTTAGCTCCCCTAAAGGATCTTATATCCATAATATCTGATTTATGTCTGTTGTCTATAATTACATGGTCGATTTGATTAAAAGTTCTAGTATCAGGTGAACGCCAAGTCATTTTATGAACTTTTTTGTGTTTAAAACTTGTGGAAGCTATTACCATATCTTTGGAAGCAGCAAAATCTACTAGTTTCATGCCATTATCATTAGTGACTTCGTGTAGACTAAACTGGCCTATGGTTGGCTGTAGGGATTGCTCTCTCCCAATTTGGGCGTTCAAATCCCCTATGACAAGTTTTATGTCATGCTGAGGGCAGGAATCATATATTTTTTCAAGTTCTGCATAGAATTTTTCTTTCTCTTCTTCAGGGGCAACGTCAGTAGGTGCATGGACATTAATCAGCAAGTAGTTAAAAGACCTTCCTTTCATTCTTAAATAACACATTCTAGGACAGACTGGTTTAAAGTCTATCACATGACTTTTAAGTCTCTTACCCACTATAAACCCTGTTCCAAATATATGGTCCTTATCATGACAACTGTAGTATACAGCACAAGTCCTTTTTTCAAAGCTTCCTTTCCCTAACCACCTCATTTCCTGTAATGTGCATATGTCAACTTTCCGGGTTATTAACTGATCAACTAATATTTTCAGTGTTCCTCCTCTATATAATGACTGAACATTCCAAGTAGCTATTCGAATATCATTGGCCTTTTTTGGGTTGCTTGGTCGTTTCCATAGAGACAGTCCGGCATTTACTTCTTGTGGCTTCTCAATATTTATGTTTTTACGGTACGGGGTTATCAGCCCTGCGCCAACCCCCAACCTGGAGGACCAGGGGACTTGATTTTGGAGTCCCTACTCCTAGGAGGTTGCTTTCACCACAGGTGAAGAGTTCCTCCTACCCTCCTATAACTCGAGAAGTCATCCTCGCTTCACGTTTCTCATAGCAATAAATCATTGAAATGATTATATATTCGAGTACTTTTTACACGATTCTTTATATCTCGAGAACTTCAAGAATCAATTCATTCCATTTTTTTATTGATTTATTTTTTATTTATTTATTTTTTAATATCAGAACTCCCATTACTAACTATGAGGTAGACTAATTTAGTGATCTTGTGGCCAGGTTCCCACTGTTTATTGAACAGTACTGCATAAGACAATATAAGATAATATAAGAAAGTTTAAATCTGAAGGCAGTAGCCAAACCAAGAATTTTAGTCACCACTAGGGTTGCCACCTTTTGGTAATGCTAAAGAGGGACACCTATCGAATATATGCAGATCGCCGATCTTCATACCTAAATTTGTATAATTCCAGAAGGAACTGTACTTGACAAATCAGTGCAGAGTGTCATATGTTCTGTTTACGGTACTTCCCCGTCGCATGCTGGGTGTGCAGATCACGAAAATGCCCGCGCGACTTAGAAAAATAAATTGCAAAGAATAACATCATGGGCGGTGATTTCACTGCTGCCAACACGATACATTTTAGCGATGGAACGACAACGGTATCTTCACCATGAGTCGAAATTCACAAAATATGCCACCAAGAATTCCTCTCTCATATTTTGTTTTGGAATAATTTGGCGTCCCGCAATATAATGCGTCCCTCTTAGGCATAATTCGGGACGCTGAAAATGTTCTTAAAATTCGGGATGTCCCGCCTAATTCGGGACAGGTGGCAACACTAGTCACCACTATTGTTGTACAAGACATAGTGTTGTAGACTTTCGGGAACTATGAAGGACAACCCCTTCCCTTATTTGTTCTTGGCATAAAAAGTATTCCACCATTTATCCCAATTAAATAAACAAACAACTCACTCTAACTTACCATATATATTTCCCTTATTTTTTATACCTAGGTATTTTGTGAATGACAATTGTAACCAATTATTTAAATAAATTACCGTTTATTGGAAATGTTTCAACAGATTGAGTGCTTTAATGGCTGTAAGAATCCTGTTTGTTACTAGCAAAGATAGAGTAATGATTAACTAAAACACAGAGAACGAAAACCAATCGAACTCGTGTGGGAAATTAAAAATTACTGGTATATCAAAAGCTATAGGATATTTCCGAATGCTTCTAAGAATACATAAATATTCACTCAGCTTGATTATGTCAAAATTGACTGCCTGTGGCAGTATCTACTATTAAATTCAATTTAAATTGTGAAAAACTAAATAAAAATGTAAATAAGATAGCCGTTTTCCCAAATAACTCTTTGTTGCCACTTTCAGAGTTATGGTTGCCAATGGTGATTTGGCAACCAGTTATTTCAGACCCTCATATAAGAAGTAGGCTACATAATTACATATTTACATCTCCACATATTATTGTTATCTGTTAACACTACATGAGAATATTTAGGAGAGAAATTCCTTTGAAACAGGACTCGAACCTAGCACGTTCAGATTTCTGTGCAGAGTACATTACAGTACAGTAAACGGTGTAGTGTTCTCATTTTAAGGTGAGAAATTAATTTCATCTAGCATTAAATTACAATCATACAAGCACAGCAGCAGTTACATTAGCCCTAACAGAGCTGAAATTATATTAATATAAGCTTTCATCAAGTTATATCAGTGGGTTTATAAGTTTGAAAGTAATGGAGAAAATCTTAATGATAAAGCTGGTTTTCACAAATTACAATCCTAACACATGGATAAAATTCCTCAGGCTTTAACTTAGACCTAATCTTTATGGTGATGCATATTTACATCAACAGCATTGAAAAGCTAACCATCACAATGGATATAATATGTACAGTTTTAATAGAGATTTTTCTCAGGCAAATATAATAAGAAAAATAGATTATCACATGCATTATTTTGTATTTTTAGAGGCATTTTAAAACTGAAAAAGCTTACCTGTCGGCTCCACTATCATCCAGATCTGTGTCTGGTGTAAAAGAAACTTCCACTACTTCATTCTTGACACCATCTAGTTTCCAACAGTCTCCCAAATTATCACTTCGAAATATAGAATGGAGTATTTCACCTGAGTTATCCTGAAATTAATAAAAAGATAGGATAATTATTAATCGACTGTGGGTTTAAATAATTAAAATTATTTATAATCAGTGTTTTTTTCCTAAAAAAAAAAAATTAAGTGGTACTCTTGCTTTTGACTTGATGGAACTTTGCCTAACTTACCCATATATATAAGCTTATATATATATATATTTATTTATTTATTTAATCTTCCCATAGTTATGGGTTGCCTACACAGACAAAGAGTACCAGAAAAAAAAACAGAAAGGTAATTGAACATAGAACATTGAAAAGAAAAAGAGAATAAAATTAATGAAAAATTAATACAAAATAGAAAATCATTAACAGTTACGATTAGGATTTATATATGTGATTTCTCAGTATTGAAACAGATCCTCTGAGGGTTGCTAAAGCAACTTCAGTTATAACTGATGGAGGAAGTCCCAATCTCTTGAAGGTGTTCAACATGAAAGTAGTAACAGTTCCTCTTGCTCCTACCATGAGTCCAATGACTTCAAGTTCTTTGAGATTGTATTTATCACGATAGTAAGGGATGGTAGGATTATAAATGTCTTGCTTTTCCTTGTTAACATCTTGCGGCTGTGCCTCATTCACTTCGAAACGCACAGTAGGATCAATTATAAATCCGGATCGTGTGTTTCTTTGAAAAGCAATGATATCAATTCGCCTCGTAGTCCCGGTGGTAGAGAGACCATGCACCTCTTCAAAAGTAGTGGAATCAAACTCAATATGCAACTTTTATGTTCGCTATAAAATTCTCCTGGGTTACTGGATTATTTTCCTTTACCCATAATTTGTATCCTTTTCTGACACTGTTTCTTTTCAACAAACATTCATTTTTATAAAAGTTATTCGTACTATTCACCTTTCTCTCCCTATTTCTTACTTTGTGTCCTGCCCTAGTTACTACTTGGTACAAAAGGTTAACAGCTTAAAATACCTTACCATTCTCAATATAGCTATTTATTCCTATTACTAATAAATTGGTATTCTCATCTAAGAGCTTATTTGTAAATATCTCCTTTTCTTCCTCTTTCCATATTATCCTAAATTGGTTTGTATAACTGTTATCCTCTCTATGAGTGAAAGCTATCAAACCATTTTCTCTTGGTCTTATGCTGGGGAGGGAGATATACAGCTTTAAAAATAAATGGTTGCTTGTTGTCGTTTCAATTATTGAAAAGCTTACAGTCTGGTTAATTAATTCCTGTGAAACTAACGCATAATCAATCACATTCACTCCCAATTTACTGACATACCTAAAATTTCCTTCCTCATCCCCATCACAATTACCATTGAGTATGAATAGATTATTTGCCTCAACAAATTCCAGCAATTTATCCCCTTCCTTATTGCTTATACTGTCACAACTTTGTCTAGTTTTTTCTGCCCTATTGATTACTTCGAAAAAAATTGTGCCCTCTATATTGAATTCCTGTTTGTCCCAATTGCCTATTCTGGCATTCAAATCACCAAGAATGCATACTTCGTGATTTTTGAAAACCTTGGACAACGACATAATATCCTCCTCTATCTCCTCATAAAAGTTTGAATTATACAATTTTGAATCCCACGCGTGCTGATATAGTACTCCGATTAGTAATTTAGTAATACTGCTAGTCTCTGAGTACTCAATCCATAGGCTCCCCTTGTTCTTGGCGTATTCTTAGCTACAGTATCCTCAATTAAAAAAGCCAGCTCTCCTGGGGTTCTTCCAAATCTACAGCTTCTTTCTCTATTTTTACTCACATATGTAAAACGTTTTATATTGATCTTGACTTCCTTATTCACCCATGTTTCTACTAATCCTTAGATATGTACAGCCCTTACTAAGTTGTATATCTCCCTGTTAGTGACAGCTTTTAAAATTCCTTCTATATTAGTCCAATCGAATTGTCAAAAGTGGATGCAAAATTTAGGGTAGAGCTAATTTTTTTATATGATGTCTGGGATGGTTTTGAGAGTAATTTCTGACATTTTGCCAACAAAATTTTTTGCCGCCGGAGCCGCCATCTTGAAAAAACTTCAAAATTTTCTATTTTATTTCTGTGTTTGCCCATTATCTGCCAAAATACGCACCTGACAAAAATGTTTTATTACCCATCCCAAAGTAGACTAAATTTTCTACAGTTTGAGATCAAAGTGAGCTTTCAACCATGAAAAGTTTCGGAAATACAGCTCTCCGAATTTCAGCAACATTTTGCAAAAAATAAAAAAATCTGAATTTTCAACTAGTTTTTGCTCGCTATCTTCTAAATGTCCAAACCTATAGTAAAACTCCATATGGAAACTTAAACTAGAGGTAATTTGAAACTTGTCGAGTACTTTAAACTTATCCTACCTCTTTCAGGTCACAAAATACAGAGGTTTAAAAATATATATACAACGATTGAATAAATGCATGTGCGTACAAGTTAGGAGCAATAACGGCACAGAACATTCATTTTTATACAAAAAGATTTTATTTAGCTAGAGTTCTGGTGAAACATTGCACTGAGTACTTTAAACTTATCCTACCTCTTTCAGGTCACAAAATACAGAGGTTTATAAATATATATACAGCAACGATTGAATAAATGCATGTGCGTACAAGTTAGAAGCAATAACGGCACAGAACATTCATTTATATACAAAAAGATTTTATTTAGCTGGAGTTCTGTTGAAACATTGCATTGAATAACTTGTTTGTTCATAGTCTTCGGCACTTAGAGGGACTTGGGCAGTTGACGTCTGCTATTTCGTCCATGATGTTCACAATCTAGCCAGTGTTGATAAAGTACTCTTCAGCGTCTTCATCCAAAAACGAATTAATTGGCTCATCAGGAGTGTCCTCACTGTCGGAGGACAGGACTATTAGTCACACGACTGCCCATTGCAATGTTTGCATATCGTTGTGCACTTTAATCCAGCTTTACGACACCCACAAGCGTTTAAACACCCCTTCTTGCAGGTACAGGAAATACTTTTCAGAATTGATTCTGGAGCTGGTTACTTCTTGGCTTTAAGGGGAAAGAGGCCTCTTGGTGTGTTCACCCAGCCCCACTTCAAAGGGTCTTTGTATTCACTGAGCCATGCCTGAACTTGGTGGTATGTTCGCATGGCATGAAGTTGAGCCGCATCACTGGTTGGGGGCAAGTTCGCTAAGTTAAATTTCATTCTTCCTGCAGCTTTTACAAATATTCCGTGCCGAAGTTCGTCAAGTGTTTGTGTAGCAGGGTCTCCTCCACATAAGTGACCCAAAAAATGTTGGCCCACTTCAGCCACTTCTCCTGATGTAGCTTGAGGGTTCAGAATTACATTAGCCTCCTCTTCTAGTTCAGGATGTTTCAAAATCGGCGAACAGAAGTGGGTTTTCCCGTGGCCAAAAACTGCAGATGTTGTGTCACAACCACTGAAAGCATGGATTAACAGCAGCATGTTGGAGAAGCTGTGGCGAAATGACTGCCTTGATTAGAAGATGTCTGCAGCTTTGCTTCTTCCGTACTTTTGGATATATGTATTCTTTATATGAGGGGATGGTAATGTAGTGAGGAAATAAGAAGGTCTATGTCCTCCCCAACTACAAAGCCAGTGTCATATTGAGATGCTTTTGAGAAGGCAGTGCTAACAATCAAGACATCTGCATCTTTAACAGCCTATTCCAGCTTTTGCCAATTCTACGAAGCGCCTCTTGTTGTTTTCATTGGTGAGAAAAGTTTCTTGTGAACTTTTCAAAACAGTAGTTCTATCAAAGACGACATCAGGAGATGGACTCGTAGCCCGTCGGAGTCTCACAATTCTTTGTGCTTGTTTGATTAGCGTCAGAAGGATAACCATCGAAGATAACTGAAACCTTTGAGTCATAATTTGTCTGCAAATATTTCAAAATGCCTAAGGTTGCCTGGTACAAACACATAAAAACAGATGTATCCGGAGAGAACGGTATGCGGAGCAGTGACAAAGAGCCTCTTAGCGCCATTCCTCCGATAACATGTTTCCATTTTGGGACAACTGTATATGCTATAGGAAGTAATTTTTTTCAGAGGACACTGCAAAAGTGTTCTTCTAAAATAAAACGCCGTTCTCTCCAAATCAAAATGCTGTACCTACACCAACTTTTCTTATTTTCTTTTTACATTGTTTTTTTAGTCTTTTATCATTATAAATTGTTGGAAATACTGTTTTGGTTGTTAATTACAATGTAAAACTTAACTATAAGACAGCACAGGTTTTTTACTGATAAACGCCATTTAGAATATCCTAGGCAAAACTAGACTTTCGTACCTTCGATAAGTTTTCTGAAATGTGAGGAGTTGTAGATACCTCTGTATCTGGTGACCTATAATAGGTATGAAAACATTAAATACTCAACTTGTTGCAAATTTACTCTACTTTAAAAGTTATCCTTCGAAATTTTACTCAAGGTTTGGTCATTTAGAAGATAGCGAGCAAAAACTAGTTGAAAATTCAGATTTTTTTATTTTTTGCAAAATGTTGCTGAAATTCGGAGAGCTGTATTTCCGAAACTATTCATGGTAGAAAACTCAATTTGATATCAAACTGTGTCAAATTTAGTTCACTTTTAGGATAAATAATAAAATATTTTGTCAGGTGCGTATTTTGGCAGATAATGGGCAAAAACAGAAATAAAATATAAAATTTTGAAGTTTTTTCAAGATGGCGGCTCCGGCGGCAAAAAATTTTGTTGGCAAAATGTCAGAAATTACTCTCAAAACCATCCCAGACATCATATAAAAAAATTAGCTCTACCCTAAATTTTGCATCCACATGACTTTTTTTGTGATAATTTGACTGGACTATATTGATATAACCTGTATATAAGTTAGTCCCATTCTTAATACTATCCTATGGTTTTTTAATAGCTGAGTTTCTAAGTTTGTAAAAGACCTGACTAGGGTGTCTTAAGACTTGCATTAAGCCACCCTGTGGTGATGATACAGTCTCCAATCCCTCAGACCTATTTTCTACAGTGGACTCTTAGTAATTCGAACCCCAAGGGAATTAGAAAAAAATCGAATTATCCAAATTTCTAATTAACCAAAACTGTGACTTTTAAACGAAAATGCCATAAAAATGTAAAAAATAAACTCATTGCAATAAATAATTATTGTATAGTGAATCTTACCTTAATGACTGCCATCCTGTTATGATAATTGATACCATTTTTTTTTTCACACTAAAATTGTAACCCTAAATTTAATAAAGGAACAAAATGGCCCATTTAAGGGATGTTTCGATCACGCGACTGCTTAAACCATTTTAGAGTGTGCTCGTCAACTGGGAAATTCCCCGCCTCTCATCCGTTTCCTATTTCCCCTGTTTTGTGTAATCCAACTTTCCAAGATTGTGTCATTTTTTATGTAGGTGGACAAAGTGCTCAGTAAAATTCCATATTCCTTTGCAATGTCACACTTCTTAATTTCCCCTCTCTCCACCTCTTGTAACACTTCCAATTTTTTGCAAGGGTTAAACTGGTGTATGCTCCACGCTTTGACATTTTCAAACACAGTCACACTTTGAGGATAGAATGAACACTAAAATTTTCACAGATGTGTTGAGTCCCTCCAAGACTGTAGCGGAGGAGGTGAACTTCACATTCCACTGAACATCTATACAGCAGGAAGAAGATAACGGTGGTTAAAAATACACTTTATTACAGTACCTGCTGGCTACTAGCGACTAGGATTCTTCAGCGAATTAGAGAATTCTTGTGGAATACCTGGACGCAATGAACTCTTGGAATCCTAACAAAATTAACATGAGATAAATTTTGGCTTCAATTTATCCAAATGAAGCTTAAAAAATTCGAATTAATTGCAATTTTTTTACATACATTTATATTGGAATTTCAAGGGGAATGAGTATTTATTCGAATTATACAATATTTCGAATTATACAATATTTCGAATTATCCAACGTCGAATTAACCAAATTCGACTGTATTATAATATTGTTACCTTTTGGGGTCGGGTTATCAGGATGTAGTACTTGTCCATCACTATACTCACTTTCCACCGCACTTGCATTATCCAGTTGAATAATCATTTTACTCGAAGCCCTCCATGTGCGCATCAGGTGCTTGTGTGTTGCTGATGACTCGTGCCTTCCAGGGTGTTGAACTGATGATGTCATCTGCCCGCGTAAGCAGGCAAGTTGATGCCCACTCATACCAGGCATACTTCCTGTTTTCTGTGCGCCATACTCGATCGACCCCCATCTCGCTCTATTAGTATGGTCTTCTGAATGTTGTTGCTGTTTCCTCCTCTCTGGCGAGGGACTCCTCTCCCTGCCCTTTTTGCCTTAAAATGTTCCAAGTCGTATAACCTCCTGTTAATTTTTAGTTTATCATGTACCAACACCGTGTTCTTGCCTTTCTTTCGTGCCTCAATCATGTGTTTTACCAATTCTCTTCTTTTCACTAAGGTGTTGTAATTGTAGTCCTCTGCAATTCTTATGTTATATCCCCTCAGTAATTTAGTACTTTCCATTATTGCATCTTTGGTCAATTGACTGACGAATTTCATGAGTAAAGGGCATCTCCGCTTGTGTCCTCAGATCCAGTATAGGGTTTCAATATGTAACTCTGATAGGTTTACATGCAGTACTTGTGCGCAAAATTCAAGCACCCTGCAGTAGGTGCTTTTTCATATCATCCACCTCCTGTTTGACTATATTTAATTCCTTTTTAACTTCGCTCATCTCCAAGCTTAGACCCTTCCATTCCACATGGGCTCTATCTAGTTTGTTGTTTATGCTCGTTGAAAAGAACTGCAATGTTTCCAAGATAGCATTTATTTTATCTTCAATGCTACCACAGATTCCCTCCACTGTATTGGGTCCTGGGTTCATTTCAACCCCCCAGATTACTAATAAAACTGATAATATTAATATTAGGTGCCATGACACTTTCTGGTTTGGTCAGCCTCTTTCTTCACCCCCTTACGTCTGCAACTTCTTGCGGTGAATAGGCCTATTCTTGCCCTGTGCGCTTGAATATCAATCCCCATTATGTTACCAGACTCACTTTCACAGGCCTGCACTTAAATTCTTCAGGCATCACTTTGCACTACTCAGCACCACAACTCAACTGCTTCCTGCAGCGACTGAACTCTGAATGACATGCAAATTTATAGAGAAGTGTGATTTTTCAGAATAACTTGAGTGAGGTAAAACAAAACAGTATAATTCAACTGTGTAAGATAAATTTTATTTATTTCACCATCAAGTAATGTCAAGCATAGCGTTCTTAACAAAAGATTTGCCAAGATATATTTACCATCTTTAATTATGCCATCCTAGTTTCTAAGAGTCAGCTGCGGTGGTCTAGAGGTAGCGTGCCTGCCTCTAGATCTGAAAGTCGCGGGATCAAACCCGGCCACAGTCGATGGGTTTTTCAGGATGTAAAAATTGTGAGTACAGAGTCATCCGGGAGGGTCTTTAAGCTGGGGGGCCCATGTCATAGATTTACGGCACGTAAAAGAACTCCAAGCCTAAATTAGAGCCTCTGGACAGAATTTCTCGGCCCTTTCACGTCCAAGTAATACCTTAGTTTCCGGAAAGGGGTTCAGGGGCGATGGGCTTACCACCTGCCCTCTGCCATCTCTAGGAAAATAAGTGTAACAAAATTCACATCCAAAATTCAGAAACCTCCATTTGGAGGCCCTTCGCCCCAAAATGGGGGCATAGGATTAGCGAGAGAGAGAGAGTTTCTAAGAGAATGACTAAAGAGGTAAGAAGATTTTAATTACTGCAAGCATATTATCAAGTGAACTCAATCAGAATTTATTAATGTGTTTTGCAGCCAAAGGAATGTGAATGAGAAATGCTTCTTGTCAATTCAGTCTTCTGATCTCTATTTGTTATTCATGTCTATGGGTTTAAGCAATTCTCCTTATGACACAGTGATCCTTGGTATTATTCATATGATGATACTGAGTAGTCCAGTCGATAACCACTTTTTACCTGGAAAATATTCCGAAGTTAATGAAATTTTTACAGGTCATTTGGGGGTACTCTAGGATGTCTATCCTAAGTTTTCAACCTCGAGGACCATGTGCTAACTTGGGGGAGGGGCAAAAATCTCAAATTTGTTTAACTTTTTTAAGTTTTTCGCTTATATCTCGTAAACTAAGCAAATGACATATATTTCATTAACTTCGGAATATTTTCAACCTATTTTTCATTACCGGTATATCGACTGGACTAGAGGCAACATATGCAAGAAATACAATTGGTTCTCTCATGTCTTAATTCCTTTTAAATATATATATTTATTGGAAACAGTCTGCTTTAGCCATCAAAATATAAAATCTTACAGAATTTTTTTTCTAATATCTTGCCAAAACACTTTAAGCAAATTTAATTAAGAGGTTAAAACCATTTTACTAAAGCACTTGCCATTTTGCATAGGAGATTATTTCAGTTTAAAATGTTGACGCCGGCTGTGTAAGCTTAAGATATTATAAGTTATGTTTTATTTTTTTTTATTTTTTATTATTATTATTATTATTATTATTATTATTATTATTATTATTATTATTATTATTATTATTATTATTTATTTTTTTTATTTTTTTTTTTATTTTTTTTATTTAGATACTACCCTCCATTCTTTATATTTCAGACTGCCTGCATGGTCTCTTGGTTCGACCCCCGATACCTCCTAGGATTTTTCTGAGGAAGGGAGGTTTGGATTGGGGTGCATTCAGCTTCCAGATACAAGCTGAGGAGCAGCTTGATTGAGAAGTACCAGCTCCGGACATGGAAACCATAATTAATGACTGTGGGTGTTGACATGCTGACCACATGCTCCCCAATCCTGCCATCTGCCCCTGCAGGTAGATGACGAGGCCTAGTCCCTCCAAGGATATAGCACTACAGAGTTTAGTGTTTTAATATTATCATCATAGTTCTGCTAAACATTAATTTTTATATATCTGCTTACATTTTGCATCTTGCTGATTGTTACCAGTACATTTGTAAGATAAAATATAGCATTGCATTTTGTAATTTTGTCATTCTGTACCTTCTTTGTCCCCATAAAGGAAATCATTAGGGAACTGAAATCCCTGTTTTCTTTAGAAACAAATTAATGTCATTCATAAGAAGCTTACACTTGGAGTTATTTACAGAGTTTGTACCAGTAAGATGCCGAAAGTGAAGTATTCTAAAAGTTTGTTGATTAATTGAAAAACATTCTTCATAAGTTTATGTGGGGGAGTTGGAAATGACAAGGGTATTGCTAAAATTCATTGTGCTCTATAAGCTATAACTGTTGAAAACGAAACAAAAGGTGCTCCTATATTTTTGTGATTCATAGCCATGGAAATTGTAAGTAAACACAAAATTATTAATATATTTGTTTCAATGTATTTATTGAACTTATTAAAACAAGCGGAGAAAAAAAACTTGAATAAAACTATTTTGATATTCTTGAGTTTTGTCCATTCTGTAGCGATAATCTTAATGATTTATGTATAGCGTAGAGCTTTAAAACACTTAGCCATTACCAATGGCTACAACCACACAGTCGTTGACAACCTACTACACAAAATCAGAACGAAGAAAAATGACCAAAACACAGAAAAGAAAAAAGACAAATACATCACACTCACATACATCAACACACATACACAGAAAATCGCCCAACAATTCAGAAAACAAGGATACAAAATAGCATTCAGAACAAAGAACAAAACAATCAACAAAATACATCCCACAGACAACAAACAACACACAAACAAATACAATAACCCAGGAGTCTACAAACTAAAATGCAACGACTGCCCAAAATTCTACATAGGACAAACAGGCCGAAGTTTCAAAACACGATACACAGAACACATACGAGCTCTCAAACAAAACACAGACTCCGCCTATGCAAACCATATAATAACCACAGGACACGAATACGCAGACATCAATACAGACATGGAAATCCTACACATTAACCACAAAGGTCACACACTCAACACACTCAAACAATATGAAATATACAGACACACCACACAAGACAACACCAACATCCTAAACAAACAGTTACAATTCAAATCGCACGCGCTGTACGATACAGTTATCCAGAAATGTCTTCCCAACAACAACAACAACAACAACAACACCACGGAAGTCAGTTGCTGAAGATGGCCGCTCCATGCGGTTGAAAGCGCTCCAACAGATAACAAAATACCGCAATTTAGTAGTGAGTACCAGTGATAAAGCTCTACGCTATACATAAATTATTTTGATATGTTTAAAAAACTAATACCAGCTTTATAAAAATCCTAAAAATCAGCCCTAGATAAGACGCTGTCACATTTATGCACACATAAATGACATTTACTTGGGTCAGGATGGAAAAGCGAACTTGGGAACAAAAAGCCAGTGTCTAACCAGCTATTTCACCCAGACCAACTAATAAAAAAGTGTCCAGTACAAAACTATTTATTTTCTGACCAACTTTTGCTACACTGTGCTTTCGTGTAACCATTACTCATTAACTTTAGACAGTGATAAACTTGTATATTTATAGGTTACCTGAATTACAGTACAGGTATGAAGTGCATTCATATCTTACGAGAAGTAGATTATAGAAATAAATTTTTATTAGGTAATTTTTTTCATTTTATGCAATTTTATATTTTTAGGGCATTTATTTCAATTTTACGTCATATTTTGTCATTTTCATGTCATTTGCTTCCTTATTTAGGCATTTTCATGCATTTATATTGAGTGTATTAATTTCTTTCGTCGCTAGCGGTTCTCTCTTTGAAGTGTTGTTTGTTTAATACAAGAAGGAAAAGTGTTGTCATGTCTCAGTGAGAAATGAGAATCAAAGAATCGCCAACATTTTATATTATATTACTATTGTTATTAGATTGACTTGGCACCTGCTTGGATTTGAGAGTGCAAACTACTGTTTACCCTCAATAGACAATAATATAATCCGGTAGGCCGCAAAAGGAAACGCCGAAGTTTGACTCGTTAGTGCCTCAGTGCCAGTATAAATTTCCGTGAGAAAAGAACATTCACAACATTACAAAATATATTTACAGTTTTTACAATCATGTAAAAATTAGTCTACAACTTTGTGTATACAATAATAATTTTTTATAAATAAAATATCAGTTTTAGGTCATTTTTTATAATTATTAAGTCATTTTCTTTAAAATGTAGGGTCATTTTATAGGTCATTTTTCAAACAATTTTAGGTCATCAGAATCCAGGCCCTGCTGATCAACCTATAATGGTGATTAAATCTAAGCTGTATGAATGACTAATTTTAGGACATAACTATGAATAGTGTTTTCAATTTATATCTGCATTTCTTACTTACAATTCTCTACTACATCTTACTGGTTTCATTTTTGATAAATATAATTTCTACATGCTGTTCAGATTTCTCAGGACAGTGTAGTAAGAAAAGGATGCTCCTAGAATCTGAAACAAAAGAAAGGTACAATGAGTTCACAAAATTAATCTATATATATAAAAATGAATGTATGTGTGTGTGTGTGTCTGTCCTTTATGCATTCATCCGATCGCCATGAAACTTTGGGAAGTTGTTGAGTGCATTCCTGGGAAGGTTTCTGGCATATTACATTTTTAATTTTTCCTTTCGTTCGTGAGTTATGAGTGAAAAACGGGCAAAAAACGTGTATTTTTTGCGTTTTCGAAGCATCAGTTTTCAGTAATACCATTCAATGTCAAATCAATTACAGTAGGCTTTGGCTATTTTTGTCATTCCTTGGACATAAAACTATCGCGATCGCTTGAATGTTGTAGCTCACGCTGATCGATTCATTTGTTTATAATGTCAAGGCATGCATACATATGAAATTTTCAACCTAATCCCGAAGAGGATTATTATTATTATTATTATTATTATTATTATTATAAGTGGGATAATCAATATAGGCCTAAATATGGTCAAACGTTGTTCGATTTGGACGAAACTCACTATACAGGGGTTTTCTGGGCCAATGACCTCGAATCTGAGGTCGCTTTTACCAGGCGACGCTATCTAATCGTGGTATGTAATTCACGTGATTTAGGTGTTAATAAATATAATGATTTATATTAATGATTTAAAATAATGATTTTAAACTGTCGATCATATTCTACTTGAGTGCTCAAAACACGATATAGGAAGACAAACATTACGCCGAAGCATAATCACTAGAGGAGGAGTTTGGCCACCAGATAAAAGAGACTTAATGAAAAGATTTTTAAAAGACTTCTGTAAATTTGTGAATATGATTGACTTTACTAATAATACAGTTGTTTAAATTAGAACACAACTAGAGACAAACCAAGCACATATATGTAAATAGTGTAAATACTTTAAACACCGATGGAAACCAGAACATGTAGTGTTACACATTTGTAACGGAGCATGTTGTTAAATAAAGTCTCAAAAAAAAATATATATAATGATTTAACTATTATGCTCTTAATTTTTAATTTTTGAAATAATTATCGCGGGCGATCGCTTGATTTTGTAAGTCTATCCTTGACGATTGATTTGTTTAGAATATCAAGGCCCGCAGACATATGAAATTTTCAACTTCACGGAAGAGGGATATTCAATATAGGCCTAAATATGGCCAAACATTGTTCGACTTGGACGAAACTCACTATGCAGGGGTTTTCTGGGCCAGGGAACTCTAATCTGAGGTCGCTTTTACCAGGCGACACTATCTAATCGTGGTATGTAGTCCACGTGATTTAGGTGTTAATAAATATAATGATTTAACTATTATGCTCTTAATTTTTAATTTTTGAAATAATTATCGCGTGCGAAGCCACGGGCACACGCTAGTACATTATAAAGACAAATCATTCAGTATAACTTTCAAGGCTTCATATGGTGTTTTCTTCTAAAAACTTAAAAACCAGTCTTCTTCATTATCTGGATTTCACATACACACAGTTTCAACCCCTTCTTAAAAAGCAGTGCTATTTAACTAGTTGAATCTAGAATTTATTAAGGGACAGTTTCTGTTTAATTCTGGTCCTTAGATGTAGGCCTAATTAGAGCCAGTGGCGCCAACATTTCAAAAACATACGGTGGGCTCAAAGATAATGAATAGAATGGCACAAAAAATGATTAAAATGTTTCTAATCCCCCATTCACTTATACTTACACCATAAAAGTATTGTATTATAATGATGATAAGTGTTTTGTCCAAAGGTAGATCCAAACCCAAAATGAAGCCATGACGTGATGACCAAAACGCAACTAACCAAGGCTCTTTCAGGCAAGTGTGATACCACGGAGATTTGCTAGTCTCTTGCAGGATGGAGATGAAAGGACAACACAGCCCTGAACCCAGGAAGGAACTATTCCAGTAGGCCTAGTGAAAAATCCCTGACCAGGCAAGGAATTGAACCTAGGCCACCAGGTTTGAAGGCAGCTGCGCTACCAACTTATCGATGGGGCAGACTCTAATTAAAAAAAAAAATCTTGTATATAGGCTAACTATGACCTTTCTGGGTTTTAGGTAACTATTAAAATAAAATAAAACATGCGCATTGTAATAGTGGACTATCGTGCAGGAAGTTCGTTTTAACACAATTGAGGAAGAGTTATGAAAACTAGATGAAGATAAATGAGACAAAGGGAGACCATGTTATGTGAGACAACAATAATCTGAACGAGCCCATATTAGATGGCGCCACTGGTTAGAGCATCTTCCTTTCAAACTTCTTTGCATTTTAAAATGAAGTATACCCATAGTACACTAGTATCAGGTATATGATGTACTTACAGCCCTAAATGTCTCCAGTGACACAATGTAGAACTTGCTCCCAGTGAGGTATGTAGGCTTTGCAGCACGTTCCATCATGAAACACAAACTCTTTTTAAATTTCAGTGAACTCTCATACCATGGGCTGTCATACATGGCTTTAGATACACTGTCACTCTGAAATAGAAATTATTTACATAAATGAGGAGCATCGGTGCAACAACATTCTTTTTAAAAAGTTTTTAAAATACTGGTAATAGTTTATCATGAAAGTCTACAGTAGGAAAAACACAATTTTATTTTATCTTCACTTTAGGCAAAAAGAAAGGCACCATTTTGTTCTTCATATGGTTGCTAATGGTGTTTTACAAATGGAATTTGTTATCAGTCTACCTAGGTATATCATTTATCAGAAAAAAATATTGGAATTTTTCTTGTAACTAATTTAAAGCGCCTCTTAGGCATACAAATAAAACTGACATATTATGAAGGTGATTGGATAATGGTTTCTCAGGCTTCTAACTTGGTAAGGAGGAGGATTGATTCCAAGCTTTCAGCAGCTTCCTCCATTGCCATCTTCTGGGAGAAGTGAGCTAATTGGAAACGGTCTATGTTAGGAAAGACAAAAAATGCTAGGTAGAGAGGGAGGCCAATAGGAAAACCAGGAAGTTGGACAAATAGACGGAGATCTCTGATTGGTTGGGCAGGGAAATTATATTGCTCTCTCTCTCACTGCAAAACAGGGCATTGGACACGAAAAAGGATAGTTTACACTCCCATTATGACCATTTAATTCAGTTTTCTTCTTAACCAATCAAAGATCTCTATCTATTTGTTCCACTTCTGGGTTTTCCTATTGACCTCCCACTCCATTACCATCTTTCGTCTTTCCTATACAGGATGTAATAAAAAGGTAGGCCAACACTTTTGGGGAAACATTCCTTGCATATAGAGAGTGAAATTATGGTACATGAACATGGGTTCGAAAATGCTTTCTTTCCTAGTTAGAGCCCATTCTCTACATTTGCACCACTTAGCAGAATACTCGAAAACAGAGCTGTGAAAAACATAAAATCATATGAAATGGTACTCAAAAACATAAATTTGGGTAACAGGACATATAATAAAATGTTTAAAATGTCCTCTCTTAGCACGGATGCATCTGTCAACCTGCCATCGCATGGACATCCTGATGTGCTGTTGTATCCCTAGAATATCTCATATTGTCTGGCAGCCTTGCAGAATATGAGGATGGAGACTCTCTACTCCATGCACCAGTGTTGCATACACAAGAGTTTTTAAATGCCCCCAAAACAAAAAATCTACTGGATTCAGGTCAGGTGAGCATGGAGGCTTAGGACTTGGTCCACCTCTTCCCATCCATTTATCATGGAACCGTCTATTCAGAAACTGAGTTGTGGCGTTATTGCCACAGGAGAGTCATGCTGGCACTGTAGCTTACATATCACACCGTGTCAGGAGAGTTATAGACAAAGGGCTTTCACCAGGAAGTAAGGCATTTTTCACCCTATATATATGCAAGGTAGGTTTCCCCAAAGATTTTGTCTACGTCTTTCTTACACTCTGTATAACACAGAACTTGCCCCAATTAGCTCATTTCTCCCAGAAGATGATAGCAGAGAAAGTTGCTGAAAGATCATAATCAACCTTCCTACTCACCCTGATGAAAGGTAGAGAAATGAATATATCCATTCTCAACACTGGGAAACCCTCAAATCACATATGAGGGTGATGATCTTAAAATATCCCTATATGTATTTTTTACTTTCTATACGTGGACTATAGATGCTATAGGTAGAGGAAATATTGTGTTTGACCCTGATATTTGATTCTGAGTTTTCAGCTTTAATACTCTGAATACAAGAATACAATTTTCTGGAAACATATCTGTGTGTGAGTTTGACTGGTTGAGTAGGTTTGTGTGAGAGTGTGTAAACAGCATTGCTCAAAAATAAAAATTAGGTAAAAAAGAAAATGTATTTTTGGGTTTAAATATTTTGGGGACATGACATGAGGCATGGCAAAGGTTTTCTATACATGAAGAAAAATGTTTTTTATTCCCCTCGAAAACAGTTGTAATGATTTTGCTTAGATGTTGTTCACCAACTTAATACCTAAAAGTTTTATTTAAAAAAAAAAAAAAAAAAAAAAAAAAAAAAAAAAAAACTGGTGTAGATTGTCTCTTAATATGGGTCTGGATGAGGCTTAAACAACTGAATAAGCACTCCTGAAAAGTGGCTGTTAACTCCATATGAGGCAATAAGAAGGGTATAGAAAGTTGGATGTTTAACTTAAGGTATTTTTTATTGTTTAATTTTATTTTTTTATATTAAAAAAAAAATGAAAAAGCGATTTTAGATATGAACGCAAAACTTAGATCGTAGAACATATGCATATCATTATTCAATACCAGTATTCATTCCATCGAAATTTTGTATATAAAACGTATTAGCTTATATATTATTCTAAGCAATTATTGTTTTTTTTATTAAAATCAATATCAAGTGATTTTTATTTTTGTTTTATGTGCCCTAAGCCCTTCTGTATGCCCTTACATTTACAGCATTCAAAACTAACTAATTATGTAAATTTTTTCCAAAAGTGTACAAACTCAGAATACCAACCCATGTAAATTTACAGCAGTCAATTTCGTCTTAAGATGACCGAAGCGTTGAAAGTGGTTTCCTAAACTACTTGTCCTAGAAACTTGAAATTTCGCACACTAATTAAAAAGCAAACTTAAACTAAAGATTAAAATTTCATTCCAATATCTCTTTGTTTTCAATTGATTAATTTAATCACTACTGAAACCTATCTCCTCCAACAGAAAAAAACAATAAGAACTTGAATTTTTATGTGAGATTTTTTTATGCTTCCTTTACAAATTTAATGACTTTTTTTTATATTGTTTATACTTTTTGTAAAAAGAAATATATATATTTTACCCAGAAAAAATAACACCCTTATATTATAACAGAGGTTATATTAAATCTTAAAAAAAAATAGCTAGGGCCTATAAAGAAAATATAATTACACATTTTATTACGCACAATGTAAAATATATTGTAAAAAAATTTTAGAGCTATATCTCTATTTTTGTGTGAGAAGCTGATAAAATGATGATTAAAGTTTGTATGCACTAGCTTTTGGAAGCATATTGAGTTTCAAAAATAGTGTTAGCAGCATCTCTTCCATGTATCCAAACGGCATAAAATGTTTCGCATGTATACCTTAGGGTATGCCTGATTTCTTTTTTCTAAAATAAATAAATTTAAAAAAAAAACTAATTTTTTTATACCATAATGGCTAAATCAACCCTTCGGTCATCCCTTAACTGAAACAGTGACAAACAATCAGGCCTACATGGAAGCTGAAAATCCCGCAAGTAGTGACCATTCCCTACAGAATAAATAATTATTTAATAATTGATAAAGAAAAAGGACCAAGAAATAGAAACTAGAACTCTTACTAAGATGGGTACATATTAATGCCTAATACTACTTTATAGCTCACCTGATAAATTAACTGTTGTCCATACCAACAATGTAATAGAACTTGCAATAAAGATATTGCCAAGAATATCAAGAAATCCAAAACTCCAAGTACTCCATCAGTATCTAAATTCTGAAAATGAATGAACATAACACATGAACCAGTAAAACTTTGAAGTACAAGTTAACGTCCTATATACAAAATAATTTTAAAAGTAAGAAGTACAATTTATATTCTTTTACCTCTGCAATGTAAAACAGATCAAGGCACATTGTACCCGTGCTACAAAGAAACTGGGCAAAGAAGACAATGTTAAATATGTCCTCCATTTTTGTGACAGATCTGAAAAATAACATAAACACAGTTATTTAAAAAAAAAAAGTAAGCCATGTTAATTATACAAAGTGTGTCAAAAAGATTCATCCAAATTAAAAGTTATATATTTTTACAAGAAATGAACATTGAGCATTGAGATACATTCTGCAATACATCTTGATCATGGATTTTAAATTCAAGAGTTCTGATGGCCAATATTGTGTCCAGGAGTTGACTGGCGTGCTGTACAATTTTTTGGGATAATATTCGACAAATTGTAAATCAAGTAAAATTTATATAGCACTTTATTTCTTTTTAACACCTTTTTAAAGAAGTCTTGTACCAATCTTATATTCCTTATTTATCATGTACTAGTTTCACATAAAAATCGTACTTGACTTGAATTTTGAAAATCAGACAACAAAAACAATGATATTGCATATTAAAATTTATTTAACTAAAACTGAAAACTGATATAGTATATTTTAATAAAAAGGTAATTGAATTAATGCTTTTGGAACTTACTTTGCAGGCCTAAAAAAAAGGCCTAACAAGCAAGGCCTAGTTTACTAAAGTTTAAATACCACAGCTAAAAATGTTCAATTCTTGTTTCTCCTCTAGGAACAGTGGTGGAACTACAGCACTTCGAAATCAGATGAATCTTTTGGAAGACGTGTAAATACATGTACATATGGCATAAAGACTACCTACTACTACCTACCTATGGCATAAAGACTACTACTAAAAATCAATTTCTACTGAATATTATTTTAAAATAATGCTTTCCATGTATCCAGAGTTTCCAAACTGATTGCACAGTGACTCTTCACCTCTGGCAATTGCAGTTAACTGAATCATCCTACAGGATTTCTATGGTTTGGTTTCCCCTTCCAGGTTTGTGAATTTCTTCACAGCCACTGCTTTTATTCACTGAATGAATTCTTTGGTCATAGTCATACATAAGCAGACTTTTCGTAATTTTATTTGTTTTGATTTCAGATAGCCTACTTGAGGATGTTGACGACCGTATGAACCCAAGAGGACATACATGAACTACATATAGTGCGACAGTGTAAACATGTTACGAACCACATGGCCTCATGTAGTGCACCAGTGTTGACTTGTGGAAAAATGACTTAAAATCCCCATGTACCTTACAATTAGGATCCTGGTAATAGGATCATGCAACAGTCAGGACTGGCTCAACCTTTCGGAGAGCGGCTTGGCTGGCTCTGGTTCCCTGTTGCTAGGGTTTGGAAGATGGAGTGAGCTCGCTAAGGCTGGAGGAACCTCCATCTGCTTTTCCTGTACTAAATTTTATATTCATATATATTCATTTAATTATATTAACACATATTTAGGCCTACTCTGTTCTTAGAAGTTCATTTATATTACTAGAAGAAATCATTCTGTATTTATAACATCAGAACATTATTGATAGAACTACTTAAGCAACAGGATAACTCAGGCACCTTTATATTTTTTACATTTTTATGTAATGGTATTACAAATTTTGTATTTGCGTTGTAAGTTAACATAATTCATTAATGTTTATGTTATATATGATATTTTGTAAAGAAATTTTCACATTGCACATACTTTTTATAACTGTATATTTATATTCTTCCTTGTAAGTTGACATGTCCTATAACATATAATATGTTCCGACGGACAGAATAAAATCAAATCAAATCAAATCAGTTACGGTACAATTATTCTCATAGTCATATCACGGACATATTGGATCATGCCTTAAAGCAGGCCTTTCCAACTGAGGTGCTGCTAGGCCAGCACCAGTGTAGCACCAGAGGCAGCTCCACAGGTCTAGCCAGCACTCAGCTTACGAAAGCAATTATTAATAACAATTGTGTGAACACATAAGCACATAATTTATTCTCTATGTATTTTGTGTTTGTTTTTGTATACATTTAGAATTGAAGTCTATTTTTAACATCGTTTTGCCGCAACTAAATTACCAATATTGGGTACAATTAATTTGGCAATGGAATTCCAAGTATTGAAATTAACATCAGACAGAGAATTCCTGGTTTTACTTTTATTTAAATTCATAATTGAAAACATTTGTTCGAATGCATAAGTTGTACCGAACATTGAGGTAAATTTTAAGGCAAGTGTGTGAAGCTTGGGAAATTCCTGTGGGTGAAAACCTTTGTAAAATGAAAGTAAATCACTGGTGTAATGGTAGTACTCGTACTTTTATAAGCTCTGTTTGGAAACATGATGATGATTTTCAGGACAAAATATGGCGTCATAAATATTTCAAGTTGAGGTGCTATACCATTAATTTCTTTGAATGGGTATACTCTCCAATGGGTTTTCGTAAATAGACAAATTTAATGATTTTAATAAAGGGAAATTTTCAACATTTCAGGCTTTAAACTGATCTTTAAATAATAAATTCTGCATTTTGAAAGCCTTAATTCTGTCACACATGGTGTTAATTAACTAATTTCTCCATCAATAACTTTCGAGGATTGGGCCTTTTGGCCTGTTCCACTTCAGATTGAAATTTGGTCTTTCCAACGTTTCTTTGGTCTTCCAAGATCTCTTTTCCCTCTTGGTCTGTAGTTGTAGAGTCTTTGGGGTAGTCTCTCTTCTGTCATATGCAATATGTGTTGATGCCATGTAGGTGTTGATGGTTTCCGTTATGGGTGTGACATGTAGTTCTTCTCTAATTTCTTCGTTTCTTTTGTAATCATACAAGGTATAGCCTGCTAAAGGTCTTTATAATTTCATTTCAGCAGCTTCTATTCGTCTAAGTTGGTTTGTGGTTAAAGCCCATGTTTCTGAACCATAAAGTAAAGTTGGGATTGCCATCACTTTGTAAAATTTCAGAATTGCCTCCGGTCTGACTTTGTTGAGTAATATTTTCTTGATTGTATATAGGAGTTGTTGGAATTTGGCTAGGACCATCTTAGATCTAAAATCTCCATCAACAACAATATTATTGAACAAGTCAATGCCTTTAGCTATCTGGGCTGCAACCTATCTTACTTCAATCCGAGAGAGATTAAACTAATTTCTCCATTGCAACTAAATATTTAAATCAATTAAACAAGATGTTATATCCACTAAGAAAGCAAATTCAGCTACCCATTGTGCTGTTTCTGATACATACATGCAGTCGACTGGCCGCTACAGGAAGAAGAGCACCAGTGCTGCTGAGTGCTCGCTGGTGCACCCCAGCGCAAAGTGCTCGAGTTAGAAAGGCCTGCCTTAAAGGTAACCCATCTGAGAAAGGAACAGAGACCATCAGCCCTGAAAAACTCCCTGACAAACTGAAGTTCGAGCCTATTCACGAATAAATTGAAGTTCATGTATAGTTAATTTTTTTATAATATATTATAACTATTGGTTCACTTGGATATTACAAAGAATTGCTGAATTGCATAATGAAATACGTGTCTTGATTATACATGCAGGTTATAAATTTGGGCTCAATAACCTAACATGCACAAAAACAATATGAAAGTACACATATTAATTCCAATGTGAAGGATTTAAGTACTTACAGAAGAAGTATCTGATGATGTTGAATGCATTCTCTCAAGCAACTATATTCTCTTTCATATATTTCTGAATATTTCCAATTGTTCAGATTTGAAACAGAATCAGAATATTCCAGTGCACCACATCCTGAATAGAAAAAGGAAAGTAAGCAAATTCTTAAATATTTCTGTTTAGTTTGAAAAGTGTAATTTAAGTTTAATAAGATTAGTTTATTACTAGTTCACCTAAAAATCAACTTTTGTGAAGCAAGAAGAATAGGCTGAGCTAAATAATCAAATAGATGGTGATTAGAATGAAAGCGCTAAGAAAATTACTGTATTTAAAAAAAAGTAAAACTAAGAAACACACAGCTGCAATGTCAAACTAGATACGTTATTAGGGTGGCGAATAAACTGCATGCCCCAAGATGTGTGCTACTCCTGCAATGACATGATTCATCTATGATGATGACTAGTACATGATTCAACTATATGCCATGACTCGACAGCAAGCAGAAGAGGTTACCATTTCCAAGTTGGACATTGGAGCCAAAATTAAACTGACCAGATTTTTTACTTACCAAAAGAGGACACCTACTTGCATGTCTAAAATAATGTTTGTCAGTACAATTACTGCTCTAAAAATACAATAATTTCTAATAGAAAGGCGCCATAATCTATTAAAATAGGCACTAAATTGGGCATTACTCCGGTACCGGTGAACCGATTTGGTTCATATCAATAGGGTCCTTCCCTATGGACATTATAAATGTGTTTTCCAAGTTTCATGAAAATCCGAAAAAGCGTATTTGAGTTATGGTGCGTACAGACACATGGATAGACAGACAGACAGACGGACAGACGTTTTTTCGTCCCCCACACAATCTCATAAAGTACCATACTGGCACTTAATAATCGCGGGCGAAGCCGCGGGCACCTGATAGTTCTTTATGTAAGCGACTTTGTCTTGCTTGACTGACTGAATGAATGACTGACAGAGAATCAACGTAGAGGCTAAAGTATAACAGGCAGGGACTTGGAATTTTGATAGTACCTTCGTTTCATAATGTAAGTGCACATTAAGAAAGGATTTTGCAGAATTTTGATTTTTAATGCCAAAAATCAAATGTTTTCGAGGAGACGAAATCCTTCCAAAAGAAACACACGAGCAATTCTACTGTTGTGGAAAACAGTATTCAATGTGAAATTAATTCAAGATGGCCTTGCTCGGTCGCTATCTTGATTCATTTGTTTACAATTCGAAGAGATAACATAGGTGGACAGAAGGGGAGAACGAATGCATGCCTAAATGGGAAAACATTGAATGATTTGTACGAAACTCACTATGCGGGGTTTTTTGGGCTAGGGAACTCCAATATCAGGTCCTTTTCCCCCCGGGGGGAGCATTTTGTTCGTAAAATGTACATCAAATCCGAGTTTTTTTTTTTTTGTTTCAACCGTTATAGTAAAATTATTTATGTATGATTTGGGTAAGGTTCATGAATCTATGGTTCATTTTAATCGTTTCATTTCGAATTTGTATGCCCATATGGTATATGTATGCCATGTTAAATGAATGATTTGAATAAGACACTTAGCAGTTTAGTAAATAATCACGGGCACCCGCTAGTACTTTTATTACAACAAATCAGTCAAGTCTGCAACAATAGTAATTGAAATGTTTTTGGCCAAGTTTGAATTTAATTACCTGAAGGATCTTGTCTTTTAGAATTCCCAGTATTTTCTTCTATAGCATATGATTCTTCCACCCGTCGACTAATGGTTCTCAAGGAATGCTTTAGAATCCTGAAGTGGGCACAGTAGCAGATGATTAAACTGACAATAAACGTGTCGATTCCTAAATTAGCAACTGTCCCGAAAGTGCCAATCAAAAATTGAAATGATAGGGCAAGTTTAAAATTATCAAATGGGTACCATGCTTCATAAATCAGGTTTTGCACAGTTTGGTTCCCTGAAAGATCTTCTGCCAGGCCGAAAGTTTCTGGGAACGACTTTAGAAGGGCACTTGCCTCGAAGATGACGACAGTAAAAATACCGAAACTATGATAAAGCCAAGTGACAATCTTAGCATGTCGAAGATCTCGAATTAAGATTTCGTCTTGTTCTGGACTCCAGTTTAGTGAAGTTGACAGGAATCCCGTTTGCATAATCTGCACTAAAGGGGCAATTTTGTCATGCCATACCAGGAATACAACTTCTTTCACCAAAACAGCAAGGTATGTAATTGTTATACATCCAACATTAGCAAATTTCTTAAAATCGCCCCAAGCATAAACCATTCCGATTAGGCCTGTTATCACATTCATAGATTGCATCAAACAAAGAATGATTCCATACATTGACAAAACTTTTCCTCTTACGTCATGGCCCTCAGGTGAAGGGAAAGTGCGCCATAAGCCCACTAACCGCAATGTCTTGGTATTCAGCTTCATAATCTGATTCCTATTGTATTTTCCACTTTCAAAAGATGTTTTTTTCTGATGAGATCTCATTGAAGTATTTTTAATAAAATTTGTCTATTAATGTTAAAATATGTCTGCGTTACAATCTGTATAAACAGTTTTCTCACAAAATTTTGTTTGAAGCTTCTTCCCTATCAAAACCAGTCACTAAACTTAACACATCGTTTGATCGACTCCTCAATTCTCAAGAATCTCAATTAGATGACATGCACATACATATCAATCGTAGGCACTGTTAGAAAAGATACAGATCATAAATTTTTCTCACGAAAGTTTATTCTCTTGATGTTCCTGACACAACTTCTGTTTTACTGACGATACAAATATAATTTCTAATAATGTGCCTTTCTCAGTTGACATATACTTCCATATGCTTCCTTATGTTAAATATTTATTGGGCGCCTATGAAAAATGGATTGATTGTAAGTCATAACAATACGTTGAACACAGGATCAATTACAACATCAGGCCCGATGGGAAATATTCACAAACATATTTAATACTGCTAACATTAGGCCTACAAATTGTTATTATGCTTTATATGCTTGGTTCTGATAGATTAGGGTATAATGTGTTTGTATTACAAGCAAAAGGCAGAGCAATACCTTTGATATATATAATTCATAAAACCTTCTGTGACAGAATAGACAGGAGGATCCCTAACATTGTGACATTTATGACGTTCCTGAATAGATGTCTTTGAACAAGGATATTCTTTAATATTTTATAACTCCAAACAACGCCACTTTCCAGTACTAGAAAAAAGAAACTACCAAGGGCAAATATAGCCCTTTGACTCCTCTAATTATAAAATGACTGGATTCTATGGGGGCGGGACAAATCATATAAGAAAGCAAAAAGAGACACTCGCATGATTTTCTCTACCTTATGAAATAATCGTCAGGTTAAGATAAAAGATGTGGGCATTATTATGCGAGATTAAACAAAATTGTTATATTCGAGTGATAAATATGAAGATTAGAAACATATTAACATGCTTCATCCATGGAAGATCAGTTAAATCGAATATGAAATTTAATTTAATGCTGTTCGTTCTGGTATGTCACACAGGCTTAACACATAGACATACTTTTAACCTTAAACACTATTTTTTTGGGACCCAGAGATCCTCAATATATACCTAGGTATATATTCCTAGACCATTTCTGGTGAAACCGCAGCATTAAATTCCAAGAAAGAATAATTTAAAATTACGCCAAGATACGATTGACGCAACCTGTGTCTTAATTGTTCACGGACTTGTGTCATGTCACCGCAACTGGGACGCTTTATTGCAGTTAACTAGATTAAACTAAAAATAATTACTTAATATAATAAACTAGAAGTTATTAACTTCATGCTAACAAATCGTTATATACCAAATCTATTGCAAATTACGCTTGAAAATTAACATTGAGTTAAGAAGAACATGAGTTACAAATGGATAAGAAAAATGTCACATAATTTGTGAATACTTCCAAAACGAGTTCGCGTCTTTTATTTCTCTAATTGCATGATAGTCCAGTCAACGAAGGGGTTGTAGAGGACATGGAAAGGGGGAGAATTTTTTTCTTCAGGAATGTGTTGGGGGTAGTTAGGAGGTAAACATACTAAAAGTCCCCACCCCTACCCCTTACGCTTCATGGGGGGAAGGGGTGGAAAGGGCCCATTTTTTGGTTCTTCGCTTATAACTTGAAAACGGTCCATCGTAGGGGAAAACATTTTATGAACCAAATTAAAGCTAATATAATTCTCTACAAGTTGGTTCATATACACTTTTGTCGTATCTACAACTGTTTTCGTGATATAGGCTGCTGGATATCACTAATTTTCCAAAAAATAATATTTACCCCTCGTTTTTCGCTACATTTGTCTTTCTAACTTCTCAGCCTTTCATTTTATAGCAAAGTCGTCATGAAAATAGTTGTAGAAAATTAAATTTCCTTTAAATATAGGCTAAGTATAGATATTTAATTTATCTTTAACAAAACAAAAGTTACAATAATTTGAAATTGTCGAGTAAATTTAGTGATTTCTCAAGAAAATTGTTCATTTGTTATTTCTTAATTCAAGAGCTATAACAATAAATGTATGTACACATATATATTATATATACACAATATACACCCATTTATACATGCATTTACATAGATAATAAGTGTGTGTGTAATATATATGTATGTATATATACATACATATAGGTATATATATAGATATATTATTTCATATTTCTTATTTATTTGTTAACCTTTAGGCAGTACAGACTGCAATCGGTCATATAAGCTATTTACATTAATACTTATCAATAACATTAAATACTTACATTAATACTTATCAACAACAACCTAAGCTATGCTAATTCAATATATAATTATTTACAATCTTATAAACATATAATTATACGAGTCAATTGTCATACTAATACTATAACCTAAGTGACACATGAACAAAGTATACTTATAGTTTATACTAATTTCTTACCCTTTTACATCCTGTAATTATTTGCACTAAGTTGTTCTATTCTATTTGCATGTCTGATTCTAGGTATTCTTGAATATTATAAAAAGGATTTTTTTGTAGCCAGGAATAAAGTTTTTCTGTAAATAAATTTGGGGACATTTCTTGAAGTTTATCTGGTAATTTGTTATATAATGTTATCCCAATATTGTTATGGTATCCTTTTGTTTTGTTTAGCCTACACCTAATTAGATCAAGTTTATTGTGATTTCTAGTCTGATATGTATGTACTTGACTTCGTGTTTGATAGTTTTCTATGTTTTTTTTTACTAACGACAAGACATCAAAAATGTATAAAGTTATTATTGTTAGTATACCAGTCTCTATAAATAGAGGCTTGCAGTGCTCTAATTTTTTAGCATTAGTTATTATTCTAATTGCCTTTTTCTGGATAACTAATACTTGATTAATTCCTACCCCATTACCCCATACTACTAGACCATACCTTATTATGCTCTGAAAAAATGCATAATAGGCAGTCTTTACATAATTTAAAGATACACATTTCTTTAATCTACTTATTAAATATATTACACGTGAGAGCCTTTTACAAACCACTTCTGTGTGTTCTTTCCACGACAGATTTCTGTCAATGGTTATTCCTAATAATGTTGCATTTTTTTCAATTTCATGATCATTTTCTGGAGTTAGTGTGACAAGTAATGATTTAGTTTTTTCCTCATTCAAATATAGGCCATTATTTTTTAACCAGGCTGCTGCTTCTTCCAACGAATTTTTTGCTAAATTTTTTAATAGGTTAAGATCTTTATGGGTACTTAGTAAAGTTGTGTCATCCGCATATATTAATGAAAATGTAGATAGGTTTATGCTGATATCGTTAATCATTATTAAGAATAAAATTGGCCCCAACACTGAACCTTGCGGTACACCATATCTAATATTCAATATTTCAGAATGTTGAAACATAAGCATATAGCCAAGAATTTAAGGTTAAGGTTTCTAGGTAATGCAGATATTTTCTACTTAATATAATTCACATTTGCCATTACCTGTGCTAACTTAATTAATACATTTTCATGTAATTTTGTTTGCCTTAGTGAGTATAAGGAATTATTTCGTGTAACATTGAATACTTTCATGCTTAAGACAGCGGCCATCTATGTTTACAAGCATCGTTCATCAAATGCTCACTAGAGGCGCTGTGATCGATTCAGCATCACAAACTTAACACAAATTAAGCTGAAACTAGCTCAGCGCTTGAAATCCAGCGAATTATGAATTTCGATACATTGTGTGATTGGAATTTAGAAACTTCTTATGGATTCATATAGAAGGTGGTCAAAAATAGCGCAGTAAATGAATGCAACGTTTTCCATACGTTAAATCAATAGTTTTCCGTAATGACGCCTTAGCATAAAGCATGTCAAATATCTCTGAAGCCACTCATTGGAAAACGGAATCTCGTGTGTTATTACAACACCTGTTCTTAAACTCAATTATTCATACATAATTTCAGTACATAGACTGTTTGACTAAACAATTAAGGGACAAGTCTTTGTCTTTAATTAGGGACTTCAACTAATGAATTTTATGGTAATTCTGATAATGACGTAATGAATTAACCTTATTGGTGAAACCTAACTCAGGGCGGCAAATCTCATCGAATCAGAATTAAGATGACATAATTTGTTTATGTTATAACAATTGCGCAACCAACGTGTATAAAAATCGCCCGGGGGCAAGCCGCCCCACTAGTCGTCAAAAATTCATCTCTAGAAGTGCACGTAACTTCTTGCCGCTTTTGAGCGGCAAGAGAACAAAGAACCTCAAGTAACGGGTGAAACATAACTTTCGTACATTCTTCGCAGTAACCTCAAATCATGTAAGTTTGTTCATCACAACACAGCCACGCCACTGCGAGCTGTGAGTTCACCCGCTCACATGCGGTACACAATCTTCAACGCAGTAACCTCAAATCATGTAGGTTTGTTCATCACAACACAGCCACACCACTTCGAGCTGTGAGTTCACTATTACATCGCTCATGCGGTACGCAATCTTCAACATTCATATTCAATAAGCGCATTTTTAACACACTTCTCCAGTGCAGTTGTTCAAGTGCATCAAGTCAGTACCACTCAACAAGTGCAAACAACTATGTACAAACATAACCTCATTCTCAACCTAACATTCCACGCTGTAATGTAACAGCAAGTACTCACTGCAATTAATATTCACTATTCTAAACATCTTAAATGCTGAAATCATTCACTGCAAGGTAAAGACCATTTATTGCAACGCATTTTTCACTTGTCAACCTTCAACTTCAGAAGAACGTCAACCTTCAACCTCAGAAGAACATCAACTCAACAGTGCAAGAAATAATCTCAAGATATAGTAGGCCTATGGACGGTGTTCAAGTGACTGTGTTTCATAATTTTTTTTCTATGTAATTCTCAGCAAGTAACAGTGAATTTTCTTTTTCTTTTTCTTTTTCATAAGCTTATATATACATATATAATTCAAGGATTTTAATTAATGATTCAATAGTGCATATAGTCTACTAACAAATAATCAGCTCCAGTGTTTGTTAATAAATAAAACTAACCTCAAAATTTTATTGAAATTTTATTTTTTGGTATTCTAATGTAGGGGCAAAATTTAGTTTTCTACCTTCCCTTATACAGTCCATCCTACCAGAACCTTAACCCTACATAATGGTCCTCCGGGCCGGATGTGTTCTCAGTGCACTAGTTAAATAAACCTGGAGCTCGTTAATTGTTTCATCTGTGTTCAGTGCAGTGGTTAGTGCAGTGAATGATTCATATTTCTCCTGGCATATTGCTTAGCCAGTTTGAGTGCAGGTAAGCAGTGGCATGCGCATGCCCAGTGAGTTGCATGCAAAGTGTTAGTTTTTAAGGTTAGGTTGTGCAGCCAACGCCTAACACAATACTCAAACACAAGCTACACTTACACTTGCAACATTACTCTCAAGTAATACATTATCATTACTCATGCCTTTATAGCTACAAAGTGCTAGGCAACTCAACACATAAACATTTTCACATCACATAGTGAAATCTTTGCTAGGCCCCAGTAAGCCAAGACGCAGGCGAGCGGTTTTTTTTTTTTTTTTTTTTTTAACTTATAGATATTTGCTCTCATTGTATTCATTTCAAAATGGCGACTGTAGAGTCAAACATTAATACTTTGAAGTCGAAGCGTGCTCCACTAAAGGCTCAAATTACTCGCCAAGTGAATCACATCTCAGGCTATGTGATCACTAATGAAGCGTCCTTTCAAGAGCTTCTCTCTCGAAAGGAAAAACTACAAGAAACACACAAGAGGTTTGAGGAAATACAAACTCAAATCACTCAATTAGATTTCTCAGATGCCGAACTGGAATATGCAGATTCGGTAGAAGATGCAGTTCTTAAAGCTGTCTCATATGCCAAGGGCCTAATTAAGGCTCATGAAGACAGTTTACTCCAAGCCGCTGCCCATGAGGAAGCGCAAATTAATCTTGCTAAACTTAACCGTGTCAAATCTCAATTAGATGATTACAGTCAAATCATTTATGAGTTTGTCATAGAGAATGAACTCGCTTATCATGAGTGTGTCATTCTTCGCACCAAATTTGAGAAGCTTATTGAACAATACGAGGTTGAATATTCTCAATTTCAAGAGATTGAAGGGTATCACGACGTCGATGCGAATTGCCGTAAGGCTCTGGCCTATCTCAATTCTCTAATTACTAAACACAAGGAGATCTATCAACCTGAGCGTTCCTCTAGTAGTCAACGTTGGTCGTTAGATACTCCACCATCAACGTTACCAAAATTGCCAGAGATTAGACTTCCACGGTTCTCAGGCGATCCGGCAGCTTGGATCGAATTTCGTGACACCTTTACCTCTCTAATTCTTAATAATCAGCATATTTCAGAAATGGACAAGTTTCAGTATCTGAAATCTTGCCTAACGGCTGAGGTTATGTCAGTCATAAGAAACATCCCAGTTTCATCAGCCACTTTCGACATTGCATGGCGTACGTTGTCAGAAAGGTTTGACAATGATCGTCTTATCGCGAACACACACCTGGAACATTTGTTCGCGCCTCCGCATCTTGAAAGGAATAATGCAGAATCCCTGCAGCAATATCTAGACCACTTCGTTAGTACTGTGCATGCGTTACAGTCACTCAACACGGATGTTAGCTTGACAGACTTAATCATCTCTAAAGTTGTTCTTGATAAGCTTCAACCTAACATCATTAAAGATTGGGAATTTTCTATCAAACAGGACAGATTACCCTCTCTTCAGGATCTTTTCAACTTTCTTGAAACCAAGGTGCGGGTTCTCCAAATGACTGATTCAGCCATAAAGTCACAATCAAATAATAATTCTCAGAATAATGTGAAGACTACTCCTACTACCACCCCAAATAATACTAGGAATAAATCCAATGATCATTCTCGTTGCATTTGTTGCAAGAAGCTCATGGTACATAACCTATTCTATTGTGATGCTTTCAGAGCAATGGATCTCAGGCAACGAGACCAATTTGTTCGATCCCACAAGATATGTAATGTTTGCCTTTCGCCAAAGGGTCATTCTTCTTATTGCAACACTTACAAATGCAAAACCTGTTCCCTCAGGCATAGCATTCTTCTTCACGATCCAAATGCCCAACCGGCTAATACTGCTGGTGTTGTAGCTTCTCGTACATCACAGCAGAGCTGTTTATTGCCCACAGCTACAGTTCTCATTAACGATTCCAATGGTTATCCAGTCGAAGTAACGGCGTTGCTCGATACTGGTTCCACTTGTAACTTAATTAGCAGTCGATTGTCTAATCGTCTTCATCTGCCACCCTATTCTCAGCGTACTACCCTCACGGGAATAATCTCATCCCAAGTGAGTACTCATATAGTGGTACCAATTTCAATCCATTCCAATGCGACTTCTTGGTATTATGATGCAGATGCCATCGTCGTACCAGAAATCATTACCACAAAACTACCTAGTAAACCAATTGATACTCGCACATGGGACATTCCGCCCAATCTTACCCTCGCCGACCCACATTTCCACACTCCCAAATATGTTGATCTCTTACTTGGAGTGGAAATCTGTTCCCAAATTGTCTGTCCAGGGCAAATTACTGCCTCGCAGCTACCTGTCATGCAAAATTCTCACTTAGGTTGGTATGTTTCTGGAAAATTGCCTCCAGCTGATCCTAGTGAAGAATCTCGATCTTCAAGACGATTCCATTCAGGTCGTAAGTCATCGACCACTCCCAACAACATTCCTTCCACGCATGTGACTTCGTCACATTACTCTGCTTTTCTAACTTCGGACCAGGCTGTTAGCGATCAGTTAACTAAGTTCTGGGAGTTAGAAAAAATTTCCAATGAAGCCCCCTTTCCCAATGAATCATTCTGCGAACAACATTTCGTAGAAAACACTACGAGGGATTCTGACGGTAGATACATTGTCAAACTACCGTTTGTTGCTGAACCAGAAACTCTTGGTAGTACTAGACTACAAGCTCATAAGAGACTCTTATCCTTAGAAAGGCGTCTAGCTGGCAATCAATCTCTCTCTACTGAATATGTTAATTTCATGGCGGAGTACGAACGCCTAGACCACATGGAGCCAGCGGACCCTACTATTCACTCTTCCTTCGACTACTTTATTCCACATCATCCAGTCTTGAAACCTTCAAGCACTACCACGAAACTTCGCGTGGTGTTTGACGCTTCAGCGAAGTCGTCAAACGGCAAATCCCTTAATGACATACTTGCCGTAGGTCCTACAGTTCAACCCGACTTGTTCTCTATCTTGTTGCGTTTCCGCCTAAACCCCATTGCATTTACGGCGGACATCGCTAAAATGTATCGTCAAGTTATGATACATTCTGACCATCAGCCATTCCAGCAAATCTTGTGGAGAAGCTCGCCTACTGACCCAATCAAAGTTTTCAACCTGAAAACTGTCACGTACGGTACCGCTTCTGCTTCTTTCTTAGCCACAAGAGCTGTAAAGCAACTTACAATTGATGAGGGAACACATTTTCCATTAGCCTCCTTTGTTCTTAACAATGCAACCTATGTGGACGACATAGTAGCCTCAGCCCCTACTGTGTCACAAGCAAGGTCAATGATATCGCAACTAAATACTCTACTTCCACTAGGTGGTTTTCAACCTAGAAAGTGGAGTTATAACATTCCTCCTCTAAAATGGATTTTGGGCATTATTGATCAGATTCACCCAGGTCCAGATGGCTTGGTGCGAGTCGTAACAGTTCGGACTCCCACCGGTCTGTACAAACGCCCCATTGTCAAACTAGCTCCATTGCCTATTGAAGACGAATAAACTCATTCAAGCTTTAGTATCAATGTACTTACAATTTTCAATCACTAACTTTCAATTAATTCATACATTCAACAGTTTTATACATTGCTTCACTCCCATATTATGGGTGATTTCTGGAGCCCCAGGGTTGCGATTCCAGCATCTCCTCGGCAGTTGTTTTGACCTCTCGCTCTTTACTGACAAAGTTTATTGAATACTTAATCAAAGGAGCGTCTAAATTTGATCTAAATCCGTTCTCGGACGAACCTTTGTGAAAATTTATCACCCCTTTCATTATAATCGACGGAACTTGGCAGGCAACCCCTCAGGTTGACCTGACCTTATCGCGACGCCACGAGCGTTATTGAACATGTCCCCCAGGGCACTGAGCCTGTTGGTGTCTTGGGTTAAGTCACTCGTGCATGCTTGGTATGTTCACCAGTGTCTATTTCTACTACTATTTTCCATTTTTCATTATTTTTCATATTGTCATGTGCATTAAATGGATTGAACGCACCGCGTTTCAATCCAGCAGGCGAGTATGTTGAAACATAAGCATATAGCCAAGAATTTAAGGTTAAGGTTTCTAGGTAATGCAGATATTTTCTACTTAATATAATTCACATTTGCCATTACCTGTGCTAACTTAATTAATACATTTTCATGTAATTTTGTTTGCCTTAGTGAGTATAAGGAATTATTTCGTGTAACATTGAATACTTTCATGCTTAAGACAGCGGCCATCTATGTTTACAAGCATCGTTCATCAAATGCTCACTAGAGGCGCTGTGATCGATTCAGCATCACAAACTTAACACAAATTAAGCTGAAACTAGCTCAGCGCTTGAAATCCAGCGAATTATGAATTTCGATACATTGTGTGATTGGAATTTAGAAACTTCTTATGGATTCATATAGAAGGTGGTCAAAAATAGCGCAGTAAATGAATGCAACGTTTTCCATACGTTAAATCAATAGTTTTCCGTAATGACGCCTTAGCATAAAGCATGTCAAATATCTCTGAAGCCACTCATTGGAAAACGGAATCTCGTGTGTTATTACAACACCTGTTCTTAAACTCAATTATTCATACATAATTTCAGTACATAGACTGTTTGACTAAACAATTAAGGGACAAGTCTTTGTCTTTAATTAGGGACTTCAACTAATGAATTTTATGGTAATTCTGATAATGACGTAATGAATTAACCTTATTGGTGAAACCTAACTCAGGGCGGCAAATCTCATCGAATCAGAATTAAGATGACATAATTTGTTTATGTTATAACAATTGCGCAACCAACGTGTATAAAAATCGCCCGGGGGCAAGCCGCCCCACTAGTCGTCAAAAATTCATCTCTAGAAGTGCACGTAACTTCTTGCCGCTTTTGAGCGGCAAGAGAACAAAGAACCTCAAGTAACGGGTGAAACATAACTTTCGTACATTCTTCGCAGTAACCTCAAATCATGTAAGTTTGTTCATCACAACACAGCCACGCCACTGCGAGCTGTGAGTTCACCCGCTCACATGCGGTACACAATCTTCAACGCAGTAACCTCAAATCATGTAGGTTTGTTCATCACAACACAGCCACACCACTTCGAGCTGTGAGTTCACTATTACATCGCTCATGCGGTACGCAATCTTCAACATTCATATTCAATAAGCGCATTTTTAACACACTTCTCCAGTGCAGTTGTTCAAGTGCATCAAGTCAGTACCACTCAACAAGTGCAAACAACTATGTACAAACATAACCTCATTCTCAACCTAACATTCCACGCTGTAATGTAACAGCAAGTACTCACTGCAATTAATATTCACTATTCTAAACATCTTAAATGCTGAAATCATTCACTGCAAGGTAAAGACCATTTATTGCAACGCATTTTTCACTTGTCAACCTTCAACTTCAGAAGAACGTCAACCTTCAACCTCAGAAGAACATCAACTCAACAGTGCAAGAAATAATCTCAAGATATAGTAGGCCTATGGACGGTGTTCAAGTGACTGTGTTTCATAATTTTTTTTCTATGTAATTCTCAGCAAGTAACAGTGAATTTTCTTTTTCTTTTTCTTTTTCATAAGCTTATATATACATATATAATTCAAGGATTTTAATTAATGATTCAATAGTGCATATAGTCTACTAACAAATAATCAGCTCCAGTGTTTGTTAATAAATAAAACTAACCTCAAAATTTTATTGAAATTTTATTTTTTGGTATTCTAATGTAGGGGCAAAATTTAGTTTTCTACCTTCCCTTATACAGTCCATCCTACCAGAACCTTAACCCTACACAGAATGTTTACCATTTATATCTACCAATTGTTTTCTGTTTTCAAGATAAGATTTTATCATTAATAACTCATTTCCTTGTACACCATAATGATTTAGCTTACTTAGAAGAATATCATGTCTGACACAGTCAAAAGCTTTGCTTAGATCACATAAGGTGATCTCCGCTGAACAGTTATCTTCTAAGGCTACAAGCAGTTGTGTAACTAGACTATCTACAAGACTTGTCGTTGAGCGTCCAGTTCGATACCCATATTGACTATCATTGAAAAGTTTATACTTTTCAAAATAATTATAAATTTGCTTTTTGATAATTTTTTCAAAAATTTTAGCTATTATTGGTATGCAAGAGATTGGTCGATAACTCCCTGGTATTTTAGGATCTCCTTTCTTATACACCGGTACTACTCGAGAGAATTTTAAGGGTTGAGGAAAAACTCCCTGTGCTATGCATTGGTTTATGCAGAAAGTCAATGGTTCAAGAATCATATATATAATTTCTTTAATTACCCCGCTAGTTAGGCCATAGACATCTCTAGAATTTGAATTTTTCAGAGAATTTACTACCTTACAGACTTCTTCCTTAGTTACAAAAGTGAACTCACAATATACATCTGGCGGTTTGATAGTTTTCTGCAGATAACTATTAGTATTTTCAAGCGACACGTTTACCTTAGTGCTTATTTCCTCTACCGTCGATATAAAATAATTATTGTATACATCAGGTAATATCTCATTTGTGTGTATTGGCTTGGTTTTTCCAGCTGCTTCGTTAATCAAGGACCATGCTGTTTTACATTTGTTTGCTGATTTTTCAATATGTTCTTCATTACTTTTTTTCTTTGCATCTTGTATAGTATTAGGAAGCTACATTAAAGAACCCCCGTCATCTTCCATCTTCCATATATGTATGTGTATAGGTATGTGTATAGGTATGCATATATATATCACTAACTATATATATATATATATATATATATATATATATATATATATATATAAGGAAGCCACATTTAAGAACCCCGTCATCTTCCATCACCTTTTACATCGGATTCAACTCTACAGGGGATGTTTTGAGGGGCTCCATTTCTTCCTCGTCGTCGTCTTGGTTCATTACAGGTATCTTGTTCAAACAGTTCCCCTGACAGTTTTGGCATAAGGGGAACGGTTCATCGAAACTTTCTTGCAGTCACATATAAGGCTGCTGCAATCCTTTGTGCACTTACAAAACATAATGCTTAAAATTCCTTGTGGTGCTCCTGGGTCTTTGGTCAGCACTGAAGCAAGATGACTTTACTTACGTTTCCAACCCCATAACTCTGGGGGTAATTGGTTTCCTAACCAGAGATGCACCTGGTGGTATGACCAAAAGGCATGTTCTTTTGTTGCCCCTCGCTTGGTGGAAGTGACGAGAGATCAGGTTTTACATTGGTCATAGATTTTAGAAATGAACGGTTATGTGACGAATATGTGAAATTTGTCAAGACCCACTACCCAGGGAGGAGAAGATGGAAATAAACTCACCACACAAAAATAAGGCGTCCGAACAGGGAAGATGCTAACGAAGGAGAAGTCTGTAGATATCTATTAATCTGGACACTGAAATAACAGTGAATGAAGAACTATTCCTCTCCAATCCGGACAATCAAGACAGACTGATCAACCTACTGAGGTCTAAACTCGAGGAAAACGGCATGAAGCATTAGACGATGCTGACGTGCTGATTGTCAGTACACCTAGTGAGCAATCAACGAGAGAAACATCTAATGTGGCTGTCATTGGGAAAGATGTCGATCTAACATTGATATTTACCAGAAATACTCCACTTGACCACATTATTTAACTCTTCAAACCAGGGAGCGGAAAAGTTTTAACCAATGTTTACTCCACCCACCAAATGCAGCAGTGGGAGTGAAACAAATTCTGTTCCAGCATGCTTTTACTGGCTGCGACATTCCGAAAAAGTAAACTTGGTTTTGCCAAACTTTACCAAAAATACCCAGATATTCACAGAACAGCCGAAGTATTTTACAACCCCTCCTCTTCACAAGTTGATGTTGAGGAAGCTGGATAAACATGCATGATCAGATGGTACGGCGCCCCAGCAAAGGAGAGCTCCCTTAAGACCTACCGTTACCATTCATTTCTAAAATCTATGACTAATGTAAAGTCTGATCTCTCGTCACTTCCACCAAGCAATAAAAGAACATGCCTTTCGGACATACCACCAGGTGCAGCTCTGGCTAGGAAACCAATTACTCCAAGAGTTGTGGGGTTGGGAACGCAAGGGAAATTATCTTGCTCCAGAACTGACCAAATACCCAGCAGTACCAGAAGAAATTTGAAGCAAGATTTTTTTGTAAGTGCACAAAGGATTGCAGCAATTTAAATGTGGCTGCAAGAAAGTTTCGTTGAACTGTTCCCCTTATATGCCAAAACTGCCAGGGGAACTGTTTGAACAAGATACCTGTAATGAACGAAAACAACGATGAGGAAGAAATAGAACCCCTCCACACATCCCCTGCAGACGCTGAATCCGGTATAAAAAAAGTTATGGAAAATGACGGGGACTCTCAGCTCCTGCTACCTTCAGTTGTGGAGATGCAGCCAGAAGCTGGACCTTCTCGTCCCAAGAGAGTCAGGACTACACCAATTTTTTAAATATATTTCTTTAATAATTTTTCTAAATCCGCATTGATTTATTTGTTTAATAATTACAATTTTTACAAATGTTTGTTACTGTACTATCACCTTCAAAGATTTTTAGATTCTATATTTTTAAAACCTGGAATTTCTTGCCAGGTTTTCTTTTTTCGAATTTAAATAACTATTTTAAAATTGCTATAACTGTATAATTTGCCCATTATTAATCATCAATATGTACTTTTTGTAGAATTTAGACACTAACTTTAGAGGGATGAGGAAAGTAGTTTCTTGGATCCAGCGTGTATGTATATAGCCTATATGTCTATATGTATGTGTATGTATGTATGTGTATATATGTGTATGTATATACGCTATATGTAGTATGTATTTAAATGTATATGTAAATGTATGTGTGTATACATATATATACATCATTATAGCTCAGCCTCTAACAGAAATGAGTACAAGGAGCAATCCTGGGGGTAAAGGCGGCCAGTGCGTAAGGCTGACAACCTTACCACCTTCACGAGCCGAATATCCAAAATCTGGGAGCCTCAACCTCCTGGAACCCTCTGGGCCTTTATGGCCTGTATAGGTATCACTTTAATTTTCCTTTTACATATCATTATAGCCCTTGAATTAGGAAATAACAAATAAACAATTTTCTTGAGAAATCACTAAATTTACTCGAAAATTTCAAATTATTGTAACTTTTGTTTTGTTAAAGATAAATTAAATATCTATACTTATATTTAAAGGAAATTTAATTTTCTACAACTACTTTCCTGACGACTTTGCTATAAAACGAAAGGCTGAGAAGTTAGAAAGACAAATGTAGCGAAAAACTTGAGGAAAATATTAGTTTTTGGGATATTAGTGATATCCAGCAGTCTATATCTTGAAAAAAATTATAGATACGACAAAAGTGTATATAAACCAACTTGTAGAGAATTATATCAGCTTTAATTTGGTACATAAAATGTTTTTCCCTGCGACGGACCGTTTTCAAGTTATAAGCGAAAAACAAAAAAATGGGTCCTTTCCACCCCCTCCCCCCCATGAATCGTAAGGGGTAGGGGTGGGGACTTTTAGTATGTTTACCTCCTAACTACCCCCAACACATTCCTGAAGAAAAAAATTCTCCCCTCTCCATGTCCTCTACAACCCCTTTTACAGCATTCATTGACTGGACTATGACATTAAAATGCAATATACTGACAAGTGATTTTCATACAGACACTTCTAATTGCCATTTATTTATCGTCAAAAACGAACAGGCTGCACCATACTGCCGATCTAACTAATGCACTAATTATATGCAGCTTTACATTTTTTCCTTTTTTTAAAATACTCTAAAGCTAAAATGAAATGTCCACCATGCTTTTCCTGTAATACGATTTACTTACTCCACCCTAAGCCACTACTGAAAATCTCTCCGAGGTAGTTACAATGACTAACTGCTGCATTTCCCCTCTTATTGACTCCCATCTTTCTATTGCTTTTATATGTGTGCGTTTTTTAAAATTAATTCTCATCTTGTTATCCACCGCCCAATTATATAACTTACTTTATCGAAGTCGGACTATAGGCCTAATATATCCTTGTCTTGCGTTTCCTCCATTCCGGAAAGTTCGCAATTTATCTAACTATATGTGAAACGTCGTGTTTGTTTTACATGCCATTTGGAAGAAATTTAAGGTGGCTAAAAACAATATTGGTCCCATCACACTCCCTGTGCCACCCAGATGCTATGTCAAACTCTTCCAAATATTGTTCGCTAATACGAACGATTTACACAATCGACAGATATGCAGAAAGTATTTTCGATGCTTGCAGGAATGTAGGAGCAATAAATTGCAGAAACAAACAATAATAAAGTAGAAGTTGAGTGTAGACTAAAATTAGGAAACGCTTGTTTTTATGCAGCTCAAAAACTATTATCTTCTCGTCTTCTGTCCAGAATCTAAACATAAAAATTTATAAGACTATTAACCTGCCGGTTGTACTATATGGATATGAGACATGGTTGCTTACTCTTCGGCAAGAACATAATCTGAGAGTGTTCGAAAACAGAGTGCTCAGGAAAAAATATTTGGGCCTAAAATAGATGAAAACGGGGTTTGGAGAAAACTGCATAACGATGAGCTTCATAACCTGTATTCTTCACAGGATATAGTAAGGGTAATTTAATCACGGATGATGAAATGGGCTGGCCATGTTGCACGGATGGGGGAGGAAAGAAATATCTCAAAAGTATTGAATGGGAGACCTGAAGGGAAAGAAACCACTTGGAAGACCTAGACGTAGGTGGGAGGACAATATTAGGATGAATTAAGGGAAGTATAATTTGCGAGGGATGGTTGGATGGAGTTAGCGCAGAATAGGGTTGAATGGCGGGCTCAGGTAAGAGCGGCAATGAACCTTCGGGTTCCAAAAAATAGATAATATTCCATTAGCTTGCTGAGGAATTGTCTATTGTCATTGAGTGAGTGAGTGAGTGAGTGAGTGAGTGAGTGAGTGAGTGAGTAAGTGAGTGAGTGAGTGAGTGAGTGAGTGAGTGAGTGAGTGAGTGAGTGAGTGAGTGAGTGAGTGAGTGAGTGAGTGAGTGAGTGAGTGAGTGAGTGAGTAAGTAAGTAAGTAAGTAAGTAAGTAAGTAAGTAAGTAAGTAAGTAAGTAAGTAAGTAAGTAAGTAAGTAAGTAAGTAAGTAAGTAAGTAAGTAAGTAAGTAAGTAAGTAAGTAAGTAAGTAAGTAAGTAAGAAAGAAAGAAAGAAAGAAAGAAAGAAAGAAAGAAAGAAAGAAAGAAAGTAAGAAAGTAAGTAAGTTTAAAGTGTATAACGTTGACAACTGTTTATTCACTCAAATCAAGACTCGTCACTGGTCTGGTAAAAATAAATAAATAAAATGATGGGGCCTATTTTCAAAGTGGAGCCTGGGCAGACCGCCGTTCCCGTCCCCGCTTTGGTATGTAGGGTTGCCACCTTTTGGTAAGGCTAAGGAGGGACACTTATCGAATATATGCAGATCGCCGATCTTCATACCTAAATTTGTACACGGAACAATTTATTAATAACTGAAAGACGGAATATATTACAAAGCCAAAACTGAATAGGCTATGTAACAGTAACACTAACATTAGAAAAGAAAAGATTAGCAAAATAATAAAAAAAACCTGGGCAAATTCATGACTTGAAGCTGTATTTCTTGTTTGATTTGGCAGCTTCTAATAGTTGTTTGTTCTGTTTCACCCTCACTAAATAATCTTTGCAGGTATCTGTAACATTTGTAGAAATGATTTCACTCTTTATGAGGTCAGCTGAGCACCTATTTCTGGATTCTGTCCATTTTAGATTCAAGAGAGAGAACACTCTTTCCACAAAGGCATTGCTACCAGGAATGCTCAGAACAAAGCATTTGAGATTGGGAATGTGTTCTTTACCAATCTCCTGAATAATTTTCTTCCATTTCATACTCATACTTAATCTCTCCTTCTGTATAGTTCACTTTAGTAGCATTTTTTATATCTGAACTAAAGCAGAATTCCTCATATAGGCCTAACTCATCCATATTAACATCAGATTCTACATTATGTGCCTTCACAGAGTCTTTAAGATGTTTGAAAGATAGTGAGCTCTTAGGATTCAAGTTCTTCAGTGTGCCATAAAGATTGTTTTCTGTGAAGTCAAATACTTTCTCTAAGGAACTTAAAGCTTTCTCATAGGATTTCAAAAAACAATGTACACTCATAGACACGTTTCGAAAAAATTATGAACATTGGCAATCCAGACTCTGACTAGATAATGGCTTACCACTAAGTTTAGGAATAACAGGAGAAATATTTAATTAGTTCTTACTCAACGAACGACACATAAAACACACAGAGAACGTGGATTCAAATTACAACTGATAACACTACACACGTCTTGCTGTGCTATAATTCCAGAAGGAACTGTACTTGGCAAATCAGTGCAGAGTGTCGTATGATCTGTTTTCGGTACTTCCCCGTCGGATCACCAGTTAATGGCTCGCACGCTGGTTGTACAGATCACGGACATACCCGAAGAATGCCCGCGCGACTTATAAAAATAAATTACAAAGAATAACATCATGGGCGGTGATTTCTATGCTGCCAACACGATACATTTTAGCGATGGAACGACATCGATATCTTGACCATAGACGAAATTCACAAAAGACGCCACCAAGAATTGCTATCTCATATTTTGTTTTGGCATAATTTGGCGTCCCGCAATATAATGTGTCCCTCTTAGGCATAATTCGGGACGCTGAAAATGTTCTTAAAATGCGGGATGTCCCGCCTAATTCGGGACAGGTGGCAACCCTATTGGTATGTCAATGGTTAAGCACACTTTAACAGCAGAATTTTTGCAGAATTATTATTTGGGGATTCTGTACCTGGGTGTAGGTAATATCGTGAATTTTTTTATTTTAAAATTAAAACCGAAGTGATCTTATCTTAATCTTGGATCTTAACTGTTTAAAACAACTTTAGTTTTCTTTATGTATTAATATTCATCATGTTGTTTTATCATTCCAACAAAATAGCAAATAGTTTCTTGTTACCAAACTATAAATGTTTGTAAACCCAAGTTACTGATGAAATTTTCCAGTTCCAGTATCATGAATCTACTTTAGACTACTTTCAAATAAGAGCATCACTTAAAAATAACAGTGTCATTGTGACTTACATAAATACCAAATAGTTAAGTTTGGAATAACAGCATGACATCAGAACATATCTAATATTGTCTATAGATAATGAGTTCGTTTCTTATAGAGCTTTAATAATTCATTTTGAGAGCACTGATTACATATCACAATGTGATTCCAGGCTTTCCCGGCGTTGTTGATATTCTAACTCAGCATGATCAATGTCTTCCTTTACGAGGTTTGTTTTATGTAAAACACTTAAATGTATAGAAACATAAATAAAAATACAAAATATAAAATAATCAGGTAAAATGATATAACAAAGTGCCAGAATGCTTTTGTTTAATCAGTGATAATTGAAATTATATTATGCAGAAAATAAGACTTCTTTATAACTTAGTTATTTTTGCAATCTACTCCGAGTTAAGCTCCAGATCGATTCATTAAGCAGGGCTTGCAGAAGAACAAAGGTCTAAAGTTTGATACTTAACCTTAAATCACATTCGTGTACACTGATATACGAAATTCTTAAAATATGTGAACATTTCACAAAATGCACTGCCAAAGAACTCCACTTCGTATATAGACCTAATTATTTCACAGTGCAAAATGCACTGGCAAAGTACTACGCTTAATGTACGCAGGCCTAATTATTTCAAGAGTAATATACCTTCTGTACATAACAGTATTCATGTAGTACTCATTTGAACTTGATCAACGAAATAAACAAACATCTGACTGCGTTGAAGTCAAGGCACTCAATGATTACCAATGCGGCATTGTAGTATAGTCATGATTTCCCATTAAAAAAACATGTGACCTTTATTTAGTCATTACTCCTGTACTTGTCAACTGATTTGGTCCAAAATAAATAGGTTTCTTGCCATGGCCATTATAAATGCATATACCAAATTTCATGAAAATCCAATGAAGCACATTTGAACTGTCACGTGTACAGACACACGGACGGACGGACAGGTGGATGGACAGACAGACGGTCAGACATTTTCCCGTTCCACACACTATCTCATTAAGTACCGTACCACTGGCACTTAACAAGGAAAGTGTTAACAGATAAACACAATGTAACGACTCATTGAGATCCATTTTCAGTTGTGTTGATATCCAGTATGAAGTTTTCAAAATTAATACATGACATTGGTGACAACTTTTGAAAAACACTTTGAACTTTAAAATTGTTACAGTTCTGCCCCTTAATTTGTTCATAAAATGGACTTATACGATATTCATAACACTACAGAAAAGTATAGGCTTAGAATTGTACAAAAAATAATTTCATTGTTTATAATAAAAATCACACTTTATAATTGAACTGCCTGAAAAGTGTTGTGTAGTTAACATAAATTTTTTAACGTTTATAATATTGTATAATTTTTTTTTTAATTTCGGGTTTTAGATTACTGAAATAAAACAAAACAAAATAAAATATCACATGGACTCACTATTATGTAGCATGGCGTGTTGCAAAATATGTTTCTCCTGACTGGAGTTCTCCCAATAAATTCGTCAAAAGCATCATCATTATCTTCTTTCCTTAGACCAGTAGCCTGTTCTCTCTAATCAAACCATATTTTTCGTGGTTTATTGTCCCTTGCTGCTTTAATAACGGTTTCCTAATTCATTCTTCCCACATGTTTGCTCTACTCTCACTTTCTTCTTTTTAACCAGTCGTCAGTGTGTTTGTTGTACACCATAATAATATATCACAATTCCTTGCCTTGTCCATTACTGTCCTTCCTGTGCTTATTCTTAATCACAAAAATCATATCTAAGTTCTAAATCTAAATTTCTCGCGCTCTCCTTATGAATATTTTACACTGCAAGTTAAATGTATTGTCTTTTCAAAGCGTAAAAATACCTTTCAATGGTAGCTATGATTGACAGCATAAGACGTAAAAATGTAATGCATTGAGGAACAATTTTAAACGATCGTGAGTGAATTAGAATCAGATTCAGAACTTAATGAAGGGGGGGCCGACATAAAGGAAAGTTTTCAATTACTAGCGAGTGTGGGGGATGGAACATCTTCATAATAAAGAGAGGGTTCTTCCAAATTCCTCAGCATACTAAAACTCTTGCCCAGTTTTAATTGAGTTGAAAAATTTGTCGGTTTTCCATATTACATAAAAATTAAAATCATTAAATAAATAACACACTTTTTATCTTTAACCTTAAGTAAGTGCTGCTCTGAAATAGTTCACAAGAAATCAATAAACCATAATAATAATACTAATATTAATAATAAGAATGTCCAAAATCTGGGTACCTTAACCTCTTACAACCCTCTGGGCCTCCATGGCCTGTATAGCGATCACTTTACTTTTACTTATAATTAAAGATAAGAAAATCGAACCCTGCTGCCTTGTGGGTTTTCATGGCTAATCTACACATTTGAAACAAGGCCTCTAGCTATTCAATTTGCATTTTACAATGCTCAGGTTGAAACAGGGAGAGTACCTAGGTACATAAGTGCTTTTATTTCTGTTTTGTATTTAATTAAATTTGGATGTTATTTATTGAACAACTGTTTTCAACAAATAAAAAATGTCTAATCAACGAAAAAGAAAAACTAAGGGTGGGGAAGGTTGCCTCACCACTACGGCCCCCTGGATCTGCCACTGATTGGAAGAAGAGACCATACTATGTATGTCAACAATAGCCTGATTTTCGCTAAACCTCGATTCAACGAAACCTGATTTTTAGTAATAGCAATAAATAATTATGATAATACGCGACAAATTATTGGGTAGGTTGAGGTCCATATAAGTTGGCACCACTGAATACATATTTGGAGGTTCCCAGAGTCCAAAATAGAGTTTTAAGAAACTGTGCACTGTACACATAATGAAAATGAAAAATTGTACCAAAACTTGAGTCAGTCATCTTCCAGGGATGTGACAGGAAGCATTTACGACTTCAGCATTAATCTAGATCAATATGTGGGGTGCACTACAAAGAAGCTAAATGAACATAAAGAAGAGATAAACAGCTGAACTTGAACATGTTAATGACACATTAGCAGCAAATAGAGAACATAGTCAACATCTTTTATGACCAAAGTGCGTACTCAGTTATTCAGATGGCAGTAGATAACATTTGTTTACTTGTTTGGACAAAGAATAAATTTCAAAAATATTGTATGTGTTCTCAAACAAAGCAAATTAGAGTACTGTATATGAAAACATAAAATGTTTAATATTACAATTTACGTTCAGTTCAGATTTATTTTTGTCTTTCTAAGTAACTAGTATTAATTTCCTTGTTTTCCAACCAGGGCCCTATACTATAAAGCTACAAGAGATCGCTAGTAAAATTCGCTTTACAAATACTAGAGTGAAAATATGGTATACTATAAAGATATTACTGTTGTAATTTGTAGTTAGTAAAAGACAGCACGCCTTTACAAACCACGTCATTACTGACGTCATGACTGGGAAGGGAAGGCCGCTCTTGCACTCATCTGCGTGCATTCGACTGCAAACTCTCTTCTTCTCATATTTCTCTTTTTAGACTAATTAGGTCTCGATATTAATGTTATCAGTATCATCATACCATTTTGGCGAACCGAAAACTACAACAAATATTATATAAACACATCTCATAGACCTACAAAGGCAATTCAAAGTTACGAGACGCGACATGAAGAAGCCTTAACTTTTCAGAATGCCAATATGGAAGCGGAGCACCTAATGTCGTCCGTGGCTGTGTGGTTATAATACTGAACTGTGGTGCGAGAGGTTGCAGGTAGAGGTGTACATATTCTGATTTTAGCTTGCCTGCCCCTTTGAAATTCTGCAACCAGTCACAGCTTTTAACTTGCTTGACTTGAAAGCAAGCCAGATTACAACGATGATAAGAAATGCTGTCGCTATGAGTCACAAGCTCTTCATAACCTGATGGGTTGCACAGGACCTAAGGAAACTGCAAGGCCTGGCGGAAAGAATATGAAACTGGGTATAGCAGTGCACTGGTAAGTCGTGCAGTTACGTAGTTGAGGAACTTCAGATGTGTTTAGAGAATTTTACCCTGAAGGAAGCCGAGGAGAAACTAAAATGTGGACAGTTTGAATTATCAATGAACAAAGGTACTAGTCCGGCATGGGAAAAATTTTCAAACATTTTCGAGAAAACATCATAAAATCATTAATAACAATAACAAAAATCCCTTTAGGCAAGCCTACAAGCTGAGGTAGATTTCGAAGTGCTTTTGTTTTAATTTACTGTCGCTGCGTAGCACTCTTCTTCTTTAGCCTTGGCATGACAAACCCGCAATAATAACTGCAAAAAAGAGGAAAGAGAACTTTTTCAAACATTCAAATCTCGCCTTATATGAGAACTATCAAGAAACTAGTTATTGATTTGTAGAGTACTCATCAAGAGCTTTTCAACGATACCCCACAAGACGTAGTTTCGAAAATTTCGAATTTCCATCCCCATACCCCCACCCCCACTCGTACTCCCAAAACCCCCGAATCGTTGGTATCACTGTGAACTCCATAAGGAGTACTCTAATTTATTCAATCAAAGTTTCCCTCTATACTTCATAGGAGCCGAGATATAAATGTTTTAAAATTTCAACCCCCTTGCGCCAATTTTGCTCATTAACGAACTTGTCTGAACTATTGGGCCTAGAAATAACATAATAAAATTTGATTCAAATATCTTGAAAATTACGGCCGCTAGCGTGTAAAGATAAATATGTATATATATACATATATATATATACATATACATATACTGTATATAAATATAAATATCTCAATTTTTTTTAACAGGCGGTGGTTTCGTACTTAGGCAGGCATGAAACGTAAAGATATGAACGAATTTTTTGAAAGTCATTAGGTAGATTTTTCTTCGAAATCTACCTAATAATAAAAATAATAATTGTGTTAAGACGCTAAAACGATTTTTAATACTTTATCCACCTTTTATTTATCTGCATGGTGAATTTCTTCTACCAGCATGTAGAAAAGTCAGAAAGTATTACCTACACTTCGCAACTGCAGTTGTTTAGCTGATAGGAATGTCGCAAGCTTATTCTGACTTGCCTAGGCTGGGTTTGACCTGACCCACAAGCTTAAAGAAACCTGCCTGCTTCCTAGCTATGACGCTGGCAACTTGCTTGCCTGGCGTTCAAGCGGGTATGGGCAAGCTAAAATCGAGATTTGTACATCTCTAGTTGCAGGTTCAAATCCCAGTCGTGACTAATTTTTTTTTTTTTCATAATATTTTTAATTTTAATTAGTGTAGCGGTGCTGTATTAAATTTTAAGAATACACTGTCACTGCCCTGTATAATTCTTGGTGAAGAATTATATAGGGTAATGACAGAGAATTCATCAAGTTTTATTCAGTAGACTGTAGTCTGAATCATTGTGACAATTTATTATATTATACTAGCTGAAAAGGCCCGGCGTCGCCCGGGCTTTGTATTTCTTAATTTGAAATTAACTTATGGAGGACTTTATGTATGTAAAACTTGAAATGAAGAAAAAGATTTTATCACACTCAAACGATTCCATCAGAAAACGCTAGATCCGCCTTTAGCTTTTTATGGTTCATAGAGGATGTCGAAAGCTGTATTCCGTTGCTTCTACACATCATGCCTGGGAGGGGTTGAAATAAGAAGAAACATAAATTACATAAGATTGTATTGACTTGACGGAAAATTTTATTTCTCATTCTCATGATACCATACAACCGTTTCGGGGCTGAAATAAAAGAGAAATGCAGTATCACTTTCATACTTTCCTCCCCTAAAACCCGGGACATAATATAGGCCTACTGCGAGCATAGGACTGAAAATGTTCCATCCCATGCTTAGGGCCTATGATAAACATCCCTATTTCTCAACTAATACAAAGCCTACAGATATGGATAACTCATCAGCGGAAAGGATTATTTACCGACTTCTGATATAGCATACTCACACACTTAAGTTGTCCCTGTAATACGACCTCTTATTCTACATCAAAATGTAAAGTGAGTAAATATTTCTTATGTCGAGGGTAGAGAAAGTTATGTGACTACATCACACTGTGCTTTATTTTCGTGGATTTCATTTTCAGTAATTATTTTCGCCAATCTATCTACTCTTATACAATTCAATGGCCCTAAATAGCGTGCTTGCTCGCCCGCTTCGTGAGACATCGGGTATACTCGGCGATGTTCGTCTCTCGCAGTCTAAACTTTCATGACGACTACAAAATTAGGAAGGAAAACCGTTTCTTTATTATATAAGGCCTAAGTGAAATGAACACAATGAACAAATATTCTAATTTTATTTTTACTTACAATTTTCATAGCTCTGAACCACAAACATTTTTAATAATCTACCAGTGTAATTTTCTTAAAAATCCTGGAGTCAATGAATAATGGCGGGCGAAGCCGGGGGCAACAGCTGTAAAATATTGATGGTTTTATCTCTTGAAATATCCTGATAATAATAATCCAAACAAACCATTCCTTCCCTTGAAACATTATATAATTTCTGAAAATTACACTGAATTGATAAAATAAAATTCACATCATATTCATGTCAATAAACAGCTGAGAAACAATACGTATTATGTGTTCACAGGTTCTTTGAAACTGCATAATCGATTCTGATATAGTTTTCCCTGGGGGCGCTTTCATGTCGTGGAATGTACTCTAAAGCAGGAATTTTAGCTGTTTCATTAATTATTAATGGCTTAGTTTATGAATGATTCGCGTGCAAGTGTTAATAAATATAATGCTTTAATAATTATTATACTCTTCATTTTTAATTTTTAAAAGAATTATCGTGGCGAAGCCACGGGCACCTCCTAGTATATTACATCGATGGAATCATAATTCGTTAAAGTCCACCATTAGGCTATATACCCTAGTTGTCAAGGCCCTATGTGATCAGAGTAAACAATTCACTGTTGTCATGTGAACTGAACAGCATTTCATTTTTTTCAGTAAATATTCTCAGAAATTATATAATTTTCAAGGGAAGGAGTATTTTGTTTGAATTTTAATGTTGACCGCGTTACTTCCCGGGCTTAACAGGGTATGTGTGTAACATTTCGTGTAAATTGATGAAGAAATGTAGATTTGTATAAGGAACAAACATACATACCCACAAACACACATTCGACTTTATATATTAGATAAAGACAGTGGGCGTGAATTTTTAAAATGTTATACGGTAAACTGTATTTACGTTTTTAAAATATTACAAAATAAAAAATACACACACACAAAGCAGTGGTAGGGAATTCTGTAAAGTCTTACATGGAACAGTGTATTTAAGTTTTTTAAATATTCTGAAAGCAAAAAAGTATAACGTAGTGACAGTGAACTTTTAACATGTTGAACGATACAGTGTATTTACGTTTTTAAAATATATGAAAGCAAAACAAAAGAAAAAATAAAGATGTGGCAATGTATTTTTTAAATTCAGTTTTTATAATATTATAAAAGCAAAAGAAAACACAATGTAGTGGCAGTGAATTCTATAAAATCTTATACGGACCACTGTATTTTAGTTTTAAAAATACGTAAATATGTAAGACAGTCGCAGTGAATTCCTAAATTTGTTATATGGTACTCTGTATTAAGTTTTAAAATATAACAAAAACAAACAAAAAACACAAGGCAGTGGCAGTGAATTCTAAAAATATTATATGAATCACTGTATTTAAGTTTTTAAATTACTAAAAAACATATAAAGTAGTGGAAGTGAATTCTTAAATAATGTTACACAGAATTTAAGTTTTAAAATATTATAAAAGCAAAAAAGTACGAGACAGTGGCAATGAATTCTATAAAATCTTATACCTAACACTGTATTTAAATGTTTTAAAAACGAGGCAAAAAAAATAAGGTAGTGGTATTGAATTTTTTAAAATGTTATACGGTACACTGTATTTACATTTTTAAAATACATTAAAGCAACAAATAATAGGGTACAAGGTAGTGGCAGCGAGTTCTTAAAAAAAAAAGAACGGAACATTGTATTTACGTTTTTAAAATGTTATGGAAACAAAAAATGGCAGTGAATTCTTAAATTTTATACATTTCACTGCAATTAGGCTTTAAAAATATTATGGAAAAAAAAAGGTCACGACCGGGGTTTGATCCTGTGACCCCTTGCACCATAGCTTAGTTCTGTAACCACTGAGCCACGAACGACACTATGAAAAGCGCTTGAATATTGCTAATGTAAACCGGTAAGTCTTCGCCCGTGTCTCACCTCCACACTTTAAATCATCTTTGTAAGCCTATGAGACGTGTTTCTGTAAAATTTATTGCACTGTTCAGTTCGGAAAAATAGTATCACGATACTGATAACATTATTACCGGGACCTAAATCGTCTGAAAAGAGGGAAATCAGAGAAAAGATGTTAGAAGACAATCCACTAACTCGAACAGCCCAATGGCTGACGTCTGCTTGGGCACTGGTATTTGCTTCTACGAGTCTTCATCCATTTGTAAAAATGCTGCTCAGTTTTACAAGTGCCGGGCTACAGTAGTAGTTATATAGGAAGCTATCCAATTCAACAGTGACGTATTCGTTTGTCTCCAATTCTCTTGTAACTAGTATTAAGTTTACAGTTGTAAAGCTTTATAAAATTCCATACTTTCGAATCGCTAATAAAAGCACTTGTAATACAAATCCATACTTTTATAGGATAGGGCCCTGGTATTTCTACTATATGGTGCACTATTCCTGTAACGCTACCACTAGACCACCGCAGCTGACTCTTAGAAACTAGGATGGCATAATTAAAGATGGGAAATATACGAGGGCCGTTCAATAAGTAATGCAACACTTTTTTTTTTTCTTAAAGCAGGTTGGTTTTATTCAGGATTCGAATACAACATATTATTCCCCAATCTTTTGGCTACAAAACCCTACTTTTCAACATGATCTCCATTCAATGCTACAGCCTTACGCCACCTTGATGGGAGGGCCTGTATGACTGCATGGTACCACTCTCATCTGTGCGGAATTGCTTGCTCGTTATGAGGCTGATGGTGAAAATTTCTTGTCAAACACTGTCACAGGTGATGAAACATGGATTCATCACTTCGAACCAGATAAAAAAAAAAAAGCAATCCATGGAGTGGCATCTCACCAACTCTCCTTTGAAGAAAAAGTTCAAAGCCATACCCTCAGCTGGTAAAGTCATGGCTACGGTCTTCTGGCACTCTGAAGGGGTTACTCTGTTCGATGTCCTTCCTCATGGTGAAACGATCAACTCTGAAGAGTATTGTGCTACTCTAAGGAAATTGAAGAAACGACTTCAGTGTGTTCATCGCCACAAAAATGCAAACGAACTTCTCATTCACCATGATAACGCAAGGCCTCACACAAGTCTGCGTACTCGAGAGGAGGTCACAAAACTTCAGTAGACTTTTCTTCCTCATCCACCCTACAGCCCGGATCTCGCACCTTCTGACTTCCACCTGTCTGGCCCGATGAAGGATGCACTCTGTGGGAAGCACTTCGTGGATGATGGGGATGTTATTGATGCAGCAAGACATTGGCTCTGACATAGACCAGTAGAGTGGTACCATGCAGGCATACAGGCCCTCCCATTAAGGTGTCATTGAACGGATATTATGTTGAAAAGTAGGGTTTTGTAGCCAAAAGATTGGGGAATAATATTTTGTATTCGAATCCTGAATAAAACCAACCTGCTTTAAGAAAAAAATGTGTTGCATTACTTATTGAACGGCCCTCGTATATTTCCCATCTTTAATTATGCCATCCTATCCTGGTTGAGTGGAAGATAAGGCCCTATGGCCTTAACTCTGCCAGGCAAAATAAAACATTATTTATTTATTTATTTATTTTATCCTAGTTTCTAAGAGTCAGCTGCGGTGGTCTAGAGGTAGCGTGCCTGCCTCTAGATCCGAAGGTCGTGGGATCAAACCCGGCCGCAGTTGATGGGTTTTTCAGGATGTAAAAATCCTGGGTACGAAGTCATTCGGGAGGGACTTTAAGCTGGGGGGCCAGCGTCATAGATTTACAGCACGTAAAAGAACTCCAAGCATAAATTAGAGCTTCTGGACAAAATTTCTCGGCCCTTTCACGTCCAAGTAATACCTTAGTTTCCGGAAAGAGGTTCAGGGATGATGGGCTTACCACCTGTCCCTCTGCCCTCTCTAGGAAAATAAGTGTAACAAAATTCACATCGGTAAACAGAAACCTCCTCTTGGGGGCCCTTCACCCCAAAATGGGGGCATAGGATTCGAGAGAGAGAGGGAGTTTCTAAGAGAATGACTAAAGAGGTAAGAAGATTTTAATTACTGCAAGCATATTATCAAGTGAACTCAATCAGAATTAATTAATGTGTCTTGCAGCCAAAGGAGTGTGAATGAGAAATGCTACTTGTCAATTCAGTCTTCTGATCTCTATTTGTTATTCATGTCTATGGGTTTAAGCAATTCTCTTTATGATACTGTGATCCTTGGTATTAATCATATGATGATACTGAGGCAGAATATGAAAAGGGCAACATATGCAAGAATTACAATTGGTTCTCTGATGTCTTAATTCCTTTTATATATATATTGGAAACAGTATGCTTTAGCCATCAAAATATAAACTCTTACAGAATTTTTTTTCTAATATCTTGCCAAAACACATTAAGCAAATTTAATTAAGAGGTTAAAACCATTTTACTAAAGCACTTGCCATTTTGCATTTCAGTTTAAAATGATGATGCCGGCTGTGTAAGCTTAAGCTATTATAAACTTTTTTTTTTTTTTTTTAAATATAGATACTACCCTCCCTTCTTTATGTTTCAGACCGCCTGCATGATCTCTTGGTTCGATCCCCGATGCCTCCTCGGATTTTTCTGAGGAAGGGAGGTTTGGAATGGGGTGCATTCAGCTTCCTCATACAAGCTGAGGAGCAGCTTGATTGAGAAGTACCAGCTCCGGACATGGAAACCATATTTGTTAAAAAATTATTTCAATCCACCTTATACCCTCATTAGTTGTAAGTTAGGATAGAACGTAGGAGATGCCAAGAACATTCATAAAGGTTTATAATATTTATTTGTATTGTATATTCAAAAAGTTATTGTTGTAATTGATGGTACATTATGATATATAAACCTCACATAAGATCTGTCAAATATATGTATAGGCTTGTTTGATATAAGATAAAAATTAAAAATTATAAAGATAAAATTAAAAAAATTACATGGAGTAATATTGTCCATTGATATTATACAAATTTGCATTAAAATTTATCTTTGTATATTACAATATTAGAAAACATCAAAAGCACATGGGTTTGTTTTGGTACGATAAATAAATTTAAAGTGAAACCATGTTAGTCATAACTTATCTAACTTACTATAAGTAACGTCCATGTAAGTAAATGCTAATTAGAGGATTATTCTTTGTGTATTTATGTACTGTGTCAAAACAGTTATGTTAATCAATATTTGTACAACTTAATGTTAAAAGGTTTTTCTTCAGTGTTCGTATGCACTTGTATAATCAGTGTATTTGTATGCACTTGTAAAATCAATGTACTTACAGATTTAGTATAATATTAAAAAAGTCCATTTTTTGAGTTTTCTTCTATTCTTATTCCTCTTTTTTCTTTTTTCTTTCTTCTTTCTGGTGATGTTTCGTATTGTTGTATCTAGTGTAGTTGAATATCTTCTTTCTTCTTTATTGTGGAATGTTATTATTATGATGTTGTTGGCAACTCCAAACCGCTATCCTATAGTAATTATTATGTGGATTGCATTTCGACTTTAAGGAAAGTCATCTTCAGCCTGTTTAACAAGTACACGAATGAAGAGGAATGAGAAATAGTTTGTTTGTGATTAAATATTATTTAAGTTTTTCAGTTTATTATAAGCTTACCTCTTTAAGCGCTGTTGGGTGGAGTTGTAACTGTTGGAAGTGACTCCTGGAGAAGAACATGTAGCCTGTATTTATATGGATAGGGTATGTTCACAAATTAAATCGAAAAGTGGGTTATTGTCAATGGTATCTTCGTTCAGAATATTTTGTTTATGTTTGTATATTTTTAAGTTTTCAAGTGTGTTTAGTTCATTACTTTTATCTTGTATATGTATTATTTCCATCGTTTGTTCTATATTATTATGTTTATGGTTCTCGTCTAGTAAATGTTTGGCATAGGCGGATTTTCTTCTTTTTTGTTTATAATCTATTGAGTGTTCATTACCGTATATCTTTCTTTAAATTTTTTACCTGTTTGTCCAATATAAAATTTCTTGCAGTCTGTACATGTTAATTTGTAAACACCATTTGCTGAAAATTTATCTGTGCTGTTGTTCTTTATATTATATAATTTGTTTTTGATGTTATTATTTGTTTGAAACGCAATCTTAAAATCATCTTTGAGAAGTTTTGTAATTCGGTGTATTTTCTTGTCTGTATATGTAAATGTTATGAATTTCTGTTCTTTCTTTTTTTCTTTTACAGGCTACACATTCTTCTCCGCAAGTCACTTCCAACAGTTACAACTCCACACAACAGCGCTAAAGAGGTAAGCTTATAATAAACTGAAAAGCTTAAATAATATTTAATCAGAAACAAACTATTTCTAATTCCTCTTCATTCGTGTACTTGTTAAACAGGCTGAAGATGACTTTTCTTAAAGTCGAAATGCATTCCACATAATAATTACTATAGGATAGCGTTTTGGAAGTTGCCAACAACATCATAATAACAACATTTCACAATAAAGAAGAAAGAAGATATTCAACTACACTAAGATACAACAATACGAAACATCACCAGAAAGAAGAAAGAAAAAAGAAGAACAAGAATATTATAAACCTTTATGAATGTTCTTGGCATCTCCTACGTTCTATCCTAACTTACAACTAATGAGGGTATAAGGTGGATTGAAATAATTTTTTAACAAATATATTCCCTCATTGGAAAAAGGAAGTTCATCAATGGAAACCATAATTAATGGCTGTGGGTGTTGACATGCTGACCAGATGCCCCCCAATCCTGCCATCTGCCGCTGCAGGTAGATGACGAGGCCTAGTCCCTCCAGGGAAATAGCACTACAGAGTTTAGTGCTTTAATATTATCATGATAGTTCTACTAAACATTAATAATATCTGCCTACATTTTTGCATCTTGCTGATTGTTACCAGTACATTTGTAAGATAAAATATAGCATTAAGTTTTGTAATTTTGTTATTCTGTACCTTCTTTGACCCCATAAAGGAAATTGTTAGGGAACTGAAATCCCTGTTTTCTTTAGAAACAAATTAATGACATTCTTAAGAAGCTTACAATTGGAGTTATTTACAGAGTTTGTTCCAGTAAGATGCCAAAAGTAAAGTATTCTAAAAGTTTGTTGATTAATTGAAAAACATTCTTGATAAGTTTATGTGGGGGAGTTGGAAATGACAAGGGTATTGCTAAAATTAATTGTGCTCTATAAGCTAAAACTGTTGAAAATGAAACAAAAAGTACTCCTATATTTTTTGTGATTCATAGCCATGGAAATTGTAAGTAAACACAAAATTATTAATATATTTGTTTCAATGTGTTTATTGAACTTATTAAAACAAAACTTTAAAAAAGTCTGACAGCTGGGGAAAAAACTTGAATAAAACTATTTTGATATGTTCAAAAAACTAATACCAGGTTTATAAAAATCCTAATAATCAGCCCCAGATAAGACGCTGTCACATTTATGCACGCATAAATGACATTTACTTGGGCCAGGATGGGAAAAGCGAACATGGGAACAAAAATCCTGTGTCTAACCAGCTATTTCACTCAGACCAACTAACAAAAAAAGTGTCCAGTACAAAAACTATTTATTTTCTGTACAACTGTTGCTACACTGTGCTTTCATGTAACCATTATTCAATAAACTTAGACAGTGATAAACTTGTATATTTATAGGTTACCTGAATTATAGTACAGGTATGATGTGCCTTCATATCTTACGAGAAGTAATAAATATATTGACATACCTTTTCAAAGACTCTCAAATTGGATGAAGAGCTTTGAAATTTTAGAGTTAAATATACTGAACAACAGGGCCCGGATGCTGCATAGATATTGACCAACTTGTATATAAATTCTATTCATGGCCTCTAGATTAAAGAAATAAATTTTTATTAGGTAATTTTTTTTATTTCATATTTTTAGGGCATTTATTTGAATTTTACATTATTATTTTTGTTGTTTTCATGTCATTTGCTTCCTTATTTAGTCATTTTCATGCATTTATATTGAGTGTATTAATTTTTTTCGTCGCTAGCGGTTCTCTCTTTGAAGTGTTGTTTGTTTAATACAGGCCTTTCCAACTGAGGTGCTTCCTCGGCGCAGGCGAGCAACGGTATAGCACCAGAGACAGCTGCACAGGTCTAGCCAGCGTTCAGCTTATGAAAACAATATTATTAATAACAATTTTGTGAACACATAGACACACCATTTTATTCTCTACTTATATTGTGTTTGTGAGCATTTAGAATTTAAGTAGTTTTTTAACATCGTTTTGCCGCAACTAATGTACCAATATTTCGTACAATCGATTTGGCAATAGAAATTGAAAGTACAGTCTCTAAGGCAACATCAAAGAGAGAAGTCCTGGTTTTACTTTTATTTAAATTCGTAATTGAAAACATATGTTTGCATGCATAAGTTGTCTCGAACACTTGCGTAATTTTTAAGCAAGTGCGTGAAGTCTGGGAAATTTCTGTGGATGAATGAAATTGTAAAATGAAAGCAAATCGCCGGTGTAGTAGTAGTACCTGTACTTTTATCACCTCTGTTTGGAAACATGATGGTGATTTTCAGGACAAAATATGGCGTCATAAATATTCAAGTTGAGATGCCATATAATTAATTTCTTTGAATGGGCATTGCATTCATCGTGCAATTTCTGAAACAACGTCTGATGCTATCCGAAGTTTTCGTAAATAGACAAATTCAATATTTTTAATGATGGAAAATTGTGAAAATATCCGGCTTTAAGTTGATCTTTAAATAATAAATTATGCATTTTGAAAGCCTTGCAACTAAATGTTTTAATCATTTAAATAAGACGTTACATCCACCAAGAAAGCGAGGTCAGCTATTCATGGTTCTGTCTGACGCACGCACATGCAGTAGCGACCTGGGGAAGGAGAGCACCGGGCTGCCGTTGGGTGCTGCGACGGTGCGCACCAGTGCAGAGTGCTCGAGTTGGAAAGGCCTGGATTAATACAAGAAGGAAAAGTGTTGTCATGTCTCAGTGAGAAATGAGAATCAAAGAAACGACAACATTTTATATTATATTACTATTGTTATTAGATTGACTTGGCACCTGCTTGGATTTGAGAGTGCAAACTACTGTTTACCCTCAATAAACAATAATATAATCCGGTAGACCGCAAAAGGAAATGACGAAGTTTGACTCGCCAGTGCCTCAGTGCCAGTATAAATTTCCGTGAGAAAAGAACATTCACAACATTACAAACATTTACAGTTTTTACAATTATGTAAAAATTACTCTACAACTTTGTGTGTACAATAATAATTTTTTATAAATAAAATATCAGTTTTAGGTCATTTTTTATAGTTATTAAGTCATTTTCTTTAAAATGTAGGGTCATTTGATAGGTCATTTTTCAAACAATTTTAGGTCATCAGAATCCGGGCCCTGCAGATCAGCCTATAACGGTGATTAAATCTAAGCTGTATGAATGACTAATTTTAGGACATAACTATGAATAGTGTTTTCAATTTATATCTGCATATCTTACTTACAATTCTCTACTACATCTTACTGGTTTCATTTTTGATAAATATAATTTCTACATGCTGTTCAGATTTCTCAGGACAGTGTAGTAAGAAAAGGATGCTCCTAGAATCTGAAACAAAAGAAAGTACAATGAGTTCACAAAATTAATACATTATAAAGACAAATCATTCAGTATAACTTTTCAAGGCTTCATATGGTATTTTCTTCTAAAAACTTAAAAACCAGTCTTCTTCATTATCTGGATTTCACATACACACAGTTTCAACCCCTTCTTAAAAAGCAGTGCTATTTAACTAGTTGAGTCTAGAATTTATTAAGGGACAGTTTCTGTTTAATTCTGGTTCTTAGATGTAATTAGAGCCAGTGGCGCCAACATTTCAAAAACATACGGTGGGCTCAAAGATAATGAATAGAATGGCACAAAAAATGATTAAAATGTTTCTAATCCCCCATTCACTTATACTTACACCATAAAAGTATTGTATTATAATGATGATAAGTGTTTTGTCCAAAGGTAGATCCAAACCCGAAATGAAGCCATGGGGTGATGACCAAAATGCGACTAACCAAGGCTCTTTCAGGCAAGTGTGATACCATGGAGATTTGCTATTGTCTCTTGCAGGATGGAGATGAAAGGACAACACATCCCTGAACCCAGGAAGGAACTATTCCAGTAGGCCTAGTGAAAAATCCCTTACCAGGCCAGGAATTGAACCTGGGCCACCAGGTTTGAAGGCAGCTGTGCTACCAACTCCTCGATGGGGCAGACACTAATTTTAAAAAAAAATCTCCTGTCTGGGTTTTAGGTAACTATTAAAATAAAATAAAATAAAATGTGTGTGTTGTAATAGTGGACTATCGTGTGGGAAGTTCATTTTAACACAATTGAGGAAGAGTTATAAAAACTAGACGAAGATAAATGAGACAAAGGGAGACCATGTTATGTGAGACAACAATAATCTGATTTTCGTTTTGCACCTATTAAACAATGAAAACATGTTTTTTTAATAGTAATAAATAATTTCAACAATGCACGGGAAATTATTGGATGGGCTTGAACCCCACGAGCCCATATAAGTTGGCGCCACTGGTTAGAGCATCTTCCTTTCAAACTTCTTTGCATTTTAAAATGAAGTATACCCATAGTATACTAGTATCATGTATATGATGTACTTACAGCCCTAAATGTCTCTAGTGACACAATGTAAAACTTGCTCCCAGTGAGGTATGTTGGCTTTGCAGCACGTTCCATCATGCAACACAAACTCTTTTTATATTTCAGTGAACTCTCATACCATGGGCTGTCATACATGGCTTTAGATACACTGTCACTCTGAAATATAAATTATTTACATAAATGAGGAACATCGGTGTCGTATTATACAAGCAATATATTCCGGCAAACAGATGGTTTAGAGACCATAAGGGTTTAACATGTAATGAATGGAGGGAAGCCATCAAGATGACGGCAAACGTGTCAGCAGTTCGTAGTGTACCTGGCAGGTCCCAAGGCAATAACCTCTGTTGGCATTGCCACAGGGAGTTTGAAACCCTTGCACATGTCCTGGAAGCCTGTTCTCATGGTGAACTTCTACGAAATTCTCAGCATCATACCGTACGATCCATCATTACCAAAGCTTTAAGGGAAGTTGGGTACAATGTGTACGAAGAAGTTCATGGCATTTCCAGTGAAGGCAGCAATAGGAGGATTGACATCATAGCCTTCAGACCTTCGTCATCTGAAGGATATATACTGGACCCTACCATCAGGTTCGAGTCCCATGAACGGCAGCCAGAGGAGGTGGATGCGGAGAAGCAAAAGATTTATGAGCCCACTGTGGATTTTTACAGGGAGAAATACAACCTTGCGTCTATCAGTGTGAGGGGTTTAATGATAGGTGCCCGAGGAACCATCCCTCTTATAATGGCCACTGCCAGAAGTTTGGCCTTCCTAAACACATTCTGCAAGACATCGCTTTGGCAGCATTGAAGGGATCTTTGGCCATATTTCGAAGCCATGCGTATGGACCATATGTAATTTATAGTTTATTTTGCTTGTGTTTGCTTGCATGTGTATTCAAGTGAAACATTATTGTTTTCCATAGTCGGTTTCATTGGTTTAAGTTTATATTTGTTTATTTCCATCTATATTTTTAATGTTTGGTACTCTTTGTCATATGGCAGCCTGTAAGTGTTACAGGAAGAAAGGAAAATAAATTTTAAAAAGTTTTTAAAATACTGGTAATAGTTTATCATGAAAGTCTACAGTAGGGAAAACACAATTTTATATTATCTTCTCTTTAGGCAATAATAAAGGCACCATTTGGTTCTTCATACAGTTTCTCATGGTGTTTTACAAATGGAAGTTGTAGCGGTCTATATCATTTATCAGAAAAAATATTGGAATTTTTCTTGTAACTAATTTAAAGGGCTTCTTAGGTATACAAATAGAACTTACATATTATGAAGGTGATAGGATAACGGTTTCTCAGGCTTTCAACTTTTTTTTTTTTTAAATTTATTCTGCAGATTTACAATCTGTTCAAATATGAACATTCAGTAAATGGTATAAATGACACAGTAATGATGTGAGAGCTGTAAAATACAACTCTTTAAGGTAAGTAATTGAATAACAACTCTTTAAGGTAAGTCACTGAATTGGAATGCCAAGTCTAAAATCTTATGTCGATGTAAACGGTTGATTGAGGAACTATTGTCCAATAGATTGATGGCTAGGGAATTGGGATGATTGGTTAGGTGTTGCTGGTATCGAATGCTGTACAAGGGATTTCTTCTTTAATAGTAGGGATGTCCAGGTCGTGGTGTAATGTAACATTGGAAACATACCACGGTGCGTTAGCAAGTCGGCGAAGAGATTTGGATTCAAATCTTCTTAAGATGTCAATATTGGAATTGCTGGCAGTGCCCCAAAGCTGAAGTCCATATGTCCATACTGGCCTTATTATGTTCTTGTAAAGTATAACTTTATTATACAGGGATAGCTGAGATTGCTTACTTAATAACCAGTACAATTGTTGAAACTGCGATACCTCAATTTGTTTTTGAGATAGGCCTATTCATTATTTTATTTGATTTATTTAATCAAAATTGAAACCTATCTCCTCCGACAGATATTACAATAAGAATACAAGAATAAGAATAAGAATAATATACACTCAGTAGGAAATTAAACAATCCTGTTCTAAAAGAAAAATATAAAAAATACTGTCAAGTATTACACTCTGTAATAAAAGCAGCTAAACAACTATACTATAATAAACTGATAGATGAATCTGATAATAAAATAAAAACATCCTGGAATATCGTAAAAGAACATACAGGTAAATCAACGAAGCCTGATAAAGTCTCAAAATTTCAAATAGGAAACAAGATAATAGAAGATCCGCAAACAATAGCCCACACTTTTAATGCTTATTTTTTAAATGCAGTTGAAAATCTAAAATTACCTCTCTCCAACTTTAATCCACTGAATTTCATGAATAGACCATTCTCGACTGATACTCAAATTTTAACACTACCCACAAGAAAGAAATTAAGATGGTTATAAAATCACTTAAAAGTAGAAGATCATTTGGTATGATGAAATTCCAACGATAATATTTAAATCCTGTACAGACTCAATTAGCAAACCATTAAGCCATCTCTGCAATGTATCTCTGATAACAGGCATTTTTCCCAGTCGTCTTAAGTACTCCATGATTATACCTCTTTTTAAAAAAGGAGATAAAAAAGATTTTTCTAACTACCGTCCAATATCTTTACTAACAGCTTTTTCTAAAATTTTTGAAAAGGTCATGCTCGTGCGCTTAAGTAAATATTTAGAACAAAATAATATTCTAAGCCCTGAACAGTTTGGATTTAGAAAAGGCCTTTCAACAGTAAATGCACTGCATAATTTTACAAATGAAATCCTGGAAGCAATGAATAAGAAATTACATGTAGCGGGCCTTTTTTGTGATTTGACAAAGGCTTTTGATTGTGTGAATCATAAAATATTGTTAAGAAAACTAGAGTATTATGGAATAAATGGCATTACTTTAAATTGGATAAAGTCTTATTTGACTGATAGGAAACAAAAAGTATGTGTAAAATCAGCTGTTTTGAACCAAAATTATTTTTCTAATTGGGAGACAATTAATCATGGAGTCCCGCAAGGTTCAATTCTAGGACCTTTACTATTCATAGTATATGTAAACGATTTAGCATCTTATGTAAAAACAATATCAAGACCAACACTTTTCGCAGATGATACAAGCACAATCATTACTTCTGAAAATCCAGAAAATCTGGAAATATATATAGGCTAAATGATACATTAAGGCATATGGATGTTTGGTTTGTTGCAAACAAAATCTGTCTAAATTTGAACAAAACATTACTTATAAACTTCAAAACAAAAAATTCCAGGGATATAAATTTAGATGCTGTATGCAATAATATTCCCGTAGCAAAGGAGAGCTCAACTAAGTTTCTGGGTTTGAAGATTGATGAAAATTTAAACTGGAAAAATCATATCGAATATATAGTACAAAAACTGAGTAGTGCATGCTATGTTTTGAGATCCCTAAAAAATCTAGGAAATATAAACATGTTGATAACTGTATATTATGCTTATTTTCATTCTATCATGAGCTATGGGATAATTTTCTGGGGATGTTCTACATATTGTAAAAAAGTTTTTATTTTGCAAAAGAAGGCTTTACGTATTATAACTGGGACACAAAGAAGGCAGTCATGCAGAGCCATTTTCAAGGAGCTAAAAATCCTACCTTTGGCTAGTGAATATCTTTGGCTAATATTAAACTTTGTGATAGACAACATAGATAATTTTGAAACTAACTCTGACCTACATAATAACAACACTAGAAGGAAATTAGATTTACATATTCCCAGGCCAAATCTCAGCTGTTATCAAAAATTAATTTCTTTAACAAACTTCCAAAAGAGATTAAAAAATTTACTAACAAACCAAAAGAAATGAAATTATTGCTTAAGAAATATTTAAATGCACACAGCTTCTACTCTGTTGATGATTTCATGACAAATAATATGTTAATAGGTTAATAGTTTATAAATGTAATTCTGTTTAATGCTTTGACAAATTCCACATCCTATAGTCATCAGACTTTTATGGGATCTATGGAAGCTTTCTTACTTTACTTTACTTTACTTTAGAACCTGAATTTTAATGTGAGATTATTTGATGTTTCCTGTACAAATATAATGATGTTTTTTATAATGTTTATACTTTTTGTAAAAAAAAAAATACCCAGAAAAATGAAAAAACTGCCATTATATATTATAACTGGGGTTATATTAAATACTTTAAAAATAGCCAGGGCCTAAACAGACAAAATTATTAAACATTTTATAGCGCAAATATATTGTGAAAAATTTCAGAGCTAAATCTCTATGTTTGTGGGAGAAGCTGAAAAAACGAAGATTAAAGTTTGTATGCACTAGCATTGGAAGGACATTGAGGTTTACAAACAGTGTCAGCAGCATCTGTTCCATGCGTTCAAATGGCATAAAATGTTTCACAGGTATACCTTAGGGTATGCCAGATTTATTTACTGTAAAATAAAGCAATTTCATTTTTTCCCAAAATGGCTAAGTCAAACACTTCTGTCATCCCTTAACTGAAATAATTACAAAGCCTACATGGTAGCTGAAAATCTCGCAAGTAGTGACCATTCCCTACAGAATATTATTATTATTTAATAATTGATAAAGAAAAAGGACCAAGTAATAGGAACTCAAACCATTACTAAGAATTTTAGTTATACATATTGATGCATAATACTATATTATAGCTCACCTGGTACATTAACTGATGTCCATACCAACAAAATAATAAAACTTGCAAAAAAGATATTGCTAAGAATATCAAGAAATCCAAAACACCAAGTACTCCATCAGTATCTAAATTCTGTAAATGAATGAACACAACACATGAACCAGTAAAACTTTGAAGTACAAGTATTGTATATAACATAATTTTAAAAGTAAGAAGTACAATTCATATTCTTTTACCTCTGCAATGTAAAACAGATCAAGGCATATTGTACATGTGCTAGAAAGAAACTGGGCGAAGAAAACAATGCCAAATACGTCCTCCATTTTTGTGACATATCTGAAGAATAACATAAACAGAGTTTATAAAATTACAGAAAAAGCAAGCAATTTTAATTATACATAGTGTTTCAAAAAGATTCATCCTAATTAAAAGTTTCATATTTTTATATGAAATGATCATAGAGCATTGAGATACATTTTGCAACACATCTTGATCGCGGGTTTTCAATTCAAAAGTTCTGACGACCAATATTATGTCCAGGAGTTGACTGGCGAGTTACACAATTTTTGGGGATAAAATTACAGAAATTGTAAATAATGAACTGAAAATCAGGTGAAATTTATATAGCACTTTATTTCTTTTTAAGACCCTTTTAAAGAAGTCTTTATTCAATCTTATATTGCTTATATCATGTACTAGTAAAAATGAAACTTGGCTTGAATTTCAAAATCAGGTAAAACAAAGATAACACGTATTCAAATAAAATTGAATACTTACTAATATAATATATTTTAATAAAAAGTATATTAAATGAATATATTTTTCAAATTTACTTTGCAGGCCTAAAAAAAGCCTAGTGGGCCGAGTGTGGCCCTGACCTAGATCACTAAAGTTGAAATACTGCAGCTAGAAATATTCAGTTCTTGTTTCTCCTCTAGGAAAAGTAGCGGAACTGCAGCACTTCGAAATCGGATGAATCGTTTTGGAACACGTGTAAATATATGTACATATGCCATAAAGACTAATGACTATCCACTATTAAAGGTCAACTTATACTGAATATTATTTTCAAATAATGTGATTCATGTTTCAGGATTTCCAAACTGATCACATGGTGACTCTTCAAGTCTGGAAATTCCAGCAGTGGCGTAGCAAAAAAATAATTTGGGGGAGGGTCGAAAGTGCTGGGGGGTTTGGAATACCTCCCTCCCAAGGAAGGTTGTATGGGGGTCCAAACCCAGGATTTAAATTAATGAATGAAAATCACGTTTTACGCTATTTTAGCACTGAAAAACTAGTTAGCAAATTTGTTTACGAACTCAAAGACATGCCAACTTAAACAAGAAATCATTGCCTAAGTTTTAACACATATTACTATTCATAAGAAAAGTTAAATAACACAAAGAACAGTGGAAACAATAGACCTACATTTACAAGTTCAGTATTTCATTATTAAATAAAATAAATGTTTGACAAAATGGAGCTTAAATAACAAATAGAATTTTAAGTATTGCTCGTAATTTCAGGGGGTCCGGACCCTCCCTTCCGTACTCCACTGCCTTTGAGTTACAATTATTCTTGTAATCATATCACGGATATATTGGATCATGCCTGAAAGGTAACCCATCTAAGAAAGGGACAGAGACCAGCACTGAAAAACTCCATGACAAACTGAGGTTTGAACATATTAAAGTATAAACTGAAGTTCACGTACAGTTAATTTCCTTATATTAAATTATAACTATTGGTTTGCTTGGATATTATAAAGAATTGCTAAATTGCATAATCTAACATGCACAAAAACAATATGCAAGTACACATATTAATTATAACATGAAGGATTTAAGTACTTACAGAAGAAGTATCTGATGATGCTGAATGCATTCTCTCAAACAACTATACTCTTGTTCATACATTTCTGAATATTTCCATTTATTCAGATTTGAAACAGAATCAGAAAAATCCAGTCCACCGAATCCTGAATACAAAAAGGAACATAAGAAAATTCTTAAATATTTCTAGATGGCTTGAAAAGTGCAATATTAAGTTTATTAAGATTAGTATAATATCAGTTCACCCTAAGAATAAAATTGTGTGGAGCAAGAACAGGAAGAGGAAGTGAATCGAGTAGATAATGATTAGAACAAAGGTGCCAAGAAAATTACTATACATTTTTTAAAAAAAGTTAAGTTAAGAAACACAACGACGACGGTAAATATCACACAGGTGTAATGTCGAAACTATGCAAATAACTGCACGCCCCAAGACGTGTGCTATACCTGCAACAACATGATTCGACTACACGTCATGACTCTATGTCAAGCATAAGAATTTGGAAATCTGGGGTCAAAATTAAACTGACCAGATTTTTTACTTACCAAAAACACTTAAGCCTACTTGCATATCTAAAATAAAGTTTGTCATCATACTTATTGCTCTAAAAATATAATAATTTATGAACTAATGGAAATACAGTTTATTAATGTATATACACACTTGCATTTATCATAGGACAAAACGGACAATAAAGTTCTTTCTTATCTTCCACAGTACTATTTATATTTTTCTAATAACACAAAAGTCGGCAGTTATGGGAACACTTCAGAAAATGTAAAAGTTCATTACGGCACAGTTTTGTTTTTAACTGCACTTTGTCATCATAATCGCTTTTAGTACTTCTATTTGGAACTGAGAATTCTCTTACATCCAGGTCTTGTTTATTTGTGAAAATACTCTCCCCACAGCTGCATTAGTACCGGTACCTGGCAGGGAAATTAAAGATATATAATACCATATATTATATTATGCAATTACTGTAGATTTTAAACAAAAATAGTTAAATATGAAATTATCTTCACATAAAGTGGTTATAAACATGAAAAGAATGTCATTGCCATGCTACATATCGCATCCCTGAAGGATACTCAACCCAAATAAAATCTAATGTAATGCAATCACATAACTTTCTTTAGCCTAAACATGGACGATATATCTTTCTCACTTCATATTCTGATATAGAATTTGTGGCCGTACTGCAAGGAATACGTATTCACTTGCCTTATCCCGGCCTGTTTGTTCGGCATGCAAGACTTCAGGCCTGAGTTTGTAAGAACGAGACTGACTTATATAGTTAAGTGACAAGCATGTGAATATTCGGGCTGTGCATCGACCACACCTTTGGCTCTACTTCCACTCCTCCCCTCTACTCCAAGAAACAGACCGAACACCTGATCGACGAGCGAATATGCCCAGCTGCGAGACTTTGTTGGTACCAATGGGATAGCTAAGCGGGGAAAAGAGGGTTCTGCGCCAACCTCCCTTTTGCTTGTACTACTGCGCAACTTGTTTATTAACTTGTCACACTATAGCTACCCTTAAAAAAAATTATAAAAAATATATGAATTCAAAGTTTTAGCTCGTGTGCCAAATTTAAACAAAATCAACTTAGGTCTATGATTTATATCACGTAGGCCTTTATAAACCGAATTCCCAAGTTCAATTTAGAGCATGAAGAATTTAATATAAAATCTGATAAAACGACAGGATTATATAAAAATAATTTAGTGGTTTTGTACATTATGTCAACATGGAATTGTTAACATCACAACAATAACATGCTGATCAGTTTACTTCTCAAAAACAATGTTCAAAGATACTCATAATCTCTGGAAAATAATGAAGCATGTTAAATAGTTCGACAGCAAACATGTAAATAACAACATATTATTAAATGTTAAAGAACTCTTGACTGAAAATTTCCAGTCCTTTTTGTAGGAAAGATATCTAATCCTCTCTCTCACTTCCCTTTATATGCTCAAAGGATTTTTAAACATGAGATTTCTGCACTTTTAACGGTTTTTTTTTTTAATTATTTTTTTTTTTTATTTTTTTTTTTTATTTTTATTTTTTTTTATTCCGAAATTCTAGAATAGGCGTCGGAAACATTCAGCATCCTGCACTGTATCCTCAGGACTCTTCTAGAAGGTCTTCTGCTGTCTGCGAGTTATAATTTATTTCTGCTGTTTTACATTCTAAGTTATCCCTATACTAGCAATATCAAGGAAAGGACCTCTGAGTCCCGTAACTTTTAACTTCAATTTATAAAAACTAGGCACAAAAATATGAAAATAATAATAATTATTATCAATAGGACATTTTATTTATGCAATACGAAGACATTTTAAAAACATTCCCAGTAGAATAGTAAAAAAATAACTAAATTCTGTTATGGTCCAGAAAGGAAATTGAAGGAACCGAACAATTTCTCTTTTGATTTAAAGTCAAAATGTATTTTATATTGATTTTCGATTGCTGTGAAACATTAAAATTTTTTTTTTATGAACAATGCCTGCCAGCAATTTATGCGATTTTTCATGGTATTACGTTTACACATCTTTCAATTCACAAAAAGTGCACCATTATTAGAACAAACTAATATATTAGAACTCTTGTTTCTGCGTACATTCAACGCCAGGTATTAACAAGACAGTATTCAATTGTGAAATTAATAATTCAAGACAGCCTTGCTCGATTTGCCATAGTTTCTGAGAAAAAAGGGCATTGAATGATTTGGACAAGACTCACTATGCGTTTTTTTTTTTTTTTTTTTTTTTTTTTTTTTTTTAAATATATATATACCAGGGAACTCGATTGTGAGGTCGTTTCTTCCTCGGGCATCGCACTTTATTTGTGAAATGCACATCGAAACCGGGATATTAGGTTTTTAATTATCAGTCGTTTAATTGTTTCATTTGGGCAAGGTTCATGAATTTGTGGTATGTTTTAATCATTTCATTTAGAATCTGAATGCCCATATCGCAGCACAAGATACTTTTTGTTGTTTTTTATTTATATTTATTAGGTAAACAATTAAAAATAAAATTATGCAATTCCTTCAATTTATGTAAAAACGATGTCAGTGTCAATAAATATAATGTTTTAATTATTTTTCTGTTAAATAAACGATTTAAATAAAACATCAAGCAGTTGAGTAAATAATCGCGGGCGAAGCCGCGGGCACCTGCTAATGTTACTATGACTTAACTTTCAAATGAATAATTTGTGTAAAAAACTATGCAACCATAAAAACTAATGTGAGTAAATGTCATAAAAAATGTATTTGTTGGGTGTCAGAGATGGCATGGCCTCAGAGTTGACATTGGTTGAAAAAGAAAGAGTCCGGATCCTCATAGGCTCCTAATATTACATTTAATATGCATATATTGCATCCAGCCTACTTACATTTTAAACCAGTGGTCTTGAACCCGCGGAACGGGGGCCGCATGCGGCCCGCGGCTTAATTCTTGTTCACCCGCAAACAATAATACTAATTTTAAGTAAAAGTGAAAATAGTATTCACTGACGACTATTCTGAAACCACTCTTTAGTATGTTACGGTTGGCGTTAGGAGGGTATAATGTTATGTAATCACAATAGCTGCTACTGCAGTGGTTCCCAACCTTTTTTCAGCTGACGCCCCCCTTCGAATATCATGAAATCCTCACGCCCCTTTTGATAGTGATGGGGAGAAGAAGGCCTAAAAACGTGATTGTCAGTACTTTTGTACTTTAAAAGATCCCTACAACACTTGTAAAATAAAATTAATATTGTTCACCTCTTTTATTATTTTTAATTATCCTGTGATGCTTTTTCTGTCACACACACACGCATATAAAACACGAAAATGACTATCTAATTATTGTGTATCTTATTTGAGTCTCTGTAGGCCTACAGTTCATTAAAAAAATGTTAAAAGTAGAAACACAAATGTCCAATGTAGAGTTAAAAACTGAATACAGTATTAAGTTAGTGAGATGATTGGCACCGTTTTGCTTTCACCAGCTCTGAGATATAAGGTTTTATGTTTGAAAGAGCAGAACGCAGATCACTCGTATCTCGTATTTGAATTTCCAAACTATTATAAACGTTTTGAGAACAAGATATGACTATTTAATATGACAGGAAAAATATAGTTACAATTTATAAGATTATAAAATGTAAAATCACACTATTCTTTTATTCTTGTTAATTACGGCATGTGTCTGTGTATTTGTTTGGTTAAAGTTAACCGATTAAAATTATTGTCGACCGACAAGGCAACAACACTATATCAAAATATTAATTTCAAATTGTTGCATGCCCCCCTAAGAAGAGCTTCACGCCCCCCTGGTTGGGAACCCCTGTGCTATTGTAATACAATTTTGTTAGATTTGTGATACTTAAGTATCGTTGTTAATATTATAGGACAAAAATTTATCTGACACTGGGATGTGAACCCAGGACCTTTGGCTATCTGTATCAATGCTCTACCAACTGAGCTAAGCCAGAATTCACTTCACAGCGCCAGATGGAACCTTCTCTATGACTGATTGCCCTTAATTGTCTACCTCACTGACAGACAAGTTAGGTCATATGCAGTACTGTGAGGCACACTAATTAGTAATTTTTGTGACCAGGCTTCCACTGTTACTGTTATTCTCATGTAATGTCCAACGGAGACAATAATCTGTGGTTCAAGAATGCATATATACCCATCGTTAATAATAATTCAATAAATCAACGGCGGCCGCCAGTCTTTCACCAAAAGAAAAACGGCCCTTTAGTTAAAAAAAAAAAGTTTGAAGACCACTGCTTTAAACTAATTTTTCTCCCTCTTAATTTTTCCAGCTTGTAAGCACAAATATATATTGGCATTGCTAATTAGAAATGTAAATATTCCAGTTATATTTTTAAACTTGTAGATTTTTAGCTTATATTGAGCAATTATCTGAGGTCTTATAAGATACTGGCCACAGTGATAATGTTTACTGGTAATATTAAGTTCTGAATTTTCTTTGGAAAAAGTGTTAATAAAAATTTAAACTACTTTTTTTCTGAACAGACATAAAATAATATATAATGTTGTTTCGTTGATTTCCTCATTCCAATTGTAAAAATTCCAGATGAAATATTCTTTTTACAACAAATCAGCCAAGTCTGCAACAATAGTGACTGAAAATGTTTTGGCCAAGTTTGGATTTAATTACCTGAAGGATTTTGTCTTTTTGAATTCCCAGTATTTTCTTCTATAGCATATGATTCTTCCACCCGTCGACTAATGGTTCTCAAGGAATGCTTTAGAATCTTGAAGTGAGCACAGTAGCAGATGATTAAACTTACAATAAACGTGTCGATTCCTATATTAACAACTGGCCCGAAAGTGCTAATAAAAAATTGAAATGATAGGGCAAGTTTAAAGTTACCGGGCTTCTTAATGTCAAATGGGTACCATGCTTCAAAAAGCAGGCTTTTCACAGTTTGGTTCCCTGAAAGATCTTCTGCTAAGCCGAAAGTTTCTGGGAACGACTTCAGAAGGGCACTTGTCTCGAAGATGATGACAGTAGAAATACCGAAACTATAATAAATCCAAGTGACAATCTTAGCATGACGAAGATTTCGAATTAATATTTCGCCTTGTTCTGGACTCCAGTTTAGTGAAGTTGACAGGAACCCCGTTTGTATAATCTGCACTAAACGGACAATTTGCTCATACCGTACCAGGAATACAACTTGTTTCACCAAAGCAGCAACGTATGTAAGTGTTATACATCCAACATTAGCAAATTTCTTAAAATCCCCCCAAGCATAAACTATTCCGATTAGGCCTGATGTCACATTTATAGATTGTATCAAACAAAGAAGGATTCCATACATTAACAAAACTTTTCCTCTTAGGTCATGGTCCTCAGATGAAGGGAAAGAGCGCCATAAGCCCACTAACCGCAATGTCTTGGTATTCAGATTCATAATCTGATTCCTATTGTACTTTCCACTTTCAAAAGATGTTTTTTTCTGGTGAGATCTCATTGAAGTATGGTCAATACAATTTCTATTAATGTTAAAATATGTCTGCGTTACAATCTGTATAAACTTTTTTTTTCACAAAATTTCGTTTGAAGCTTATTCCCTATCAAAACTAGTCACTAAACTTAACACATTATCGTTTGATCGACGCCTCAATTCTCAAGAATCTCAATTAGATGACATGCACATACATATCAATTGGAGGCACCGTTAGAAAAGATACAGATCATAAATTTTTCTCACGAAAGTTTATTCTCTTGATGTTCCTGACACAACATCTGTTTTACTGACGATACAAATATACTTTCTAATAAGGTGCCTTTCTCAGTTGACATATACTTCCATATGCTTCCTTATGTTAAATATTTCTTGGGCGCCTATGAAAAATGGAATGATTATAAGTTATAACAATACGTTGAACACAGGATCAATTAAAACATCAAACCCGATGGGAAATATTCACAAACATATTTAATATTGCTAACATTACAAATTGTTATTATGCTTTATATGCTTGGTTCTGAAAGATTAGGGTATAACGTGTTTGTATTACAAGCAAAAGGCAGAGCAATACCTTTGATATACATAATTCATAAAACCTTCTGTGACAGAATAGACAGGAGGATCCCTAACATTGTGACATTTATGACGTTCCTGAATAGACGTCTTTGAACAAGGATATTCTTTAATATTTTATAACTTCAAACGGCGCCACTTTCCAGTACTAGAAAAATGAAACTACCAAGGGCAAATATAGCCCTTTGACTCCTCTAATTATAAAATGACTGGATTCTATGGGGGAGGGACAAATCATATAAGAAAGCAAAAAGAGACACTCGCATGACTTTCTCTACCTTACGAAATAATCTTCAGGTTAAGATAAAATATGTGAGAATTATTATGCGAGATTAATCAAAATTGTTATATTCGAGTGGTAAAAATGGATGAAGATTAGAAACATATTGACATGCTTCGTGTCCCATCCACGGAAGATAAGTTAAATCGAATATGAAATTTAATTTTATACTGTTCGTTTCAGTACGTCACACAGGCTAACACAGGCTAACATATATACATACTTTTCACCTTCCAAATGATTTTTTTGACACCCAGAAATCCTCAAAATATGTAGACCATTTCTGGCGAAATCGTGGCATTAAATTCCAAGATGGAATAATTTGAAATTATGTCAAGATATTGACGAAACCTGTTTCTTAATAATTGCTCACGGACTTGGTGACATGTCACCGCTTTATTGCAATTAACTAGATTAAACTAAAAATAATAACTTAATATAAGAAACAAATCGTTATATACAAAATCTATTAGAAATTACGCTTGGAAATTAACACTGAGTTAAGAAGAACAAGAGTAACAAAAAGATAAGAAAAACGTCACATAATTTGTGAATACTTCCAAAACGAGTTCGCGTCTTTTATTTCTCTAATTGCATGATATTAAAATGCAATATACTGACAAGTAATTTTCATACAGACACTTCTAATTGCCATTTATTTATCGTCAAAAACGAACAGGCTGCGCCATACTACCGATCTAACTAATCCACTATATTATGCAGCTTTACATTTTTATTTTATTTTTTTAAATACTCTAAAGATAAAATGAAATGTCCTCCATGCTTTTCTTGTAATACGATTTACTTACTCCACTACTGAAAATCTCTACGAGGTAGTGACAATGACTAACTGCTGCATTTCCCCTCTTACTGACTCCCATCTTTCTATTTCGTAAAACTAATTGCTTTTATGTGTGTGTGTGTGTTTTTAAAAATTAATTCTCATCTTGTTATCCACCGCCCAATTATATAACTTACTTTATCGAAGTCGGACTATAGGCCTAATATATTTTTGTCTTGCGTTTCCTCCATTCCGGGAAGTTCGCAATTTATCTAACTATATGTGAAACGTCGTGCTTGTTTTACATGCCATTTGGAAGAAATTTAAGGTGGCTAAAAACAATATTGGTCCCATCACATCACCTGTGCCACCCAGATGCTATGTCAAAATCTTCCAAATATTGTTTGCTAATACGAACGCTTTACGCAATCGACAGATATGCAGAAAGTATTTTCGATGCCTGGAGGAATGTTGGATTGGAAATTAATGCAGAAAAAACTTAGTGTATGGTCATGAAACGTCATAAGTAATGCGTTACAAAATATCAGAATAGCCGGTAGTGGAGAAAATCAAATATCTGGGAGCAATAATTGCAGAAACAAACAATATTAAGGTAGTTAAGTTAAGTGTCTACTAAAATCAGGAAATGCTTGTTTATATGCAGCTCAAAACTATTAGGCTATCTTCTCTTCTTCTGTCCAGAAATCTAAAAATAAAGATTTATAAGACTGTTGTATTATATGGATATGAGACATGGTCGCTTACTCTTAGGAAAGAACATAATATGAGAGTGTTCGAAAACAGGTGCTTAGGAAAATATTTGAGTCTAAAAGAGATGAAAACGGGAACTGGAGAAAACTGCATAACGATGATCTTCATAACTGTACTCTTCACCGGATACAGTAAGGGTAATTTAATCACGGAGGATGAAATGGGCTGGATATGTTGCACGCATGGGGAGGAAAGCCATATCTCAAAAGCATTGAGTGGGAGACCCGAAGGGAAAAAACCACTTGGGAGACCTAGATGTAGGTGGGAGGACAATGGGAAGTATAATTTGCGAGGGATGGTTGGATGGAGTTAGCGCAGAATAGGGTTGAATGGCGGGCTCAGGTAAGTGCAGCAATGAACCTTCGGGTTCCATAAAATAGATAATATTCCTTTAGCTTGCTGTGGAATTATCTATTGTCATTGAGTAAATAAGTAAGTAAGTACGTAAGTTTAAAAGTGTATAATGTTGACAACTGTTATTCATTCAAATCAAGACTCGTCACTTGTATGGTAAAAATAAATAAATAAAATTATGGGGCCTATGTTCAAAGCGGGGCCTGGGTGGACCGCCTGGACCCCAGAATTATTGCAGAATTATTATTTGGGAATTCTGTATCTGGGTGTAGGTAATATTGTGATTTTTTATTATTTTAAAATTAAAACCGAAGTGATCTTATCTTAATCTTGGATCTTATCTGTTTAAAACAATATTTAGTTTTCTTTAAGTATTAATATTCATCATGTTGTTTTATTATTCCAACAAAATAACAAACAGTTTCTTGTTACCAAACTATAACTGTTTGTAAACCCAAGTTACTGATGAAATTTTCCAGTGCCAGTATCACGAATGTACTTTAGACTACTTTCAAATAAGAGCATCACTTAAACATAACTGTGTCATTGTGACTTACATAAATAAATACCAAACAGTTAAGTTTGAAATAACAATATGAGGCATAACATAATATGTAATATTGTCTTTAGATAATGAGTTCGTTTCTTACACAGCTTTAATAATTTATTTTCGAGAGCAATGATTAAATATCGCAATGTGATTCCAGGCTTTCCCGGCGTTGTTGATATTCTAATTCAGCATGATCGATGTACTCCTTTTACAAGATATAGGTTTACATAAAAAACTTAAATATATAAGAATAATAAAATCAGGTAAACTTATATAACAAAGTGTCAGAATGCTTTTGTTTAATCAGTGATAAATGCAATTATGATAAGGGCATTTTAAAAAAATTGTATAAAAAAAAAGCAAAGTTCTCAAGCTTGAAACTTCTACAGCAAGTAGTCCTGTAGTAGGTCTATACAAGAAAAAAAAATTAAGAGTGAGTCTTTCTTCCTTTTAATAATACAAAGCAAACTTAAAATGGCCGCCAAAAAAAAGTATGAGCCTACAATTTTTTTATCATAGTTTTGAACTCACCTTTTATTGGGAAATAACTGGTAAAAAAATTAGGGAAATAAAAAATGTCGAGCAACTTGGCCTGGTTCATTTCTAATGGATTGACCCATAAAGCTACATAAATAAAAGTTACGAGAAACCTGCTTTCAAGTCCTATGTTCCTATTTAAGAAAATTATACATTATTTGGTGTCATTTTTCTTGTAATTATGTGTAGAATTGATATATAACAATCATTTTAAGATAAAATGACATATTAAACAAATCTAAGATTGATTGATTGAAGCAGACTAGGTGACTTATGGGGCGGAAATTACGGTCGGTCCTAATCCCCTGCGCTTGTAAATGTGAGGGTGCTTGCGGGTGAAGGAACCTACCTGGCCCCACACGCCATCATTGTTTGCTAAGGGTATAGATTTGGGTTTCTCTCTTTCATCCTATGCCTGGGGTGATGAGACGGCTGAGGACGCAAAAGATTATTGCATTCTGGTAAACACTAAATTAATGTAATTGTTTTTAACCTAAATACCACTAACCTCGCAATGCGGCCATTTATTTGTGTGAAATGAAAAAATCGCACTCGTATTGTGTACAGTGGAGAAACTCGTGATTGCATAGGGGACCGAATTAATGTTTAGTTTTGTTTTCAGAGTGACTGCGTAATTAAGAACCTGGTCTTTCATACGTCAAAGTCAACATAATGCCACATAGTTAAAGAAATTAAATGGGAAGAATTAACCAGGTCCATTCACGCCCAATCTCTTCCCTTCTTCCCCAAACCCCTCCATAGGCGGGCTTTGAGAGAATTCAGGAACGGTAGTATATATACACACACACACACACACACTGTATATATACTTATTTATATACACTATATATATATATATATATATATATTACTGCCGAAAGAATCTGTTAACAATAGTCATATAGGATATTAAAATCAATAGCCTACTAGCTTAACATTGTCAAAAGTCCAGCTACCTTTATTGATTCATAAGGTCCAGATAGGATTCGTAAGGAAACGTTTCATAAAGTTTGAGTGGTGAGGTTATTATTTATTAACGTACCGTGAATTCATCGAACTAATGATCCTATCGATGTTTCAAGGATCATGTTATAGTCAATCTTCACATTAATGTATTATTTAAAGATAATAAAATGGAGAAAATTCTCCGGAAATATGCCATGTTAACGGACCAGCAGCTCTTTATCAGAAGTTGGGTATCGTGTTTATTTACACCGATTGTATTTAAGGCACTCATTGTCAACTATAACGCATTTCGTTTAGACTAGAGCTACTAGTTACACCATCTCCAAAGGATAGCTGGAGCAAGGATGGCAGAACGGACAACGAAGGAACGAACGATGGCTACTTCCCAGAAACCTGGATTACTAAACTTTTTCAGGTAAGCATAAACAGTAGGATTATAATTTATTATACTATAATATATGCATGCAATAATACGCATGTAGAGAAAATATAATATTATCGTAAAAGAAATCGAAATACCACTACGAAAGAATGACACACAACAACTCCCTCTTAGATTTTAGAAAAAAAAAAGTAGTGCATACTTGATTTCATAAGGTTTGGTTCATCATTTCTACTTTCTCTAAGACGGGGCCTTAGTAGTCCCGTTATTACTCCACTTTTCGTGTTAAATGTAAATTGACCCATTTAAATATACATTAAAAGAACCAATATTACCTAGGTACACTCCTACTAAATTTATGTTGAATTAAAAAATTAGATGATATTCGCTCTATAAGGATAGAAACCACAGTTTGAAGATACAGTTTTGCTGTGGGCGAGGTTGGAGGATGTCCGGTGTCCCTCAATAGCCCAAATAAAGAAAAAAGTGTTCACGATGCTGTAGGATTAAAGTTTTAAAAATACATATATAGACTAATGCGACAATTAGTCGCTAATTTTAAAATTTTATGAGTTTGACTTATATCTTGTTTGTAAATACGTTTATAAGAGTACACATACTTAGACACCGTGTATCCAGATGACAGTATCTGCTACTTAGTTGTATTGTGGTTAAAGGTGGAACAATTTAAGACACTTACATAAAGCGGATTGTTTTAGTAGGTTTAAAGTAAACCCTGCCACTTCAAGTGAATCAAAATGTGGTACTAGTGCTCCGATAGGAACTAAGTTTGGGAATGGCCAGCGTTCATGTCAAACAACATTTGTATTGGGGGAAGGGCAAATTTGAGACAGTTGTTGACCCAGATTTATTTGAAGTGCAATCGCCTCTGATGCCCTCTATTAAATACAATGGCGTAACTGGACCATTTGGGGCCTGGGGCGGATTTAATTTGAGGCCCCTCCCCCCAACACGGCTATTTTTCACTTTTTTTCTGTGGCTAGCTTTCTTTTGTATTTTTTATCGTCTCCATGGGCTAACTTGTACGGAAAAATAAAAGTTGAAGGGAGCGATTATTGTATTTATTTGGTAAATACAAACAGACATTAGTCCAATAATATTAAGCTATTTGATTAACAGAATACAAATGTGTAGATAATTAAAAAGTAATGAAATGAAAAAAAGGCTATGTTTAAATATGACAAAACAAGAAAGTTTATGGTAACAAACAGCAGTTTTAATTTTAGTCTGAGAGTCAGATAATAAATTTGCAAAATCTGGATTATATTAATTCAGAATAGCTATGTAATAGTCACTTTTAAAATTGTCTTTTTATAGCTTTTACCTCTCGCGGCCGACTCGTCAACCTGAGACCAAAGTAGTGGTATCATAACTGGTGTGAATTTTTTTTATTGGTAACAAGTCAAATACGCTACTTTTATTTAATACAAAAATTCCGATGAGTAAAAAAGAGGTGGGACATTAATTTTTATATTAGGGTGTGGCATCAATGGGGGCCCCCATAGTAAGTGAGGCCCGGGGCGAACCGCCCCACCCTAGGAACGCTATTGATTAAATATATTGACAACTTGTTCTATATCAACAGCAGTATCGCACTCGATAGCTAAGGATGATAATCTTTCTTTCTCTCTAGTTTCGGCAGTCTGTGTTCAGCATTATCTCTCACTGGAAGCTGAATTCATGAGACAATAGTATATTGCGATACAAGTGCCGTAAGGCACGTTTACGGGTCGAGGAAACAGATTGAAAACCCGAGGCGCAGCCGAGGGTTTTTAAGTTTTCGAGACCCGTAAATGCCTTTACGGCCCTTGTGTTGCATGCTATTTTTTGCACGACGGTTACTTATATCAATTTAATTATATTAATTGTGATATTACCTGAAAATATTATGTAAGTTAAATGCATTCTTGAAAATAGATGTTTATTTCAGAAAGTGATTCGCATGTGTTTGTTGTTATGGGAACCGAATATTTGTCCTGGGGGCCGTGCCCATAAAGGCTTGTATTATGAAGTGTATCGTAATGAATTATGACGTAGCGCTTGGACCGTAAGTAATTTAACCTCATCGCAACCGTCCTTAGCAACAAGACTGTGTGGGAATGTCAACTTACGATCCATGTAAACAACGTTCGTAAGTACCACTTACTAGCTAAGGAGTGCAAAAAACAGTTTGAAAACTCATTGGAATTGTGAAATTTAAACGGAAGAGTTAAAAAATCGTAGGAAAAATGTATTTGATTTTCTTTTATATCCAGTATACTTGACGGGGATTCGTAGACACGTTTTTCGTTTTTTTTCTTTCTCTCCCAGTGAACATCGGGAAGGGGCAGCTGACCCCTAGCCCCCTCGGATCCCGCCTCTCTCGGGTAGGCCTGCAGATACGGTTGATGATAACTAAACCAGTGAGATAAACCTACATGCACGACTCTTGTTTATGGAATTTTTAAGGAGCGTCTCCCCATTTCTTGTATACCTTTACTAGGAAGAGGAACAATAATTTCTGTCGCTAAAATCCGATTTCGAGTTTTCAGCATTAATGCGATTCCCTGAACCCAAAAATACAATTGAAACATGACAATGTATCTGTGAACAGCTTAAATGGAGAACGTAAAAACCGCTATAAAAGAAAATGTTACAGTTGAGCTAAACATCTTCTGGGGATCTGGCAAAAAGACTGTCGATAAATAAATTTCTCGTTCTTTTAACTACCGCTTTACACGAGGAAATATTTTGCCGCTATTTTCTAATTAAAAAAAGGCTCAAACGATTTTTTTTCCATTTTGTACACAGGGTGCTTATACAGAGTGCTAAAATTTATATACAAAACATTTTTTCGTACAAGTTTCCTGACGGGTAGCTATAAGCCAGTCGACTTCCGCACAAACTCAGGTTTAGTTTTGTATGACGAACAATACAACTCTGCGTGAGACTGAGACAACTGAGTACGCACGCCTGTAATATGGCCGAATTGAGAAAGTTGTACTGACAATACTTAAGGGGAGACATACAGCTTTCGATGCTGAAAAATACGAGGGGATGCTGAAAAGTAATGCCTCCAAATTTTTTTCGCCTGTTTGCAGTATGGTAGAGGTTTCGCATGTCCTACATATTACTCGGTTGTCCTTGCCGCTGAGCTGACGCAAAGTACAACCCTCTGCCGCTAGAGGGCTTCGAGCAGTACCGATTAACATGGTGGTCTATAAAGTGACTATGTCGGTGCGTGAGAAACAGCGTGCTGTAATCGAGTTTCTAACCGCAGAAAACACGCCTCCAATTGAAATCCACATGGAACACCCTCTCCTTCAGCAGACCGCACACGAGCGCTGCGACATCTGCAACGATCCGACGCCTTGGATTCACTGTCATCGATCATCCTCCATACAGTCCCGACTTGGCTCCATCCGATTTTCACCTCTTTCCAAAGCTTAAAGAACACCTTCGCGGTGTCCACTTTACAACTGATGAAGCGGTGCAAGCGGAGGTGAGGCTGTGGTTCAGACAACAAGGTCCAAACTTCTACAGTGACGGGATCCACAAACTGGTCTCTCGGGAGAAATGTGTGCGTCGCCAGGGTGACTATGTTGAGAAATAAATATGTAGAAATGGAGAATAAAGATGTAGTATTGTAATACAGTTTGGTTTATGTCAAAAGCTTTAAGGTGTTCCCGGAAAAAAAATCGGAGGCATTACTTTTCAGCATCCCCTCGTATGTGAAGTTCATTTTTATTTTTCTCAGCAATGAATTGTTCTGTAGCCTTGCAATCTGGCATGCCTTATACTGATTAGTTCTACAATTGCACACTATTTTCAGAATTAATTTAACTATTACAGTTATGGGTAGTTATCATTACAAAATGGCAGTCAAATTTTGTGCATTAAAGTGCCGTTTCCCTGATAAATTTCATAAATACCAATATTTCTGAGTGATTATTTTTTCTATCTATTTGTAAATATCACATGAATAACATAATCTAGAATCTTTGGATTATCTGCAGTATAAATATTTTTTAAAGATAATTCATCACTTGTTAATTTTTTTTTACAAATTTATACATAAGAAATATTATTTTTTAAAAAAATATTAAAGTTACATCAATGATTCTAAATAGTGTTGTTCACTAATATCAAATATACTTGCATGCAAAATTTCACTGCAATATGTTAATAAATGTTTGAGTTATGAGGGAAACGGCATACAGGGTGGTTCTAAATTATATGTCAAAAATGTAAAGATAGCATATTTCGTATAGGAATGTGTGTGCGGTAATGACACATTAAAGCGCTAGCTTGTAAAGCAGTATGAATCACAGGAAACTGAAAGACAAGTAAAGACAAAAGAAAACAAAAGTTTATTAACAGTTTACAAGAGGTGCTCGAAAGGCTTTGATAAATTTGTGTTTTCTTTTGTCTTTACTTGTCTTTTCATTTTCCTGTGATTCATACTTCTTTACAATCTAGCGCTTTAATGTGTCATTACCGCACACACATTCCTACACGAAATATGCTTATTTAGGTTCCCTCTACCTACCTTTACATTTTTGACAGAGAGTTTAGAACCACCCTGTATATACTAACATACGAAAAATGTAGGCTGTATAGCCTAGAGAAGTGGTTCCCAAACTATGGGTCGCAGAAGCAATTTCGGTGGGTCGCGAAAAGGGCGGGAAAAATTAAACTTGCTTTCAATATAAGGAATATAAGCAGTGCTTTAGTAGGAAAATATTTTTTGGGGGTACTCACCTTACTTCAAAATTTTCCATATTGCCTCATACTGAATGTAATCCTTCGGTTGACATTTTCTGCATGCAGTTTCTTCTGCTGACCTATTGCCTCCTTGTAGTCATGACCTGACGTATGGAGCAGGATCAAAAACATCTAGTGGTGGTCCCACACATTTTATGAAAACAAGGTGGCTAGCCAACATGTGATCTAAGGAGAAAGTAACTGTAGAAATGCGCACGAAGGTGAAGATTAGAACGCATATCTGTGGAGAATTTAATAGTGCTTGTCATTTTTGGTATTGAATTAGACATTTAATAAGTATTTTAGGACAATCTCGTTCCTGTACTGCCAGTACGACGTACCGGAGCACATATTTTTCCCGGTATGGTAGAAGGAAAATAATTTTATACCAGTACGCAGTACCGGTGCGTACCGGCCCAACTAAAGCACTGAATATAAGCCATTTGAACACAATAAAACTATTGAAAGGCATATGAAAAACATGAGCTGTATTTTATATAGCCTATATTGGTTATCGTTATGTAGTAGTGGGTCGTGAAAAGAATTTCTAGGTGAAGGTGGGTCCCAGGACAAAATAGTTAGGGAACCGCTGGCCTAGAGTAGGTATAATCAAATACTTCTACTATAATAATGTAATAAAAAGCACTATACCAGTCAAATAAATGAGGTTTCATTATTATTTTACCGGAATTGTGCTAATCTCTAAATAAACTGAATACCAAAGTCACGGAATTTGATGGCATTTTTGAGAATTAAATATTTGTCTTAAATTTCCTGTAAGGAGAAAGGAAATAGCTGTATAATTTATGTTACACACGTTGAAGTAGACAAGCAAGGTTCTGTATGGGAGACTAAGCTACGAATATTATTGACAGAGGCAAAAAAGGATATGATCATTAATGAAATAAGCTACTGAGCACAGCAATGGGTGTTTTGAGTTATGGGTGAAAAGTTTCAAATCTTCAGTCATAGCTATCTTTTAGCATAGGCAGAGGTAAGAGAAACTAGTTGTTAAATGACTATATGACAGAATTTTTACAGCAATAATAATAATAATAATAATAATAATAATAATAATAATAATAATAATAATAATAATAATAATAATAATAATAATAATAATCATAGTAAAAAGTAAAGTAAAGTGATCCCTATACAGGCCATTGAGGCCCAGAGGGTTCCAGGAGGTTGAGGCTCCCAGATTTTGACTATTCGGAACAAAGGCACCGGCAGCCTTTAACCCCAGGATTGTTTCTGGTACTCATAGAGGCTGAGTTGACCCCAGGGCTATAGTGAAACCAGAGGGATTAGGCCGATTGAAAAACTCCAATGACCTCATCGGGAATCAAACCCGTGACCTTCCGGTTTGTAGCACAGTGCCTGAACCACTACGCTATAGCATACCCCTAGTAATCATAGTAGTAATCATGATAATAAATAATATGATAATAATGATGATAATAATAATGACGATAATGATGAGGGTGATGATGATAATAATAATAATAATAAAATAATAATAATAATAATATAGCAGAGTCAGATTAGGGAACAGTATATCAGCTAAGACTTGCCAATAAAAGCGGCTTGAAGCAAGGAGGTGCAATATCACTTTTACTTTGTCCAGTTCTCCTATAAGTGTACACAAAACTACATAATTTGAGGAAAATACTTACAATCAAAATAATTCAGCTCTACCTAAGATTTAACTGAAGGAGATATGACTAAAACATCATAGCACCAAACTTGTACATCCCTCAAAATCAGTCCGATTGGTTTTTTCCTACAACTTACTGTTTAGCTACTATAAGCCCCTAAGGTCTGCACAGCCCTTAAAATTGCGTCCGCCACTTTGAATGTTTTTCGGGGGGCCATATTTCAAGATTCTGGGTCATCTGGAAGTAGGTAAAGAACTATGTCAGTGAGTGAGTTACATAAGCAGTTTGGTAATATAGTGTTGATTTGCATTAAAAAATCATGTGACCATTACCAGTCAACCAATTTGATCCAAAATCAACAGTGTTCTTCCTCCAGACGTTATGAGTTTATGTTTCACGAAAATCTGATAAAGCATATTTGAGTTAATGTTCGATCAGGCACACATATGGAAAGACGGGTAGACAATTTTCCCATCAACCATGAAATCTCAGAAAGTACCATTCTGGGACTTGATGATTTACTGAGTGCTAAGAAACATTACAAAAGATGTCTACCTGTTCTGGCTCAGATCATTATCCTAACAGATATCATCCCAAAATAGACACCTGATGGTACCCAGAGCCCTAATACAGTTACCTACAAAATTTTAATACTGTTCAAACATTTTACAAATTCTAGTTAGCTTATTTTCTCAAATGTGTTAATATTGCAGTTCCTCCAAGTTTTTACATTCTACCTTCTCTATAGACAAAACAGTTCTTCTTCACTATAAGTAAAAATACCCCTCGTTTTCTTATGTCATTAAATATCTTATTAACCATTATTACTTCAATAGTTTCAATTCAAGTTTCTAAAATAAATTTTGAACTCCATCTCCCTGACAATTGAATAAAACATGAATATCTTCTTTGCCCATTCCACATATTGGGCAAATGCCCTATACAATTAGGGCATTAGTCTACTTAGCTCTAATACAATCTGTCCTCCAATATGGTATCATTGGCTGGGGAGGAAGTGGCACTTCTGTATTGACTCCTTTGAATCTAATACAGAAGAGAATTATAAAAATTTGTTTAAAAAAGCCTATAGAATATCCAACAGAATTGATATTTCCTGAATTTAATGTTATGACTGTAGAACAAATTTATAAGCTCACACTTTTATAATACTTTCACAAATACCGTAACGTACATGTATCTGATCCAAATAACTACAATACTAGAAGAAATAAAACATTGCCTTAAATAGAACCAAAATACTTCACTTCGTCTGGCTCTAAACATAGCAATTATTATGGTCCAAGACTCCATAACTCCATAATTAGGTCAAATTCAGAAACAGTAAATATGAACAGCAAAAAATTTGATAAGTATATAAAAAATCTCATTTCATAGTTTAAAATTTACTTCACTCTGTAATTAGTAGACAATTAAGGAACCATTTTATTTGTTATAACTCAGGATTTCAATTTTATTCTTCCCACTTTTCTTTTTTATTTTTTTTTATGTTCTTTCTTTTTTATTATTATTTTCCAGGTATTGATTTCAAATTAGTTATATTTTCGTTATGTATTTGTATTTGTGTACTAATTCCGTAATGTAAATGGCTGAACTGTGCCCAAGCACGAGTGCTTGTTCGTAAGCGTGGTTTTGTGTTGTGTGTGTTATAAAATAAATTACTTTTTTGAGTTCTGTGATCTTCTAAACCCTATCCTGAACCATGCGACTCCCTCCCTCACCCCTTTGTTACACAAATCTATTACATTTTCTCAATTTTTATTACAGATGTGCTTCCTTTCTATTTCAGGACCGATGTGGACATAAGCGACTTGTGCCTTGAGAATGGGGAAAGCTTTGCCAGTCTCCTGGAATGCCCAGTTTGTATGGAAACCATGCAGCCGCCAATATACCTATGTGACAATGGCCACAACACATGCACTAAATGCAAAGCCCAGCTCAACTCATGTCCATCTTGTAGGGGTGGTTTTACAACAATAAGAAACCTAACAATAGAGAAAATGATCTGTAATGTTAAACTTCCTTGTACTAACCACAGCACAGGCTGCCTTGAGAAGATAATGTTTCAGCACATGGAATCACACATGAAAACCTGTTCATATCGATTTTATGAATGCTTCCCAGGTTGTAAATGGAGAGGTGTCAGAAGTAGATTACTACAACATGCCAAAAACTTGCACAGCAAACATTTTTATTGCCAAAACAAAGTGACGATCTTGCGGAATTTTTATTTCCAGGATTCAGAAAATTTCAGATCTTTAATATCAGCATTTGGTGAACTGTTTTGGTTGAGAGGTAAAATTGATAGAGAGGATTCTAAATACTATGAATTTGTTCAATACCTAGGACCAAAAGAAGATGCTGAAAAGTTTAAGTACGAGCACCAATTGTGCACAGAGAGTGGCGATCAGAAGATTATCTCCACAAATAAAGTACAACATGACTGCAAGTCTGATGAAGATGTTTTCAGTTCTTTAAAATGTTTCATTTTGGATTATAAGATCATTCAAAATTATCTTAACAAAGAAGGAATTTTTAAGTATGTGGTGATTATTTCTAAGAGTTAAAACAAAGAAGCTCACCAGCATGAGACATAGTTCTGAGTACAGTCTCTCAATATTGTTATGTGATTCAATTCACATTGTGTAAGCCAATTGTAGAACTAACAAATCATTTAATATTTTATTTGTACAATATTCTCCTGCACAATAATGAGATCGGTCTCTCACACTTTTGCCGCAATATAATTACAATGCTTGAGATTAAAATTTTACTGCATTCAGTCTAGCATATTTTGGTTGAGATATCATTCCCGTACATAATATTGAGTTCAGTCCCTCACATTTTTGTTAGAACATAATTCCCATTCTGAGACTACCAATGTAACACATTCAGTGTATTATATTTTTTATGGAATATATCTCTTCAATCATAATATTATGTTCAGTCCCCCACCTTTTCTTTGGAAATTAATTCCAATGCATGCGACTATAATAGTAATGTGATAGTCTGTCACAATTTTATGTCATTCCCCTTGCATAATACTGATATCAGTTTGACATTGATAGAATTTTTTCCCATGCACGACCCCAGAATAGTTCTTTCAGCAGATGTTG